>OU015491.1:109306467-109676467 GCA_907164885.2 Dolomedes plantarius
GAAGAGACTGTATTGTTATCATGGAGAGATTATTAGGTGAGACGCCTTTTGCTCTTACTTACACGCTTTAACATTTGCACTCCAATTAAATTCTGGTTTCAGCTCTGAATCCATCATGTAAATCTCAGTGTGGGAAGTTCACTGTTTCCTTTACCCTTAAGATAATGTATATACTAAACAATAAACTCACCATTAACTAGATCCGAAGAGGTTTTCTACACTAAACTATTTATTACAACACAATTAGACTACATGAATACCGTGCTCAATTGCTAGCAGGCAACGGGGAATTATTTATCGTATGTGTTAATCCCGGTAGCTATATTACAGAAACCCTACCAGAATTCAGCCACGCCACTGCTTGCACATAAGCTACACTAACCTTTCTGTCTTCACTTTATCACCAGGTCGCTGGGACGATACTTAACTTCAAAACGCGTTCGGTGAACTTGATAATGTCCGGCTGCTGTACGGCAAGGCGATCTTCACTCCAACTGTTTTTCGTTCGCCTCTCGCCTCCGTCCGACATTGCCTCGTAGTGTTTTCACTCTCAAGAGTGTACACTACACACGGGAATTCCCGTCTAGTAGAAAAGCGCCGCTCATTTGCATAAGGCGCTTCTTCTTCTTCAAACGGCGATTTATTTAAACCAGGGGGGAGGGTAATTTTGATTCAATACCTCACAAGTGCTAAAGTCTAAAATGGTCTTTATTTCAGTGCTGAATTACAACATCTTGATCTAGCTGACCTGATGAATGATTATTTAAAGAAACCTATAAAACGACAACTATCATTTCTTGCGTACTAGTTTCTCTCGTAAATCCCTGATGGAAATACAGAAGCTCCGCCAAATTGAAAACACAAATAGAACAAACTCATCCTCAGTAAGTAAGAAAAACCCTTGCAGTATCGGTTCTTCTCTGAACTTCAAGACTTTTCATCCTTTGGGATATTCTTATTTCGCGGGTTAAAAGCTAATTTTTTATAACAGGCAGAACAGCATAGCAAATTGTCGGAAGTATCCTAACCGTTAGCGAGATAGTGTTATAAAAATTACTATCTCGAAGCTCGAACACTTTGAATTTCGAGTGCTTGAAATTCAAAGTTTTCAAAGCTCGAACACTTTGATAATTCCACTCACAGGTTCCTTATCACGCTCATACTAATACAGATAATTATGAGGTCTCTCTGATCAGAGTAGGGAGGAAAAAGAAACTGTGAAACAATTAACATAAGAAACAGGGACAGAATAATAATTCTAGGAGAATTCAAGGAGAAGGAAAGTATAAAATTGATCTTACGATGGCTCAAGTGTATCACTTTTTCTGCTTTCGATCTAAACGCATCGCTAACTAAATTATCCGAATGCAACCTTCACAAGCACGAGCTATCCCATTCCGTAATAATCTTCCTTCCGACATTAAGATGGATAATATTTACGACCCATCAAAGAATTATCGATGCCTCATAGATATTCCCTGGAGATGGGCGCTATTTTTATAACCAAACACTATCATTATGGGAGCTTTACTGTATGAATAGTTGTTTTGCTTGTCGACAGTTATACGGCCTCCAGAGAAAGCATCATTCACAAACACAGGTCAGTAATTATGCTGTGCTAAACACACAGGTAATATTGGCTCTGTTTTTCTCCCTGTTTTAAATATAACCTTTCATATCCCTAAACCCTTTTATACAGAACAATTTATTCATAGCTATTATTAACTATATAGATAGGTAATATTTGATTTTATAATCATAAGACAGCCCGGCGCGCACAGATTTTTTTATCTACATACGCTTATTTTGTAATAATACTTTTCCTCAAAAATATCTTTATATCAAGATCATTCTATGTCTCTATATCAAGATATGTCCTTATATCGAGGTACAAAATGTCTTCATATCACACGTACCGTACGGTGCCGATTCGTACAGATATTATACGAAAATTCAAATAAAAATTGCCTGTTGAATATGTAAATAGCAACAAAATTAGACATGAAAAATGTTAAAATACCACTTTTCGAAGGTCAGTGTTAATGCAGAGGAATTGAAAAAATATCTTTTAAAAGTGGAAAAAATAATACGGACTGTTTTTCGGAGCAGATAAAAAACCATCCTACACCCAGGGGCCTCATATAGATGAAAGAGTTAGCAGGCTGGTTTTGAGCACTTAGGTCACCTTTTGCAACGGGATTGCTAAAATTATTTGAATCAACCGATCAAAGCCGATTTCGAACGACAACGAACAACCATGTCTTCCCCAGGATACGAACTCGCGGACATTGGTACTAAAGCCTACCGTCCAAGAAACATTGGTCATCATATCATCTCGTGGTGAATAGATGCTCATGTGAGGCCTCGTTCTTAAGGGCTGGATTTTTTCAATACAAAATAAAGTATTTAATATATATATATATATATATATATATATATATATATATATATATATATATATATACACTGCTTGACAATTGCTAAGGAACAGTCAAATTTTTCAGAATATTTCATAATAGACATTGATTGAAGAAATGAAACTTAGTATATATATAGTAGAGATACTGTGCATTATTTATTATGCAAAATGGTACAGATTTCGCCACATGGAAAAAGAAGAAAGCGAAAAACAAAAAAGATGTTCTTTGGAGCATTTCCAAACAGCCACGAAAAATGGGTCTTCCTGCCAGAATGAAACAGTTATGAGTACCTTAGTAGGGTGTGTGACCTCCTCGGACACTATTGCACATTTTGGATCTGTTTTTCCTACTGTCTACTACAGTATTGGGGAGTCCTTGGGGGATATTGTCCCACTTCTCTCTCAAGGCGATTTTCAGTTCTTGCATGGTTCGAGGAGGGCAAGTTCTTTGAGAAACACGTCTGCCAAGAGCATCCCAGACATGCTCTATAAGATTTAGGTCAGAAGAGTAAGCAGGCCATGTCATACGTTCAATATTTTCCCTTTCTAGTGTGTCCGATACTTCAGCGGCCCTGTGTGGGCGCACATTGTCGTCCATAAACAGAACATCTGGACCTACCGCACCCCTGAAAAGACGAACAAGATCCAGAATAATCTGTCTGCAATACCGCTGAGATGTAACGGTACCTCGCTAAAACATGTGAAGCGGTGTTTTACCATTGTGCATAATGCCTGCCCACACCATCATGCCTTGGCCATACCAATGACGTTCCTGAACATTCTGTGGTGCATAACGCGTTCCCCTCTCTCTCCACACTAACTAGTGGCCAGAATCACTTGTCACAGTGAAACGGGATTCCTCAGAGAACATCACTCTGGACCACTCTTGCTGACCCCAACCAATATGTTCCTTACACCAACGTAATCTTTCTCGACGATGGCCTGGTTGAAGAGGGATGCATTGAACAGGCTTCCGTGCATACAAACCAACATGATTTTATCGCCTAGAAATGGTTCTGGCTGATACGTTTGTACCGGTAGCGGTTGCAAGGTCTGCAGCTATCTGACTAGGATAGTGATGGCTGTTCCTTTTCACCACTAGGGATACATATCGATCCTCTTGAGGTGTGGTGTTCCTTCCACCACCACCGGCATGCTTTCGCTTAGCATTTCCAACTTCAGCGTCCTTTTTAAATCGCGATATGAAACTTTTTGCCACTCCCATTACTCTGGCCACAGTAGTGACACTTTGACCTGCTTCGAGCCGTCCAACTGCTCGTCCACCATCGTACGCACTCAAATGTTGTCTTGCAGACATTTTGCACTTAATTATAGCCACACCACGCTGATTTTCACAGAAATAACTTCCAACAACCTACGGCACTATTTTCGTCAGACACCAAACTGCATGAACTTTCGAATGAATAAAGAGTTTTCGTGCACTGCCTTTTATACAGATAACAGGTTCTGCCCAATTACGCCCTCTGCATTTCATTTTACTGGGATTATTCTGCTGTCGTTAACGCTAGTTTGAAAAAACCAGTTGTTCCTTAGCAATTGTCAAGAAGTGTATGTATGCGTGTGTGTGTATAAAGAGTATTCAGGAGTTGAAATACATTCATTGCTTATTTTAAAATTACAAGCTCTCATTTTTGCTAATACTCTTATAGTTTTGGAGAATTCCATGCAAATCAAAATTGGTGATTAGTACCTCTGAACCGCTCAGTCTTTTTTGAGTTATTGTTGATCTTTTGAAGTTTTCGATTTCTCTGTAGATAATAAAATCTTTCTTCGCTGACACAATGAAAGAAGGTAAACTTTTAAATATTCTGAGGAGAGTAAACGGATCGTAAAAAGATCCAGTTTAGATTGATTCGAGAATATTGTGAAGCAAATTTGCTGGAGATTTTTTAATGTGTGTATTCTAGCCTTACAATGGGCAGATAATCTCTTCTAACTGTTGTCTGATATACCCACCACATTTACATGAAAAAGTATTATTAATATGATAAAAAAGAGTAAAAAAATTAATTTTTAGAAAAAAATTTCAATCTAACATTCTAATAACCCACCAGTGCAAAGTATCAGAATAATATAAGCGCCCAAGGTAGCCTAGTGGTAGCGCATTGGGCTTGGAACCTGGGGGGGGGGGCTCGGTTCGAATCCCGGCGATCGCAATTAAATACCATCGTGTCTAGGCCGTGTATGGGCATGTTAAATCCGTCAGCAGGAAAGTCCTTCTATGAGGTTATAGAGGATGGGAGAAGGTACGATACCCAGTGTAACCTATGGGGGTTGCTCGGACAAAATTGTGGAGTCACCTGACTCCGACCCATGTGGTGCCATTGTAAAACTGTGGCTACACCCCACAGAACGCAAGCCTAGCTGGACTCGTCTGGAAACTCCAACCGGGGGGGGGGCTTAATTAACAACAACAACAACAATAGAATAACATAAAATGTTTAATATATATCAATATGGTAGGCTTTTGAGATTTTTAAATTACCGTCCTTTCATTTCTTTTCATTTTATACACCAAAAATCAGTCTCCGAAGTAAAATATTGTAGTGGAGCCATAGCGAAATAAATAATACACCGAGAGCTTGCGTGATAGTTGTCGTAACGTTTATCGGCTTTTTTAGACTGGATATATTCTACCCTTTTCATCATATTCATCATCTGAGGATTGTTCCCTTAAGAACGCCTCGCATCTTGTAGATATGGATACGGCCCCGTCTGCAAGCCTTTTCAATTCAACAAAAATCCTCTTTTTGCGCGATTTTAGGCGCTGTGTTCATGTCTACACATTCCAGGATGCACGTGCAAAAGGGTTAGTTTCAATGTCCATTCCACTTTGGCGCATTCCTCGCCTTCCCTCCTGAGACACACAAAAACCACTAATCTTTGTTCTCTAAGCTCACCTCAACTGATTGGCGGTCGCGGCTCCACTGCTTGGCGGCGTCAAATTCCACATCTGGTCAGCTCATCAAGACCACGTGATCATCCGAGACTCAAGCGGGAAGTTTAACGACAATCACAGAGAGCACCTTTTTCCACGACCCGTGATGGACGTAGCCATGAGGGGCAGAAGAGAACAGTTCCGCGGTCTACCAGTTCCAGCGAGCAGATGTACCAAGCCGAGATGGAGACGCCCTCCAGATCCTAAAAGGACCACCTGATACTTTTTTTTTTTGTCATGGCCTTTCATTTATTTCAACCAAATAAAATAACGAGATGATCATCAATCCAGTTTTTTTTTACCTTTTTACTGTAACAGTCTTGTTCTTATTTTTGCAGATCATCAATGGAGGGGTTATATTCGATCTCCATCTTTTCTCATCTTAAAAGTAATACGACCATGAAATTTTGTACGACAAATTAACTTAGCACGTCTATACCATGCTATTACGACAATAATAAATGTGCAGCAATTACTGTTTACTATCTACTGTCTACTTTAATTTCAATAAATAATTTTGTAACGAAAACTAAACACTCGACCAACTTGAAAATTCTTTGCACCTCCTTCGGGGGCCAAGACCCGCCCTTTAATATCACAATTTGTTCATAAACTTTTTTCAGACAAACGCTTAGCTTCATGCAGAGTTCGTCGGAAATTTTGTTATCATACTTCTCATACATTTTTCTTTACCTTTCAGTTTGTTTATTTCGTAATTGTTTAACGTTTCTTAATTCGTGTACATCTTCTTAAGTCATGATATATACTTCCCTTCTTCTATATTCCAATAGCTTTCTATTTCTCTCCTCTTTAAAAAAAAAATATATATATATATGTATATATATATATAGATAGATAGAGATATATATATATATATATATATATATATATATATATATATATATATATAAATTCTTTTGGAATTTCCTTGAAGAATTCTGCTTTAAAATTTTAAGTCGCATACTGTGTAGTATATATACATATTTATTTTCAAAGTTATATATGGTATACCTATGTTGTATCTACGAATTGGCATATTTATAAGGCATGTATTTATTAGCATAACTTAAACTTTATGATTGTTTTACTGTTTAACCGTAAGAATTCCAGCAATTCGCATCCTAAGTAATCGGTACTGAAATATTCATTGAAACAAAAATAGCTCTTCCCTCATCCCTCTGAAAGGAAGATATATTTATGATTGCTAAAATGGTTATTGATGTGCTCTCGCAGAAAAATATGTCCAGACGGACTCTAACAGTCGCTTTTTATTTCGTTTATAGTGTGAGAAAATACCCAGAGTTTTTGACGGCGCATCATAAATTACAGGCTGCTCTCATACGCTTTTGTTGGTTCAGAATTTTCGTAAAAGTTTCCTTACTGTGAAATGAGATTCAAAATTTCACTGTAAAGCATTTAAAAGTAGTGTGGTTATTATTCTCGGTATAGACGATCGATAATTTTAAACGATTGAATGAACTATATTACTATTTAAGATACAAAATGATTATATCTGTAAGTAAAACGTTGAAAGCTATTGCACAAGGCTGGGAACAGAACCCTGCTCTCTTAACCTCGATTCTGGCTTTCTCTCCCACCTGAGGTATCCTTCAATACTCGTATGGAAAAGCTCATTTTTTTTAAATACCATTCTATAACTCCTTCGATTCTTCTTTATTGCATTTTTCCCTTTTTTTATCTTAGTCAACGACCCAGATTTTAATCTGCGTATATTTATTTACCTTAATTTATTTGACGATGCTAAATTTTTTATGCATATTTGTCAGATATTTCTTTACTGATCAATTATCGTTTTCTCCAAGAGCTCAGCACTTCTCTAACGACCTTCTGCCTGGACCTGGGACTGAAACCAAGTCTAGTTTGGCATTCTCCCTACTTAACTACGAACGACTCAATTTCATTCTTCTGCCATTTGGATTCCTAAGCATAGGTACACAATATTTCTTTAACAATGGGTTTCAGTTGAAGAGCAGAGGCTAAATAAGTGATATAGCATCTTTTCAAGCTGATCTCTAATAAAACTCTGATGACGTAGATTTTGAAGCACCTTCATTTCGACAACTTGATTTTGAATTTTTTTTTAAACGTAGAGTTAAATGGGTGATACGGCATCTACAGTCTAAGCTTTTGCCTTCGGAATTGGCATACTTCATTCAAGTTTGAATTCGAATCAATGTTGAACAAGACTTTGGTTTGTAAAAAATAACTTGATTTTGAAAACTTTTTAAAAATGTAGAGTTAAATAGGTGATACGGCATCTACAGTCTTCGCTTTTGACTTCGGAATTGGCATACTTCATTCAAGTATCTTCAAAATTACTTGAATATTTGCATATTTTACTCGAATTTACCCTAAGACATCGGGAGCTTCAAATATGAACAGTTTTGTTCTAATCGTTATATCTACGATTCGTTTGTAGTCGAGGTAGCATCTTTGCCATTGATTCTTAGCAGAATATTTGCATAACAATAGTTGCATATGCAAAAGGATTTGTTTGTTGCAATAAACGATTTTCCTATAGCACATGAGTTGGATGGTGCAGATTACAAACTGCTTTTTATCAATTTATCCCTTGTCGGAGTCGAGTAATATACAGACAACAATTTCCAGTTAAACTTTAAAAAAATCACCCTCTAATAATAATCACTTATTTTCTTTATACTGTCTATTAAATTTTAAATATCATTTGCGCATTCATTCTAGCAGAGAGTAAGTAAGAAAATATTCAATAAGAACTATGATATTCAAATAAATTTCTAGTTCCACCGTCTTCATTAAATTCTCCAGTATTTGAAGAATTGTAAGAGGCTCAATATTCAGTTTATACAAATGGACTTAACTTTTCCGACAAAATCTATATTCAAGTAGTTCCAAGTTCAGTCATAATTTCATTAGGTCTATGACCTGTTTGATAGCATCTAAAGCAATTCCACCCAGTGACTTTAACAAGTAAACTTTTCCCTAGTAATTACTATTATGTAAATCATATATTTTTTTAATTAACGTAAAATTTAATTGTTAACAATTAAATTTATACACT
The DNA here is from genome assembly GCA_907164885.2 of Dolomedes plantarius. NCBI lineage: Eukaryota > Metazoa > Arthropoda > Arachnida > Araneae > Dolomedidae > Dolomedes > Dolomedes plantarius. The sequence continues at coordinate 109,314,907 of OU015491.1, forward strand.
TTTCTCAAGCGATGACCATTATGTAAATAATTTATTCGACGATGCTGAACTTTGTTATGAATATTGATTACATGTTTGTTTAACGGTCCATTATCGATCACTCCAATGGCTTGGTACTTCTCCAACGACGTCTGACGACACTGGAAGTCGAGCCCGGGGCACCTGAATTCTACGTCGACACTCTTCTAAATGAATAATTATATTTATTACTTTAAGAATTGCAGAGGAGCTCAATGCTCTATAGGTTAAACAAATTGAATTAACCGTTCCAGCCAAACCTGTATTCAAGAAGTTTCACTAATAATTATATTTTTCATTTATCAAAGAAGGCTTAATAATTCAAGTCAATTCCGCCTAATAAGAGTTTTAATGATTAAATTTATCAGCCTTCCCCAAGCAATTTTTATTATGTAAATAATTTTATTTTATTTGTTTATTTATTCCATGAAGCTCAATTTTCAAAAGGCATTGTCATATGTTTGTTTAATATTCCGGACACTTCGAAAAAGTCACTTGTCCGAGGAACTACAAGCTTTAGGCATTTGAAATGAAACTGCCGAATTCCTTTTCAAGGCAGTCCCAATTATTAGGTGAACAAATTGATTTGGTAACAAAATCCAGCAGCGTGTATGCTAGCGGAATACTAGATTCAGCTCTGCCTCCGACAGCTTTGCTCGTAACTAATTAATTATCAAGTTACGATGACTACGCGAGAGGGTTACCAACCGTGGCTGCCTTATTTAGTGCCGCCCTTTGAACTTAGTTGCTGGGCGGGTAGTGTCCGGATTACATATACTTAGGAATACATAATTGCAAATATCACAAGAAGTAACATCATTTACAAATGTTAATACACTGTACTGAATAGAATGTAGAACGGAACATAAGTCTCCCGGCAAATCTCGGAACAACAATGGCTCAGTACCCGCTCAATGTTCGGTATTTTAAACAAAAGGAATTAATATCAAACAATTTGTATTAAAGTAAAATGTATTCCATGTTTCCATGATCCCCCTTAGAATTTGTTTATAATCAGGTTAGGTTATTCAACCCCATTAAAATCAATGCATTCAAATTTATTTTCATCTCTCAACCTATTGTCAAAAGAATTGACCGAGTATGTTGTTATTTTAATTGTAGATGGATCACTAAATTTATAGACACTTTATACTAAGCAGTGTTGAAAGGAATAAATGCATTGTGATTATTGGAGGACCTTTGAATTGCAGATGGATAGCTAAATTTTCTATGTATTCGTCTTTAAGAAATGATCTTTTACTGATATTCTTAAGAAGTCGTAAATTTTCAATAATTGAGAAATTTTGGATGTCACTTCCAAGTTTCTGCAACTCGATAAATTTTTCGTTTTATTCATGACGTATTTCAAGGTCATCAAAATTCGAATCGATGAAATCGGCACTATTGATTTACTAAATCATCTTAGAATGATTGTTTAAACTCATTTCTTGAATCAATAAAGTTTAATCATGAATAACCAATATGATTCTACAAGATCTATCGTTACGTTGTGGCACAATTAAGACAAATATCCTAGATTTCTTGAAATTAAATTCTAGGATAGAATATAATTTCAAGAAATCTAGGATATTCGTCTCAAGTATTAAAATCTTGACCTGCATGAATAGAAAATAATCTTTCTCCAATATTCAGATTCATTATTTGTAAATGATCAAAAATTCCAAATCTTTTATCCGAACATTCCAATAATTTCAAGATAAAAAGAACTTTTTATATACCATGTTTTTAAATTTTCTGTTGAATCATATAAACTTGACAATTCTATGTATTAATAAATACTTTTTAAAAAATTTTTTGTTGAATTATCCCATCAACTTGAAAGAAAATTAAGTAAATTGGCAGTTAACTTGCATATAACTTTTCGTTCCCGTTCCGGTCAATAGATGGCTGCACCAGTCTACAAAACAAAATTAACTGAAAATAACTGAAAATTAATTTAATTCTGCTTAAAGATGGCTAAAAGTATTAAAAAATGCATTGTCATTGTGTTCTGAGCAATTCTAAAAGTTTCAAATGTCTATCAAGTCGAGAAGTTAGTTAAAAATCGATTGCAAGATTTGTATTTGACAAACCCACACACAAACACACAAATACACAAACAAGAAAGCAAGTTAATAAAAACATGGTAAAAATTAGAGCAAACGGCACTAAGTTCTTTACCCTAAAAGCTTTGAATCGTAATATGTCTTATTCATAGTCAATAAATGTCTTGTTATATGTTTTAGGAAACTTGAAAGTAAAGGTATCCTTCAGTTTTGTAGACTGTGAACTCGTCCTTAACTCGTCGTAAATTAACATACAAAATCTAAAATTAGTAAATTTATTACAGTCTAATTCAGAACTACCGAAGAACATCCAATAATCAACATCCATTAAACCAGCATCTAGAACTTAACCAAAATATAGCCTGAAATGTTTACTTTTGGTTTCTTTTTTAAAACTTTAACGGAAACCAGCTTCATCGGTTTGCCAAAAGACATGAAATTATTAAAAGCCTTATTTTGTGGAAATCTTTAATATTAAAATATCTTTTAATATTTTTAAAACTTAAAATTCCATACCAGTTTATATGCATAAAATGTTGCAATACACATTTTATTCGGTGTGGAAAACGCCTTACATTTTACGTATTAACTCGAAGTAAATAAAAAGAAGACTACATAAATGTTCTTATTTACTTGAAAACGCTACTTTCAGATTTCCAGCGCTTTACAGCTAAAACAAGTAATTAACATAAAATATTATATGCAAACGTAAAGCTTAACAATCATCCTCTTCGTGGTGTGTACTGAAAAAAAATTCTAACCAATTAGATCGACCTGCCATGTATTCGATAATTACACTTTAATCTATTGTATTTGTAGGGTTTGTTAAAAAATATAATGCGGTTAGAAACAGCTTTAAACAATTTGTTCAGATGTGTTTTGCCCTTATAGAGCAAAATACGGCCACACCAAATAAAAAATACAAAAGGGGACTTTAAGTATTGTTTGCTAGTATGTATTAGAAAAACGTTGATCTACCTTAAGTTTCAGAATGTTGATTTTGCGTCATTCTTTGATAGATTTCTGTGTTGTAAAATTAATGAACCGATGTAACTGTTTCTAAGTTATACAGCAACCACTGCAAGATTACAAGTGAACCCTGTTGATGTAATCGTCTAAGACCTGTTCAGTCAATGGTCGATCAGTTCGGTTCATGGAAATTTTTCTTTTTTTTTTAATTAATTAGGCAGCAGAAATTTTCAAATTCTCTACACTGGTGCCAGGACAAATATTGTTCCATTCAGTTGGGTGGATGATTTCAAGGCTATTTCCAGAGGAGTTGGTATGGATGTCAACTTATGCAGCATTCAGCCTGTGTATTATAATAATCTGAGTCTCCTATCATCGAGAAACCTCTCTGGTTAAAGCTTTGAATTTAGTTTTTTTTAAGATATTTACAGGGTAAAGATGTAAATAAACGATTAAATCTGTGGCATTATGACAGATGTTGATATGTCATTTTTTCATGTTTTTGGCGAATTAAAGAAGTAACTTCAGTTGTGAAATATAAAACCGCACAATTTAGTTTTTCTATCCAAATATTCTTTAGTTAATTCTCATATTCAACCTCAAGCATATGGCTATGAAAATTTTCAATTAGGGACAAAACTATTCCATTGGGGACCAAGTATTACCTCTTTTATACATAACACCATTTGGCAATACGAATAACTTAGTATTATTCTATATTTCCACTATCAGCTTTTGCCACATTAAAGAACCAATTTTAAGTGTCGCATATCAACTTAAAACATAAAATTGAATTTTTCGGAGATATCAACATCTGCCATAACGCCACAGAAATATAGTTATAAATTTTGCCAAACACACCTTCGTGATGTTGTTTCTACATTATAGATCGTTATGAAAAAGAGAAAGTATATTCTCTGAATCTACTTTCCCATACCAATTATATTTCCTTCATTTTTGAAGATAAATTAATATAAATTAATCATCCTGAGGTTTTCTATCTCTGTATTACCCTTCCTCAACATCATTATGATAGATTTAAAGCACCTTTAGACCAAAAACAGATTTCAGATTTTTAAAAAACGTGTTCAAATTTAATTGCATCTCAAAACTTTTCCTTAATTGTAACTAAAATAAATAACTTATAAACAAGATCTCATAAACATGTTGATTACTTCCTCGCATATCACTTTGAATGGGTTTTCACACTTGTCATGAAATATGGAACTAACTTAAAATGCAGCTTTTAAAAACTAACCTACAAGCATGAAATTAGCTGCCACCGTGGAAGTCCGTGGGAAAAAAATCCTTTTTGTTTACCCTGGGTTCAATATCGAATTCACTGGCTTTTCAATGGAAATACTTTAAACAAATAGCAAAATCTAACCTTAACTTACGCTTACGTAGAACCATTTCGAATGAAAAGGCAATATACGAGCGAAATATTGGGAATTCATTGGAAGTATTTCAAAACAATCTGATATTGGCTTATGTTGATGGCTAATAACGGAAAAAACGTAACTGCCAAAATATTGACAAAATATCAAATCTCAGTATTGAAGTGTTTATTGATAATCATTCTCAGGGAAATCCTTTTGACACGATCCTTTTGTTCCCTAAACAGAAGCGTTAGAAGCATTCATATATTTATTTACAGACAGGTAAACATTTAGAAATACAAAATATTATACACTGACATGGGTGCGAAAGGGAGGATACCAGAGTAAAATTTACTATACCAAAGAATTTTCAAAATCCTAGGGAATATATAATGTTATCTCGCAATTTTATTTAAAAAATCTACCCGATTACACTTTCTATAAATGAAGATTCTTCTTCAGTTTTTGAGAAATACAATTTTTAAATATGTTTCAATGATAGTGTCATCTCCTGTATTCACTTTTTGAATACAGCCGATCATCTTCTAAACAAGTAAATTTTCTTAAATTATCGCAGATAATACATTCTTGTTTAAGGAAGAAGCTCTATCTTTTCTTCTATCATTTAATGTATTCATCGGATAATTTTCCGCCGGTTAAGACAGGTGTACTTAAAAACGGAATTGGTTGCGTAATGAAATTAGGTGACTGCTTGATGGAGACATGCATCTTCCAAAGTAAATAAAAAACTTGGTTATTTAATCACTTATTTTCATTATTTCTATAATTTACACAAAAAATGAATCGACTGAAAGAGTAGTGTTCGTCAACGAAGATGGCTAGCGTGCCCTAGTATATATATATATATATATATATATATATATATATATATATATATATATATATATATATATGTGTGTGTGTGTGTGTGTGTGTGTGTGTTGCGGCCGAAGTTGGCCAATTCGCTGTATGGCTAACCACCTCTAGTTCTGGCCAAGTTACTTAGCCAAAGACCGAAATAATCGTGAATTTACGACTACTTTGGCCTTTGGTTGGCCAATTCACGATGCGCCCGACAATCAATGGCCAGTTTACGAATTGTCCACTGTATATACTATACTGTTTCACTGTATATATACTATATATGCACAGCGAAACGTCTGTAGACAGCCACCTTATTCGACGACCATCCCTCTAATCGGATATATTTTGTTCAGAACCGATTCAAGACACCATAGAACCAATGTTATTTTCACGCCTATTCAGCGGCCGCCCCGCTTCCTGGTCAACGGACATGAATACCTCCGAAATTTACTGAGACCCCCGTTGCCAGGGAACTTCCTCAGAAATTCTTTCATCTAGATTCTTTGGGGTGACCATTTGAATATCCATTTTTAGGCAGAACAAAAACCTCTTGAAACAGAAAGAATTAATCCATAAGTAAAAAGTTTTGTTTCCAAACACTTGCTAATCGGTACTCCCCTGGAAGAATGGATGGTAAGAAAACCGGTTCGTACAGTTCTTGAAAATTTGTAGTAAGATTCTTTTCATCCAGATTAATCTAGTGTTTTACAATTTCTGTGGGTTTTTATTCTTTGTGTGTGTGTGTGTGTGTGTGAATACTGATCGTAGTACATAAAGGAGATCTGTCATGCAAACTGCCAGAAAACAAAAACATGTTTTGTCGTTTGTAGACAGAGTAAATGTCAGTACAGATCCCAAGAGCAGTTTTTTACCTTCGCTCAAAGCTGGCTGCAAAGTATGGTTGTGGAAAAACGCACATTAATCGAATTTCGGTTGATTCTGAAAAGTTCTGAAGGAATCAATAAAATAAGGGTCGAGGCAATAAGCGAAAAGGAAAAGAAATACTCTCGGACATAAATGTCCACACGCCTGAGTGATTTAAATGTTCTCGCTCCAAAAATCTATCTATCAGTAGATCTATGGTCACAGAAAAATCCTTTGAAATCGAAATAACGTTGAAGATCACACAATCTCAGGTAAGCAATGGCTGGCTGAATCGGTTTCTACCCAGAAATAAAATCTCTTTTCCTTCTGTTAACAGTGAAAACAATACCTTAAGCGAAGAAAGTTTTAGCGGTTGGAAGAGCAAATGCACAAATTTTGCAAAAGACTATGATCTGAATGGCATTTTTAGTAGGAATGAGAGCGGACTTTTTTTAGGTAGCTTCTTAAGAAACCAATAGCCTTTGAAAAAGAGAGATCAGCGGTAGTAAGATGTCAAAGGAGCGTTTGACGATTATGTATTATTGTAGTGAAACTAGTCAGATGGAACGATTTATTATTCCAGGAAAGTCTAATTACCTAAAAATCCAAAAACTGGGATTTGACAAAGCTTGGGATCCAGTCAGAGTCAAACAAAAATGCCTGGCAGACCTCATCTCTATTCGAAAAAGGGTAATTCTACTTTCAATATGAAAACAAAAATCAAAATTGATAAGTTTTATTATTTCTTAATAGTGCTGCATACCATATAATAATGACTGAAGAAGTTCCAAATGTAATTTTTTTTTCTCACCTCCGAACACCACCTCAAACCTTGACAACGCACTCCAACCCTTGGATCAGGGAATCGTCCAAACTTTCAAGCTGGTATACCTACGACATGCACTGTGTTATCTGGTCACTAAACGAGATGGTGCGGAGTGCATAACACATATTACACAATCTAGTACTTTTAGTGACTCAGTATCATGGTCAAAAATAGTGTGGAAAGGACTCAAGTAGGCAATAACAATTGTTAAATTGTTTTAGTTACTGCATTTCCCTAACTGAAGAGGATTATCTCTCTGATGTTGAAATAAATGAAGACAATTCTGAACCTGAGCAAGATGTTGATATCTTAGCAAGTGTCGCAAAACTTACAGACAATTATGGATATCGGCAAGGATATTATATGTCATGAAGCAGTCTGGAAAAATTGATCGCAAAATGATTACGAAACGTAGAATTAATTATGTACAATTTTAATAGCTTAAAGTTAACTAATACGTATTTACTGATCGGTTTACAAATAAAATTAGGTGATATTTCGATATTGTATAATTTTCAGTAAAATCCCTCTTTCGTCAGTCATCAGTCGGATCCAGAGAGCACCGATGACGATTCAGAGATAGAATCTCTAAATACGATAACATTACCAGAAGCTCTTGTAGCACTTAGAAAGATAAAAAATGTATATTCGAAGATGGAGGATGATGTCGAAAAAAATACTGAAATTTTGGAGAAACTATTTTAAAACTGATAATGAGATTTTACGAAAAAAAGTTCTAACTTTAAAGAAATTTGCTGTTTTTTAATATAAAACTCCCTATTAGTTAATTTAATTATCTTAATCATTAAATGTATGTATTTCTTTTACTTTATTGTACAACATTTATGAAAGTGTCATAATTACATATTCATAAATATTTTGCTTGAAGAATCCTCTTTTTCACAGCTATCCTTCAAAACGGTGGATATATATATATATATATATATATATATATATATATAGTGAGAGAGAGAGAATATCGTAAAGTGTTTACAAAATAATATGGAAGAATTAAACAGAAAATTATTTATAAAATACCTGTAATTATTACTTCATTTTAATTCTTATATGAGAGGAGGGTATTATGGAATACCATTTACATTTCTAAAAATAACTTTACTGGTTTTTGAATAAAAATCCCCCAAGATCATCATGAGTACATACTATAACTAACTGTAACGAACTTTCACTTGTAAAAAAATACTATTTATTTTGTTATAGAAAAAGAATTATTTAAAGAAAAGTTACAACTGGAGGTTAATATGAAGTAGTCGGGTAATATGGAATAGGCGATTTAAACCATTGAAAAACTAATTAGGCTTCATAAAACATAGTTATTATTAACTCTAAAAACCATATTTTTAAGTTTATGTGTAAGTCATTTCTGCTTCTAGTCTATTTACAAAAGTCACAGATATAATCTTCTTTCTCTGCTCCGGTACAGTCAAGGTGAGCCCGCAGCGAACAGCTGAGGCATTGAATCCAAATATCCCCTCGTTGATCTTCCGAGAATTTTCCGCTACAGAAGATACATTCAGAGTCTTTGTTTTCCGGTTCTTTAGTTGAAGGCATGAAGTGCATTGCAGATGATACATCAGAATGGAAAGCTGCTAATTCATCGCTGCTAACATTGGAGTCATCTCTAGTAGGTTTAGGTCTAGAAGGTCGGTCTAAGTTTAATTTCTTAACAGGGGGTCTTTGCATGTTCAGTTTCTTTGGTTGTTTTGGAGCTTTGGGTTCCTCCTTTATGTCCTTTTCTTTCAGTTCATCCTCTAACTCTTATTTTTATATGGGGAGTAGGTTATTATAGAAGATCTAGCTTTCCTGCCTATAAGGGGATTATGGAATACCTAGTATTCCATAATACCCAACACGCCATCATGGAAAATGAACCTTTAAATTGATGGACAAAACATTGTCAGCTAAAAAACGACCACATTATAACAAACTACAATTCTTTTAGTGTACATTATGATTAACATCAATGTTCAAGTCACATGTGTACTAGTAGGTTAAAATGTTTGAAAACTTACCTGCAAAAACTCTTGAAAATCACAAAACACATTTTGTTTTGTAGAAAGTGGTACGACAACAACAAGCGGTCAACTCTCAGTGTACTGCATCATGGGAGTCTTTCTTGAGTAGTTCATGGTATTCACACGTGATAGCAGCACCAAACAGAGCTGAAACCTCGGTATTCCATATTACCCGACTATTCCATAATACCCTCCTCTCCTCTACATTATTTGCTTCTAATTTCGAACAAGATCCTGTTGAATGTCTATTTCATAATTACATTTTCTGTGATGCGACTAAAAAAGAGCTTAAATATGATAACAAGTGTCTAAAAAAAGACACTGAATTATGTCTGATGTCTAAATATCAATTCATTTTCAATTACCTCACTATGATATTTTTAACTTATACATGAAGTTTTATACATGAAGTTTACATGAAGTTTTACTGTATTAAATAGATAAACAGCGAGCGTTCAAGCTGAGATACTTAAAAATCACCTCTGGAATGCTCTAAAAATTGTGACTTATTTATATTTGAAGGAAACATACATATTATCCAGGCTACAAAACATATTAATTCATTATTGATTATGTTTCGTGTATTAAAAAAATTATTTTCAGCCTTTATTATTGTGCTAACTCGCTTAATTACTTTTGCAGAACTTGCAAGAGCGTGTGGAAATGCATTTCATAAATCTCTTTTAACGACCACATTTGGGACAAAAGTGATGCTTTCAGTCCGTGGATATGAAGAAGTAGCAATCATTAAAGTTGAATTGCGTGTGTTACAATCGCCTCGGGTGAAAATTTCATTCCAAGACTGGGAAAAATCTTTGCATAAACATCTGGAATCCAAAAGCTCCAGTGAATTACGCATTTAAATCTCTAATATCTTTCATTAAAGAACACGAATATAATTATGCTAATACTCATGTGGATTTCATCACGTATTATAACTAAATCTCCATGCAAAATCCTGAACTGTAAGACTAAAAACGACTGCAACAAATTAGTACCCTTCAAGATTGTCTGACTCTTTTAAACATGTTTAATAAATTGAGTTTGAAATGAATAGCTCAGATATGCTGTTATATTGCAGATTTATTTGTAGATTCGTTGGCTAAAGATAAAGATTATTGAGCACTGGGTAACATTGTATTAAGAGAGTTTTATATTAAGCGTGCATTTCAAACAATTTATTAATTAGTCTAGCAGCTTTGCATACCCTTTCAATCTTGTATTCATATATAAATTTCAATAACTATAAAACCACGCATTTGCAGAAGGTCATCTGCAACCACTTACACCAAATCACCGCTTGCCATTTCGTTTGTAGTTCAAATAGCTGGCCACATTTTTCTCCATGACTTTTTCAAAGAGCTTTTTGTGGTGCAATCCCAAACATCAGCAACCATGTAAATAAAGTCTTTGATATTGATTGATTTCCACAAATCAATCACACTTTTTCCCCTTCCTCCTCTTTAATTGTATTATCAATCAACCTAAAAAACGAATATTTGGCTTACTTATAGTTATGTTCTTGCTATCACAGTTGAAAATCATTATCTAATGTGAACATTAAATAAAAGAAAAAATTTTCAAATCTGATCCGGATCAACGAGGTATATATATATATATATATATATATATATATATATATATATATGTGTGTGTGTGTGTGTGTGTGTGTGTGTGTGTGTGTGTTAGTTAAAATTACAACCAAATTATAAAGTTATTTCTTTTATATATTATTAGTAGTAACTATGAAAGAACTAAAAAGACTTAATTGTATGTGAAAATTGCTGTATCCATCAATTTTTCATTGCGTTGCGTGTACAAAAAAATCTTAAAAGTGCTAAGTTGCCAATAATAGTATATTCACATACTTTAAGACTGAAATAACCCGGTTAATTTCACTGCCTTAAACCTCGTGTTCTGCCTCGATAATTTTAGATATCAGGGTTTAACACTTAAAAATATATTTATAAGTTTTGCCATAAACAGAATATGTCTATTTCCCCCGACAGAGAACAGTAATGAAATTTCACGTTAGTCCGTCTTTCTTCAAAATGTCTTAACTTAATGATAAACTTCTGTAAAACATAATGAATAATACTTATAACTCATTGCCCTATATTGTCAAATCTTATTATATTCTGCGCCTGTTCATTTAAGGGATACTAAATTCCTGCAAATATGGTACTTTTGTGGACTATTTTTGCTATATTAAATGATAGACAGGCTCACATTTAGTATAATATTTGAATAAATATACATAATTACAATTTCTTTCTTTTTTCATTTCATAAATCTCATATTTCGAATAACAGCATATAATAAACAAGAAAATATAAAGATTATAACCAAAATTAATAGAGTTACATCCGTACATGAATAATCATATGTTTTTGGTATTGAGGGACTCTAATATATAGCAGTTTACTTGGCAAATGTTACTTTTCCATGATGCTAAATATTCGGTTTAATTATGAAATAATGAAAAACTTGCGTTCTTTTTGTACATTTGCAATTACATTCGTACATTTGCAATTACAGTCGAACCTGTTATAGCGAACCCGGTATATAACGAACTCATAGATATAACGAACGAAAATTTTGGTCCCGTTTTCCTACTGTACGTAATTAGTATTAGTATTGTGTCATTAGTAATGTGTTTTAATTAGTATTTTGTCAGTTTGATGCAATCGATTTTAGTTGATTTACTTCATTAATGATCATTTTCAATAGATTTTATAATTTTTTAATACATCATTATTGAATGCACATTGCAACTAACGAGTTGTACATTTTGTGAACTCTAGCATTTTTCTTAGCGGTTCGGATACAGCGAACCACCGGATGAAGCGAACAAAACCTTTGGTCCCTTGAAGTTCGTTATAACTGGGTTCGACTGTATTACACTGTTAAAAGTTTTATATGCATTGACATTTCATGTAATTACCATAATTTTTTAATATACTAAGTATTTCAGATAAATTAGTCAAATCTGTAAATTCTTTTTTTTATGTACGAGTATTACTGAAAATTAACCGGGATAGAAATAAGTAACTCAAATTTCGTATGCCTACTTTCATTGTTTACAGGTACAGTTGAACCCCGTTATAACGAACTTAAAGGGACCAAAGGTTTTGTTCGCTTTATCCGGTGGTTCGCTGTATCCGAATCTTTAAGAAAAATGCTAGAGTTCTCAAAATGTATAACTCATTAGTTGCAATATGTATTTAATAATGATGTATTAAAAAATTATAAAATCTATTGAAAATGATCATTAATGAATTAAATCGACTAAAATATATTACATTAAACTGACACATTTAATTAGTATTGACACACAATACTTATTAAATTACGTACAATAGGAAAACGGTGGGACCAAAATTTTCGTTCGTTATATCCGTGAGTTCGTTATATACCGGGTTCGATATAACGAGTACGACTTTAGATGTTTTAGTACTAAAAAAGGCTATGTCTTAGCTTTAAAATGTCAATTACCGTCAAACATATTGCTATTTTTTAAACATAACCTAAAATGTCCCTTATATCGAGTTGTATGGTAACCTGATTTTTCAAGTGTACAGATTTTACCTTTAATTAAGGACAGATATCATCCCTACAAAATAATGTAGATGTAGACTGCTATTATATTATTACCATCTTTTTAAAGAACCCTCCAGGAAACAGAAACACAGATATTATATATCTATGAACAAAGCAGAAAACATTCACAAGAGAAGGAAAACATGCCTAATTCTAAGCTCCGTGCTTAACAGAAATTAAGTGCAGCATTTTTCCTTTAAATAATAAAAGTGTTTCACTAAATAAATCTTTAGGAATTTTTAAGGCTGAAAATGATTTTGTACGAGTCACAAGGCATGTCATCAAACTAATTTTTCTTTGAATGCAGTGAATTTTCCTCGGAGTTTACTTTATTGCAAAATTCTAGGGATTATTGATTCTCCGGTGCTCTTAGTTGGGAATTGTTCTCCTGGAAGGAGAAACACTGCATTTCCGAAGAAATATTCATTTTAAACGAATAATGAATCTTAACGTAAAACGTCTGATGATGTTGAAAGATACAATGTATTCTCAGAGAGTTATGGATGTTTCATCTGAAAGGTTCCCAACGATATTTTTAATTGAACATGCACATAAAGATAGACAATTACTATAGGCATTTAATTGATTAAAATTAAAACTTATCGAGGTGAATCTAAGAAAAGCTTTCATGTAAACATAACATCAAAATTTAATTATTTCCCACGTTTAACTCCTATCTGAAAAACTGAGACAATATTGCCCTCACCATTACTTTTTTTGTAAACTTAAAAAATACCTTAAGATGGGGTTACTTTGTGACAGATTTTAATTTTTTTCCTGTGCCAGCCAATCAGTTTTAAAAGCAGCCCAAAACGAACAGTTGTAAAACATTGGTACATCCTTTCCTTACGTGGTAATGTATTGCGCTAACTTCGATCTTTAATTACCATTAAGTAATTAAAATTCAAATGTGTCACGAAGTTGTTCCGCCGAGTGGGGCTACTTTGTAACACCGCCTAAAAATCCAAGAGGAAAAATTACTTGTCACACAGTTAGACAGTAAAACGCTTATCAAAAGCTTGATACACAATTATATATATACCTATTACAAATATTGGATAGCTTTATCTATATCTTTGACATCCAAGAGACCTCGGGTGCCCAGGAAAGCCCTCAGTCCTTTGAGAAGATGAGGAAATTCGTCTTTAGGCACATTCTACTCCTTCGGGTAGTTTTTTTTTCCAGATAGTCAATACTTCTTTCTCTTCAGTGGTATTTTAGAAGACGGAAAAACGCAACACCGAGCGGCTGGAGGAGGTGGGTCGATTTTGTGGGTTATTTTGTGACAGTGTCAATGTGTCACAAAGTAACCCCGTCACCTTTCGATATTTAGGTTGTTCTCCTATCTCTCAAAAATATCACTACACAAAAGTTATATTGCTCCACAATCTAACAATAAAAAATTATTAGATGTGGTGGTTGGTTGTATAATGTGTTAGCTTTCAGTACACAGAGTTTCCGAAGTTTGAGCAATAGCTTGATAACAGGTTTGAACACTGGCCAGCGAAGACAAATGGCGCGCAGAAGATTTGGTCACTGGCCACTATGTGTCTCTGTATGTCGGACAAGCCGTTGGCGCTGTTTTTTGCCTACTCGGTATCATAGGCGCGGCGCAAAATCCGAAATACGACAAAATTACTATGTGTCACAAAGTAACCCCACCCCATCTTACGGTATTAAAGATAAATGTGAAATAAAAACTGTTGAAAGATTACATCATAAAGAACCAACTTATAAAAACCAGGTTTCCAGATTTATTTTTCAGAGAAAGATTTCAAACTGTTCCTAAAGATTTTCTGTACTATAACATACCATTTTTGTATATACGCATGACTCACGTGTACTAAAACGGGTAGGTTATAACGCCGTATTTTCTATCACACAGTTTTACTTACATATTTCCATGGCTTTCTGCATCAGCTGGATTGTTCAACTCGATTCCACGCACTTACTGAGAAATAGCACTATTAGAACATCAGGCCGTGGCATGTATCTCTCTTTCCCCCCCCCCCAACCAAAAAAAAAATAAATAAATAAATTTAAAAAAAAAATCCAGGTCTATAGAGTAAAGATTTTGATAAAATTTTCAAAATTCTTCTAAACAACTGGGAAGTATTTAAGGATACATGACAGTAAAGTAAATCAGTAAACAATAAACCAAGTGGGGAATTCGCCGCGACAAAATAAGCGTCAAAGTAATGATAATTAAGCTTTAAAATATCGGAATTAAAAAATTCCAGTGAATGCTTTTAAAATATATTTAACAAACGATGTTATTTTATTGCAGCATGAGACTTGTGGTATGTGAATGTCTAGCTCTAAGAAAAGTAAAATAAGATTTAAAAAATCAACATAAAAAAATCTCGACTGAAAAAAAAAATAGGAGGAGGAATTTGCTGATAAAGAAAGGAACTCGAAAACAAACGAGTGGAAATAGCGTGACACATTTAATTGATATTTTATTTACATTTTGTTGACCTACATTTACATGTAATCAATATTTTCATTCGTGATTTTGCAAATATTTTTTTCTAAATCATAAAACATTTTCTGCGATAAAAATAAATTTACATTCCGTATTTATTTCAGGACTTTAGTGTTTTAGACGAGAAGTAAGCTAGACATTACCATGAATTAAACAGTTTTACTATGCCAGTTTACGATTTCAATTTAAAAGAGTGCAAGGTTCATCATAGAAACAAGGAAGTTAACTGTGCCTTGAGTCCAAACATTTTCAATATTAAACCTGCAAATGCTTCTCAGTGGAATTCACAGTCTAAATTCGACGCCGTTGTTTCCTCGTACCAACGTAAAATTTAAAAGCGCTGTGTTGCCACTCAAAATGTCCAAATGACGAAATTATGTATGAACAGAATTTCTGTGAGACTCTGTGTGATAAGCAAACTACAGAAGAAAATTATGAAGCAGTCTATGGTAGATGAACTTAAAATATTACTTATTCCATTTAAATTTCTGAAAAACTGAGATAGTACAAATATCATCTTAAAAAGTGTAAGCGGACTTAATTTACATTTACACGCATGTACAATCCTGACTTGTAAGTTTTGGGATTTACATTCATTACAACGTTTGCGGTTGGTGGAATTTGGAATCCAAATCAAATAATATAAAATTGAGAGGTTATATTATCAGCTTTTTTCACATAATTTTATACTTTTCAGGCAAGTCAATTTTTAGCTATTTTAATATTTATTTTTTATCAATTTTTTAATAACATTTATATAAATTTTACTGAAAAAGAGAATCATTAGTATTTTTATATATCTATGTCCGTATATACCCGAATGTGTAAGATTAAACTTTATGCATATTCCTGCCAAAATTTCAATGAATCCTAGGTCTGCAATAGGAAAATACTTGCTTTTCTGTTCATCTTCAATCCATCATCATATACATCAATGCAATCATATATGTCAATGCAAAATGTAACAATTCACTATAAAAAATAGTTAAAGTGTGAGGTACGAGACTCTTTTCTACAGTACCTGCATGCAGGTTATACCATTGGCTTTAAATAGTTCAGAAATAGTGATCAGATTAAATGTATATGGTATGGAAAAATCGAGAAATAATTCTACAAAAATCTTTAAAATTATAAGAAAAACTGTTTAAAGACATTTAAATCTTATATAAAACTCTCCTATAAATGTTACATAACTTATCCATTTAATGTTTTAACACAAACGCTAACAAAACATACCAAAAACTAATAGCTCTTTTGAAGAAGCTCCTTTGTAGCTTTGAAACGGCCGTATGCAAAATTATTGCATCTTATTGCTGTTTGTGCTTTATTTACGTTGGTTTTCCTGTTTATTCCTCGAGCACAAAGGTTGTATCTTTTCTTTTCAAATACCAAAAACTAGTTCATTTTCTCATCATTTTATCAATTACATTATCAAAAAGCAACAGTAAGCTGAAAGTTTGAATTTGCGCATCAAATGTATGACTTTATGAGCGTTTGAGCGTAAAGAAAAACCCCTTCTCTAAAATTCATACTCAGTTGTTACATACATCTCGGGCTCCAAGTAGCCTAATGGTAGCTCGTCGACTGTCGGTGATGAGGGTGCTTGGATCGAATCCTGCAAACACCACTAAATATCTCCGTTTCTAGGCCGGAAATGGGCATGTTAGATCCGTGGGCAAGAAAGTCCCTCTGTGAGGTCAAGGAGGATGGGAAAGGATACGATTCCCCCCCCCCTCAGATGTGCCCCTGGGGGTGCTTGGTAAAAATTGTGGTGGTACTTAGCCCAGACGGACTCAGACCCTTGTGGTGCTATTCTAAACCGGAGCCGCACTACTCTGCCCGAAGGCCTCTATGAACCTGGTCTAGAATTTCTCGCCAGGGGGCATTGGGTACAACAACAACAACACATAACCTCAATGACACATAATACGAAATGGAAGCAATCGATGAAAGGAGTTAAGGCTATTCCAAAGTTCAAAATGTTGTGGAATCTAGATAGATACATAGCCTTGTTACGCGTTGCCAAAACTAAAATTAAGAAACACAAACGGCAAAATGCCTTTTGCGAAAAACATTTTTTTAATTGAAATAGAAATGGAATCCACATATTAATCCATATAATCCAATTGTGATATCCAATTGTGGAAGATTGGATCTTATTTTTGAGACATTGTTTAATTTAACCTAATTCAAATCGTAAGTCATATGTATACATTCTGCTTTAAGTTTGTTTATAAGTAATGCTTTGTAGCAGTTCCTCAGTATTTTGGAAATTCTAATTTTATTAGGAGCCCAAATTTGCCGTATAAAAGCACTTTTTCTACCTCATAATATAAAATTTTTAATTAAAGTATAAATTAGAGATTTCTCTTATTTCCCATAGTTGAAATAGATTTTTAATTGTTACACCTAAATATATTTCCTTTTCGTAATTTTTATAATTTACTATGAACAGTTGCATAAATAAAGTCACATATATGTTAATCAGGCATTTAATTTAGTTATGTAAATAAAGTCATGTTTATTTTCTAAGAGAATGTTTTTTATTTACATCTTTAAACATCTGTAATGAAAAATAATTAAATGAAACAAACTGACGATAATACATGTTACTACAGTATAAGTGATACTAGCAGAATATAAAGAGGTTACTTACATCATTACAGCTTAAGGGGACAGGGAACCTTCAACGTTGAATTTTTAAATTTAAAATTTTTAACTCTTTATATAAGATGATAATAATTAATATTATTGCTTCTACATTGAAGATCCTTAGAATTCAAAATAGAGACTTTTGTGTAGAATAAAGCCTGTTTTCAAAAAATATTTCAAAAATACTAGCATTTTTCAAAATGCTCCATGCGTTTTCCATATCATTTAAAAACCTCAAAAATTTTAATACAAGATTACCATATATACATAAATATAATTATGCATTAATTTTTTTGTCTGAATCTAAAGCCATAAATAGTTTATCTTTTTATTCTGCTTGGTTTTTTTTAATGTTTTTGCATCGTTTTAATTTATTTCATAGTCTAAAAATTTGAAACATATTACTGGCCATTAACAAGGCCATTAACAAGCCTAAGAAATTTTGAAGAAATAAGAGAATGTACACGCATGGAGCATTTTCAAAATTTTTTGGAAAATTTTTTCGAAAAACAGGTCTATTTCTTCCACAAAATACTTATTTGTGAATTCTAAGAGTGTTTAATGTAATAGAAAAGAATATTAATTACTTTCATTTTGTATATAGAGTAAAATATTGAATTTAATTTTTTTAAAAGATGTTGAAGATCCCTTGTAGCCTTAATATCAAACAATTTTTTGTAATAAAAAATAGAGTAAAATATTGAAAAAAAACGAGGTTGAAGATCCCTTGTAGCCTTAATATCAGACAATTTTTTTGAATAAAAAATAGAGTAAAATATTGAAAAAAAACGAGGTTGAAGATCCCTTGTAGCCTTAATATCAGACAATTTTTTGGAATAAAAAATAGAGTAAAATATTGAAAATTTAACAAAAAAACGAGGTTGAAGATCCCATGTAGACTTAATATCAGACAATTTTTTGGCTATTAGTAATCCATTCAAACTTTCGAGTAAATCTCTTAAGCGAACCTATTCGCTCCTTTTTTTCTCAAAACCATTTTTAAAAGTTTTATTCAAATTACATTTTTCCCCAGCATCATGTTGTAGATATCGAAATTTTAAGTATGCCATTAAAAGCATTAAGTCATCTTTTTTGAGTCAACCTCTTTGAAACTTATAAATAATTCTTAATTAAATGAAACTGCACGTGTTTCGCCTTAAATAATCTAAATTTCAGCATAAAGGGGATATTTTTAAATGCTGATCTAGCGTTTCTTGAGCTTTTAACCCGGAAGAATGCATTTTAATGCTCTTTCTAAATTGGGAACAAGCATCTTCATATATTAATGGGAATTTCTATTTTGATGACTAAAGAGGTTACTTCCCCCCCCCCCTTGATGAGATTATTAACATTTCATTAGTTAGTGTCTCGTTAGTGCAAGAATTTACCCCGAACGAAGAATAAAGAACAGCCTCAGTCAAATACGAAAATTATGTCCATACATGCAAATGAATAATTTAAATTGAATCTGTATAAAGTAATTATTTTCAGGAATATTAGCTGATTCCATGTTCCATTCATACAAATATTATTCCACGTGCAAAGCTTTGGGTAAAATACATCATTTCCATATTAATGCTTTGATAATAATTCGAGCACCCAACAGAATGTTGTTTTATTAATTACAAACGTGAAAAGTCTCTTTGAATTATTTTGTCAATACTGCGATGCAAAATGTTTCACATGAACAACATCTAATATGATTCAACATCTCTATACTAACAAACTACGTTCTTGCTTCTATTCGGAATGATAGTTCGCCAGCCAGGTTCAGTTTGATAGATGTGTTTTCATATTCCTAGACTCCCATTGAAGTATTTTGCTATATTGCGAAAACCTGGGTAGAGGATAAAATGTGAGAATATAACATTTTCATGAATGTGTTTATTATTGCCTTCTATGAGTGGCTTTAGCTATTTATATTATGTTACAATTTTTCTACTTTTGTGTTACGCGTTTTTAAGGCGACAATGGACCTTCAGATTGGCAAAAATATGTCCGTAAAACGATTTTTTTTTCTTTCGGAAAATGATTCTGCAACTCATCAGATTTAAATTTTAAAAAAAAGTATGTTGATCCGATCATTATTAACCGAGTTATAAGTATTTTTTTCAAACGTAAACAATGGAAATGTTAGTCAAATTAAAACTTTAAATGCCATTTTCTCATAAAAAGTTTTCATGTCGTTTCCGTAAGTTCAAAATGTTCCATGCGTCATAATTTTTCTTAAATTTTCATAAAATTTCATAAAATGATTATTTATATATGTTAGAATAAAACTTAGTAATCAATTCATTATACTATTTTAAAACAACTTAAAATTTTTATAGTAAAAAAATTTTTTTTGATAAAATTTTGCATAAAATGACCTATTTTTATCGATTTCTTTTCTAGTTTTTATAAATGACTGTAAATCAAATATTGCTACAACTTTTATTATAACTATATAAAGCTAACTTAAGAGAGAAAATTATATATGAGACAAAAATTAATGCGCATGGAGCATTTTTAAATAGAGTAATTAACAAACTGATTTTAATTAATATCTTAATTAATTACATAGTGATTTTTTTTTATTTAGAATTTCCATCTCTAAACAACACTATAAGTATACAAAATTTGATAGCAATTGGTTAATAAATAAAAAAAATGTTTATCATGGTCCATTGTCGCCTTAAGCCATGTAAAAAATATTATTGATCACTATGAATTCTGGATACTGTTTAGTTAAATTAGTAGCATTAAACAGCTATATTAACTATCCGGTTATACGGACATCTTTTGCCTAAACTATCAGATAATATGGATATGTGGCGATTAAAAAGTAACATCTTGGAAAGGCTACCAACTTGTCAAATTCCGCTATCTATTTGCGCACTCTGAAACTTTACTAAGATTCCTTAAAAGTATGTAAATTGTTACTTGTCTCTTATAAGTCTGAACATAAATTTAAACGCTAAATACAAATGTGTGTATAAAACGTTCACCATTGTTCGTATATGTTTTGTTATTTTTTAGATAATTTTCAACTGTCTTCAATCTCATTTTTCATAGCATGATATTTTTATGTTATCAGTTTAAAACAAGTTGCATTTACTTTTTAATTTTGAATGAAAACTCCTTCAATAAAAATGGCAAATATTCAGTAACTTTATCCATGTCTTCATTTTCAGTTTAATGACCTATATATGTGCATACTTGGAGCGTTTTCAACCGATAAGCATTATAGGTCTTAATTCCAGCAAAATAAAGTCAGAAAAATAACCAAGAAAAATTATGAAAATTATAGTCATAGGCGAAGTTTAGATCTTTAAGGCTGCTGTGTACTAACCCTATTGGATTCGCTCACCTCAATCTCATAGGTTACTATGGAGAAAATGTGTCTACTATTTAAAGCTACATAAATGCTGATAATCCAATAAACATGGTATTTTCAGATAGCCTGAACTTTTCTGTACCTTGAAACAGGATTCAAATATAAAATAAATTTCGTCCACCAAAGCAATTTATGAGCGTTTAAAACACACTGTACCAGATTTTTCCCCCCGAATAATTTGAATTTAAAGTATTATTTACATTTTTTTTAATTAAAAATGCCTCAAGGTGTTAAATTTCTCTCTATATTACGGAGTACAATTTAAAAAAAAAATCTTTCAATCAAGTCGGCAAACCTTGGATACATTTTATCCATACGTTAACATTGAGGTGAGCGAATCCAATAGGGTTAGTACATAGCAGCCTTAACGGAAAGTAAAAACCCACCATCATAAACCTGTTGACCCGCCCGACATGCTGGAATCCGCTCATAGCAAGGAGCATAGTTTGCTTTTCGAAATCCAGCCTACTGTTGACTCGTCCTCTAATTACTTCTGAATGTAACGCTAAGAAAACAACTTGCCGATCAGATGAGATCTTGATACAGCGACAGTAAAATGTGAAGGGAAATAAATCAGGATAAGGGTTAATGCATTTTTAGCTATCCTATGCTTTTCATAGAATTGCTGATAAAATCGCTGTTTAGTTTTAAAAAAAAATGTATATAAGCGAGTAACATTTAAAGTTTCAATATTTTCCTTTTCCGTTATACTCTCGAACGCGCATTCCGAATAGACGAGAAGTAAAAACTGATCTTTAACCGTACTTGTAATCAAACCATTAATTTTTTAATTTATTGTCATTCCAACAAATTTATAAAACAAGAGCTTATGCCTAGGAAAGAGGCGAGTGTTTGTTGCCAGCTTTACTAGTGTGTGTTCTCACAACTTTGATGTCAAATAGAATTGATTTTTTTTAACGTAGGATTACGTTCCTCCATAACGGTCCTCCGGAAAGAAAAATTTCAGACGCTAAAACCGTTTTTTCGTCGCGAGGTAAAATTTTAGCAGTGCCCCCAAACCCAGTCTGTATCGCTTGGGCAAGCAGTAAACAGTTAAACAGAAAAGTACCAAAATTTTCACATATATATATATATATATATATATATATATATATATATATATATATATATATATATATATAGAGAGAGAGAGAGAGAGAGAGAGAGAGAGATAGATAGATAGATAGATAGATACATAACACATACATACATATATAAAAACAAAAGAGGTAGGCAACGATAAGTAATCCTACGTTAATAACCCACGGTAGTTTCGTTAGAAGAGACTAACTGAAATTTTTTTTTCTAGAGTTGGATTGAAATAAATTTTCGACTTTTTCCTAAAATATTTGAATAAAATATGCAAATTACAGCAGAGAGCAGAATAGACTCATATTGGCAGAGTAATTAGAAGATTTCATACGTAAGTTTTCTTAGCACTTCTCAGTTAATTAAGTTTTAAGTTTTAATTTTGTTAAATTAATTACGTTTGAAGTGTTAAATTAATTAAATTTGAAGTGTTAAATTATTAAGTTTTAGCATTGTGATACTTTAAGCTGCTGATAACTCAAACTTCTTTAAACAACGAAATATTATTTATAAGTATTAAAGAACTTGCTGTTAATATACATGACAGTGGTAGATTTTCAGGCGCAAGAATCGAAAAATGCATAGAAAAACATTTGTGTGCATTATATCACTCCGAAAATCTAAAATAGCTCAAAATAAAAGATTAAAAAGGCAATATCCTTAATTATACACTTACGCGTTACTGTTAATTGTACTAATTTATAACCTTTAATCTTTCATTTCTAAAGCTTTTTTTTCTTTCTGGTTTAACTTTTATTCGTTTTGCAATACAGTAGAACTTCGATATATTGAACCTCGATATAATCGAATTCCTTGATAAATCGAAGTCTTTCCACTCCCCTTGAATCTGCCTAATACTATAATTCGAGCCTCGGTATATCGAAATCGTCGATAATTCGAAGTTTTCTCTTTCCCCTTGAGGTTCGATGTATCGAGGTCTCACTGCATTTGTGTTTTGATCGGAATCTTGAAAAAGTAGGACTTTCCGGTCATAGGAATTTCCGGTCTACGGATATACTGTGCCCATATACGGCCTAGGCACGAAGGTATTTAACGATGCTTGTCGGTATTCGATCCGAGCAACTTCACTACCGAATGCCTACGCGCTACCGATAGGCTACCTCTTGCCTGGAGGTTATGTAAACGAATAAATACATCAAACACCAAAGTACTGAGTACATATGCTTATATCAGAGTCTTGAGTTTTATATTTATTCATTTACATTAAAAACTTCGTGTAAAATTTCAGTAAATAAGTTTCATAAAATTTACAATTATAAAATTTTCTAAGGCGGCAATTATGACTATAACAACTTTCAACCACTGGGAATGCGAGATTTCCAGGAATTGCATTGAATAAATGGATAAGCTTTTGAACGTCAAGAACCGCATTGCTCTGCAGTGGATTCCAAGCCACTGCGGAATATATGGAAATGAGCGTGCATATATATTGGCTAAAAATGAATCTCAAATGATGCAACCAGATCCTCCCTTGCCTGTGCAACATATAAGGCGATATATATCCTCCTCTATTAAATCCATCCGTCTCAGCCTGTATAGAGAAAAGGCGTCTGGGAAAAAGTGGAATTCCCGGAAGAAGAATATGTCGGCAAGAATTTCCAGCTCCTTGCATAGAGCGGTCGGTGTGGCTTGCTTTAGACTTGCCATGGATCACGACTACTACTGACAGAGTCACCTGTATCGAATGGGACAGGCAGATACAGATACCTGCCCTCTTTGCGACTGTGGCATGCCCATGACTAGAGAGCACATCAACATATTATGCCCTGCTGCTCTTGAATTTTTCCCTTTTTTTACATGTTTTTATTAACTCGCTTTCTTGTTTGTTTGTGTGTTTGTGTATTTGTCCCGTACAAATCTTGCAATCGATTTTTAACTAACTTACCGACTAGCTAGACATTTGGAAATTTTACAGTAGCTCAGAACACTGTGACAATGCATTTAACTTTAGCCATCTTTAGACAACTTTTAGCCATCTTTAAGCAGATTTTTATCATGTTTTTATTATTTTCAGTTAATTTTGTTTTGCAGACTGGTGCAGCCATCTGTCGGTCGGGACGGGAACGAAAAGTTAAACGCAAGTTAACTTCCAATTAACTTCATTTTCTTTCCCGTTGATGGGATAATTCATTAAAAAAAATTTTAAAAAGTATTTATTAATACATAGATTTGTTAAGTTTATATGATTCAACAGAAAATTTAAAAACATGGTATATAAAAAGTTCTTTTTATCTTGTAATTATTATGTGTTACTGACGGAGACTTTGGCGATTGTTTTTATCGTTCATCTTTGTATTGGGCTGCTCGTCGACTCGTGACCGAGTGGTCGGAGACGGGTATAGGACAAAAAAAAATTATAAAATTAAAAATAATTACAAAGCTAACATTTCGCATTTCATATAGTTTAAATAGTTTAATTCAAACAGTTGGTGCGTTTAGAATCAAAATTTTTATGAGTACTTAGACATTAAATGTTCTTGTAGATTTACCACAACTATTTCTAAAACTAAAGTAAATGTAAGCATTGATTATTTAAGTAACAGTCACGTTTAATATAATATCCCAGCAGATCTGACGAATATGCTATTCATTTTATTTATGAAACCATGACTGTGGGTATTTAGGAGTCTGAATATTCTGAATAATCAGATTGAAAAGAGCGATCTACATTGTAGCTTGCCACGCTTTCCGAACACTCCTTTTATAAGAGGCCGAAAATGATAAAGGCGTTTATGGGCGAACATCTCTGTGCTTAATCTCCGTGTTTGCCGCAAAATTCATGATGCGATGAGAGAGGAAGACTTTTAATAATGGACGTGTCTATTCAGCTAGACGTCCCGCGGAGATCGATTGAATGGAAATGGTAAGCTGACGTCACTAATGGGAGTTGGACGTCATTTATAAAATGAATTAGTGTGGTGATACGGATGTGTTGAATAGAGTGAATTAGACAGCCGCATTTTTGTGTCAGAGGTAATGTGCATAATTTTAATAGAAACTGCGTTTTGCTCGTAAAATGAACGATTTAATTATTTTCTCGAATGAGGGCATACGTTACATGGGGAAAAAATTTATGTAAACTTTTGATATATTTATACACCTGTGTGCGATGAGATATTGCTGTTTGAAATAGACAGCAAACTCAAAATTATTAACTTTTTACTAGAAAATAATCTATTATGTTTTTCGGATCATAAGACACACCGGACGATAAAACGCATCTCAAATCTGTGAGAGGATTTTTAGAAAAGAATATTTTATATTTTATTAGGTATATAAAGATATTTTCAATTTCTTACTAATAAAGATGAAATAATATATATAATAAATAATATATATATATATATATATACATAGGATGGAACTTTAATAGGGGTAACTAGGTATGTACAAAGTATACAGAAGACATACGGGGGTAAAACTTTTATAGCTCTTCAAAGTTGTTTTTTTCGAACGCAAAGTCTCTTGTCGCTAGACATTCGCCTGTATGAACACCGCGGGACTGCTGGCCATTCATTTAAGGAGGCACCGTATAGGTGGCCAGCACTACCCCCTGCAAGCCGGTCCCGTAATTTAGAACTGAGTCAAGTGTCGAGATTGGTACGATTGACCCCGAACCTCCAGAGGTAAATTTGAGAAATTGAAGGGCATTGCAGCCACGAAAGATTTTTCGTGCACCAACCACCAGTAAAACATTTAATATTTTAAGGATTCAAGTGGAGGAGGTATTCATAAATACAAAAAGGATCTTTGAAATTGATATCGTTTAAGAGTTTATTGAAGAAAATTACATTCGGATACGCTTTTTATTTGACATTTAAGGAAAAAAAAAAAGATTTATAATTTATTAGCTATCAACTGGAAATTTATTGGTATAATGTTACAGAACTTTATTTAACTTATAAATTTTATGTTTTTAAATCTATGTACAATTTTATGCACAATTTGCGTAAATCGAACTTAAATTATTGAATTTCATTCAAAAATCAGTGTGTTTCAATGAAACTGTGAAATTAATTGATTATTTCGAATAGGCCTATGTTTGTTCCTTTATAAGTGAAAAAGTATTGCTTCAATTGAGCTGAAATTTTGTATAGATATAGTAGATAGATCAGATTAAAACATAGGCATATTAGTTTTTGAAAATCGGACCTCCGAGTTTTTTTAATTAATGTTTTAATGATTTTGCCCCTGAAAGTTGCTTATTTCGACAGCTTCCGCGGTTGTCCTCGCTGACAGGGAGACAATGGAGCCGAATCGTACCAAAAACGGCATGCATGTGGCCGGACACGATTCAGTGACTGACAAATAAAGCACAGACCAAACCACTGCACCTAAAGGGCTGAAATTTTGCATGGCAATTCATCTTATTTTGTAGGGGTGCAATGAGAGAGATTTTTGAAAAAATTCTTAGATTTTTTTAAAATTAAATTTTTAATCTGTTTTTGTAACATTCTTTAAAGTTTGTATTTAAAATAATAATCTGATGGTTATAAAATTTATATCACAAGAAGGATCATAAAAATTCCTTTAAAAGAAATCTTTTTCAAATCTTTACCTCCATTTTCAGATTTTTGGTGAATTTTTAAAGATTAATTTTTAGAATTTAATTTATTAAATGTTGATCATTTGGTTTCTTTTCTTTCTGTGGTACTTTAAATAAATTTTATGCCACGGGCATAAAAACGAAATAAATTGATATAAAAAATATTTTTTTTCTTTCTAATGTGGCAGACGATTGGACATTATCCAAAAAATATTAAAATGCAGTAAAAGAAGTGTTCCTCAAACTGTACTATATTAACTGTGCTATATTTTTAGTATGTTCTATTAGATTTAATTTTAATATTTTCTTGTACATTATTTTGTCTATACGAATTTTTTATAAATATATTTTTGGGGGTTTTTTGGCATTAATTGCATACATTGACAGTTGTATTTAATTTGAATGTACTCCGTATCGAAGCACGGGTGTTCAGCTAGTATATAAAATAAATGTATGTAATTTATGTAATATATATAATAAATATATATAGTACCATATAATAAAATAATAATTTTATTTTCATGTTACCTTCGGACTATAAGACGCACCCCAATTTTAAGTCGATTTTTTTTATGTACAAATGTGCGTTTTATGGTCCGAAAAATACGGTAACTCTTAATGAATATATTGAACTCAGAATAATATCTGTAGATATTTTTAATCGGGTTGTCTTGTATTGCCCAAAATTTATATCCTGTCTTAGTGGATAACTTGTCCGATTTGACAATCAGATTAAAAAACTCGGTCATAATTCGGTAACTAAACTCCTATAAGAGCTTAAAAAAAAGACTGAGGTTTTTCAGTTCGATGGTAATTCAAAGAGCATCAGAAATCAATATTTGAGGAAATTGAATTGAAATAAAAATTTAAGTTACACGGTTTCTGTTCTTTTTAATTAGCTAAAATAATACGACTAAGTATTTAAGGAAAGATTTTTTTTCGAGTGAATTTCCAATGGACTCCAAGAGAAAGGTAATTTTTTCGGCACACTTGATTATGAAAACTCATTCTTCCTCTCTCAGTCTTTATCACACACTCACTAACACACTGAAAACAAATATCCCTGGCGTATGGAGAGTAAAAAGAATTAAATGTTTTTGTTTATATAAACATTACATTTTTTTGTTTATATTTTAAAATATAAAATTTTCTAAATAATTAATTTTTAATAATTAAAAATTTCAGTTATAGAGAAGTTATTTTTATAAATTAGCTACTTTTCTAAACTATGTTCGCGTTTGACTGAAGACATACATATCATAATTTTATTCACAATAACGATCAAACTTCAATTACCATTCTTAATCGTTTCTAAAACTGAGTTTGAGAGAATATAAAAAAGGAATAAAATAAACTATGATGTTCCAGTCTGATCGTCTCCGGACTTTTACTTCTTCGATTATATTAACTTTTTTTTTATTTTTAATCATAAACTGTTCCCAATGTAATTCTACTGACAGCTTCTGTAGTGAATTGTAGCACAAGATTTCTATAAATAGATCACTTCCTGTGTAGCGCGCATGCGCATTGATTTTCACCATATCGGATTCCCGCGTTAAGACATTTTTGTGACATTTCGAAAAGGTGCTTCTTACTTAGAGCACATTCTATATTCATTAAATGTTATTCTTAATATTAATTCTGTTGACATTCGTTTCTTCTGTCGTTTTGATTTAGAAACTTTTAACCACTGAACCACATGTTTACTACTTCCATATAATAAGTTTTACCAATAAGTACCCTTTACAATCTCAACACTGATTCATATTCAAATGTATCTCATTACTGAAAAATAGGATTTTTGAAAAATCAACGACTCCAGTGCAGCCTGTGTGTCAAACAGGTCATTCTCATCTTCCATTAACCAACCAGAAAATCATTAAAAAATTTATATAGTGATACCAATTGTGTTCCTGATGCTTGAGCTTTAAGCATCTTGAATTTGCTCGTAATATTTAGTTGTTTGCAGTCATGCCTGCTTCTTTTAATTTTTAAGTAAGTCTCAAATCATTTATAACTTAATTTGATTAGTTTTTTCGGTTCACTAAACTTTTACCTTCCATTTTTCTATTTACACGCCCGTTTTCACTAGTTTTCTACGGCCTCTGATTCAAGCAGTTTCTTTGGTCGCATTCTTGCACTTTCATTGTCTCTTGAAATCAGCCTCAGGATCCGATTGTTACCATGTTTTTATTAACTTGCTTTCTTGTTTGTGTGTGTGTTTGTCCAGTACAAATGTTGCAATCGATTTTTAACTAACTTCCCGACTAGCTAGACATTTGAAACTTTTAGAATAGCAAAGAACACGATGACAATGCATTTTTTTAATACTTTTAGCCAACTTTAAGCAGATTTTTACCATGTTTTTATTATTTTCAATTAATTTTGTTCTGTAGACTGGTGCAGCAATCTGTCGGCCGGAACGGGAACGAAAAGGTAAACGCAAGTTAACTTCCAATTAACTTCATTTTCTTTCAAGTTGATGGGATAATTCATCAAAAAAAATTTTTAAATTATTTATTAATACATAGAATTGTCAAGTTTATATGATTCAACAGAAAATTTAAAAACATGGTATATAAAAAGTTCTTTTTATCTTGTAATTATTTTATATTATCCATTTGCCACTTAGTTTGCTATCCAGGTGACTTTGTCCGATTGTGTTGGTGCTCTTGCTTCACATTATTTTTTTTTCTAATCTTAATTTATTTTTTTATTATTGTTATTACCTTGAAATCTCAATACTGGTGTGTTTTCCCATTTTATATTCGTTTTACTCTGTTCTTTTTTTCTCTCCTGATCGGGAAACTTTCAACGCGTCTATAGTCAGAAATCTTTGCATTTGAAGGCTAGGCCCCGCTCATTACAGTTAACACAATGTTTTTCTGTCGCGTCCTGTATGCTTATAGGTTGGTATGGGAGTCAAGGTCTGCTTAAAGGTTAGTTTAGGAATCAAGGTCTCGTCATGTAGAGGTTCTTAATTCGAATACCAATCTGGGAAGTCTTTTTAAAGAAGCACAGGAGGTCGATGGCGAAAATCTAAACGGTGTTTACCAATATCTAACAAAAATTTAGGGTCACACCTGAGTCGCCTATAAATTTTGAGTTTTAACGTAGGATTACGTTCCTCCATAACGGTCCTCCGGAAAGCAAAATTTCAGACGCTAAAACCATCCGTCGTCGCGAGTTATAATTTTGGCAGCGTGCCAAACCCAGTTTGTATCGCTTGGGCAAGCAGCAAACTGTTAAACAGAAAAGTACCAAAATGCGTTAAAATTTTGACATAAGAGCATACAACTGTTTGACAAAAGAGTTGAGCAACTATAAGTAATCCTATGCTAATAACCAGCGGTAGTTTCTTTGGAAGAGACTACCTTAAATTTTTTACTGTCTGGAGAAGGTGATTATGATATTATAGAGAGCGCTTTAGGGTGACATAATGATAATCAGTACCCTTGTGCAGTTCTGGGCTCATTAACAGAATGTTTTTTAAAAAGTTATATAAATATTAGCTACATGGTAATATTAAACTGAGAAAGGGAGAAATATATAAAAATATTTACAAAAATAGTTAATAAATGAAACATGCGTCTTTAAATTTTTCCGTTCGGTACTGAACAAAAGTTATACCTAAATACTATACGCTGTATTATATTATTACAAAAAATAAGGAATATTTGGAAATATTTTTCCAAATATTTTATAGATGAAACATACCCGTTTTAAGTTTTCATGCTAAACAAATATATACTCTACGCTATATCGTGATATCAAATTCAAGAAAATGAGAAATGTACGGAAATATTTTCAAGAATATTTAATAAATGATGCATATACCTGTTCGAGATTTCCTTTGTTGCATACCATACAAAGTATGTGCTTAAATACAATGCGCTCCAATATAATACAAATTTGAAAAAGAGAAATATTTTGAAATATTTTTAAAATATTTAATGACCTTTTCGAGCTCTTCTTTGTTTGGTGGAGGTCTTAATAATTCAACCAAGAAATCTTACAGAAAAGAAAAAGTTATCTGAAAAGAAAAAAGAGAGATTCACGTTTGCCTTTCTTTTCACAAAGCTGTATTGCAAATCTCTTAAAGAATTTTTTTTCGAACCAAAGTTATATTTTTTGTCTGCTTGGTTTTCGCGAATTGTCATTATTTGAGCTCGTATTGATTTAGTCTGTGTTTTGGGTCATATTTTATTAACTCTTTCAAAACCTTAGTTGATATTACTATTCACAAAACATCATTTAAAAATTTATTTCACCTGATAATTTATTGGGAACGTTAGATTTCTGTGAAATGCTTCATGACATAATTTGAAAATATCTCAGTGATCAAACGATTAAGTGAAAGAAAGATATCGGGAATTTTTTTTCAAATGATAAACAAACATTAAATAACTAATAACACATACCACGAGATAAAACCACGAGAAGGGTTTGTAAAATTTTGATTAAATGAAAAAAAATATTATTCAATAAATAAAACTTTGCTCTGTTTTTGAATTATGAGGTTTTATGAGGTAAAAAAAATACTCAGATGCACTATTAGTGCCCGTTTGTACTATTGTAAAGATTTATTTCATTTTGTACCTAAAATATATAAATACGAATTTTCCTTTCGTAATATTCGTAGATACATTTATTTGATTCAAACCATCATTGTCACTTTGTTACAATTATATCTATTGCTTTTCAAGATTAGATATATGTGCTGTGTAAATCTCATTTATTATTTAATGTCCATTAATTGTGGAAATGTTCTATATACATTTTTTCCATTAGACACTTTGACATAATTATACAACCTTTGTCCAGAAAGTTCGGTGAATGACTTCATAGTGCTCACGGTCTTAAGAGTTTACAACCGGTGCATACCGTGCCGGACAGGTGAAAACTGGTTTGAACCAGTTCCTGGGCGGCGGCGCTGCGGGTTAGTTTATCGTATGCAAACAGTTCATTGTAGAGTAAAGGTGTTGTGCGCTCGGTCGAAATTCAAAATGGATCAGCGAACGAATATGTTGTTCTGTTTCAAACTTGGAAAATCAGCGAAAGAGACTGATGAAATGCTGCTAAAAGTTTATGAAGAACGTGCTGGCACCTTGAAGTGCGTGTATGAATGATTTAAACGCTTCCGAGAAGAGCGGGACACCATTGAAGACTCCCCCGAAGTGGTCTGTAACTACACGCAACCCGGTCAACATACAGAAAGTGAAGGAATTGTTGGCCAAGGATCGTCGTATGACAGTGCGAATGATAGCGGAGGAAGTGGGAATTGGTAGTGAGAGGGCCCACCTCATACTGACCGAGGATTTGGGCAAACGCAATATTTGCTCCCGACTTGTGTCCAACACTTTGAGCGCCGCCGCCCCGGAACAAATGCAAATTCGGCTTCATCGACATGGCGATCGAAACCCAAATATCCTGAAAACCATTGTCACGTGTGACGAGACATGGTGCCTGAAGTACGACCCCGAGGGCAAGCGTCAAAGTATGAAGTGGCGGGGTCCAGGGTCGTCGCCGAAAAGCAAGAAGGTGCGAAGTGAGAAATCCCGCATCAAGACAATGCTCGTGGTGTTTTTCGACTCTGAGGGTCTCATCCATAAAGAATTCCTCCCTGAGGGCATCACGTTAAATGCCGTTAAGTACGTGGATATACTGAAATATCTGCTGCAACGGATCAATAGTGTACGCCTCCAGTACGGCAAGCAAGGTAACTGGACCCTGCTTAACGTCAATGCCCGGCCACATACTGCCTTTCTGGTGCAGCAGCTCCTGGCCAACAGGCGAGTTGTGTCCCTGAATCACCCACCCTGCTCTCCAGACTTATCTCCCCCGGACTTTTTCTCGTTCTACAAATTGAAATCAGCCCCGAAGGGTCACAGGTTTTGGAACATTTCGGACATCCAACGTAATGCTACGACCCAGCTGAAGGCCATCCCTAAAGACGACTACGCCAGGAGTTTCCAAGACTTGTACAGCCGTTTCCAGATATGCATTACGGCCTACGGGGATTACTTCGAAGGACAGTAACAGCTGTTTCATGTAAGACAACAATCCATTGAAACTATAGACCCATTCACCGAACTTTCTGGACAAAGGTTATAGTTTTAACAGTTTTTATATCAAAACATAAATCTTAAGACAAAGACATTACGCTGCTTTTCACTAGTGAAAATTAGACTACGTAATTATATTGCAACTGGATTTATAAGGAAATGTTCAACTCATCCGACTCATCTAACAAATTTGGGCAGTCCTGTGACGATATGAAGACCTTATTTGATTAGTGGATCAACTCCATTTTTGTTCATTTTGAGATACAGAGCCTTAAAGTCTAATGAGTGCTGAAAAATGACTGCTGAAGTCTGATTTGGGGTGCTCTCTGTTGGCAGCAGAAATAAGCTGGAGGTGTGCCAGTTTTAAAATAAAATAGAAATGACTTGTATAAACATGAAAGTGAGGCTAACTCCAGTTTTTATAAAAGTGGAGTTGGTCCACTATTCATATAAGGTCTTCATATTAAGTAACTTCATAGTCGACCTTCGGCATGCGCATTAAATTAATTCAAATGCCTCTGGCTTGCACAGTCCATTTTTTTTATCGTTTACAAGACTAATTTTAACTCTTTAATTCATTACACCCTCACTCACTCTTCTGCTTCCAAACTGCCTAACAACAAGAGCATATTTTCTTGATTTTCCTTTTCATCTTCATCTATCACCATCAGTCTTAATGATAGATATCTATCATACATTCTATTCCAATCTCTCTAATTCTTTTTACTTCCTTATCATTTATGTGAGCTGTTTTTCCTGAAGAATGCTTATTTTTTTTTACTGGGTTGTAATCTTTTTAACATTCTAGTTCCTACCAGTCAAGTTGCATTCTCTTATTATCTTGCGGTGATAATGATTTTTTATATTTCGTCCCCCCCCCCACTTACATTAGGTAAGATAAATACTTACCCTTTTATCCCATTACCACAAGCATCTTATGGTCGAATACAGGATGTATTTATTACTTATTTTTCGTCTAATTCCTTCATTGCACAAAGTCTTGGCAAATGCTTTAAAATCCTAAATTTTTCGAGTACACTCTATTGATTTTTAAATATCCATTCAAATTTCTTTTAAATACTTCTGCACGTATTATAGAAATGAACTTTTCTCATGTGAATCTGTTTTGTTGTTGTTTTCCTTAATATATGTAAATGGATATGCATGTTTGTATATATGCATGTTTGTAAACATGCATATCCATTTACATATGTGTCCATTTACATATGCGAAAACATAAATGTTCTAGTTTATTTTTAATTTTACGTCTGATCTACAGGTTACACTTTTAATGTTCTCCTAAACTTTCTCCTAAAAACATTTCTCCTAAACTTTCTATTTTTGGCCACACGTGGGATAGTTTATCATATGGGAAAATTTTTTCATTCGCAACAAGAGAGACTGCAACACAATAACTTTGGGTCAGCCTATTTCCGAAGCCTATTGGATTTCTAGAATTATAAAGTCACATATGCTGTAAAGTGGTTAAAGAAAAGGTAAAGAGATCTCGTGTGAAACGGACGAGAGTTCGATTATCTACTGAACTAAGAAATGGCTAAGGTGGCATCGACAGATAAAGAATTATTGAAAATGAACTTGATCGAGTAAATTTGTTTCTTACTACAACCACTACATTGGTGACTACTATAAAGTTCTACTGGTCTTCTAAAGTTCTTAAGGCTGTTGAGTCAATTGGATTCGCTCACCCCAACGTTAACCTATAGCGAAAATGTGTTCAGGGATGACCGACTTGGATTTAAAGAGTAAAAAAAATTGTACTCCGTAATAGAGAAAGAAATTTTGCACAAATGCATTTAGAAAATAAATATGCAAATACTTTAAATATTTTAAGACATTAATTTTTTATGCATATAAATAAAAATGTATCACAACATACAAATAATTCCTGCAGTATAGCATGTCTTACGTAAAAAGAAAAACATTTTGAGGTGAAACGTTTAACTTACCTACAAACAGCTATGTCTTCTCTTAGTTATATTTGTCATTACTGCTGTTTGTGATTCTATCATTTAAATTTGAATTTTTTTCCAAAACGTTGTAAACAAAAGTAAACTACTCCTATAGTTTTCCATATTGTAGCTTATATCAAAGCCGCACTGAAAGCACCAGATATTGGTTTCCAATGCGGAGCAAAATAATAGCATGAAACTCTTTTACCTTCTGGCTCCAAACAAAATTTTTAAAAATACAAAAAGGAATTTCTTTGCGATGTACATCAGTATATTTGTTCATGGCATCTCAGGAATGTCCTTATAAAAGAGCACATCTTTTGCTGTAATAATTTTGACGCCTCCAGATTTTCTGTGATATCCAAAACATCAACACAATAGCTTTTTAAATCTATGGATATACAAGTACATATTTTCTTTGGATATCTGATTGCTTTTATAAATACAGTTAAAAAAAAGACTGGTTATTAATCAATAGTAAGAATAGGAAAGAATATCTTGTATCATCTTTATAACCATTTTTAATGGAATAGAAAAGTGGAATTTTCATGTCAATAAAACTAAGTATTTTAATATATAAATAATATTTTTTTATTCAAAGCTATTTCAATTTATTTTATTCAAGATAATCCGTATTTATTCTATATTTTATCACTTAAACTGTGAATATTAATGCTTAATACATCCTAAAATCTCAATTACTAAAATTTTCTTTTAAAACATTTTTTTTTATTTAAATCCAACATAACTCAAAAAAGTAAGTCTCTTTCTTTCGTATTTGTGCATTTTTCTCGGAAAGAATAAACAAAAGAACTATATTTTCCATAGCCTACCTAGTTATCTTGTTTATGGACCTGTTTCTAACGCAAATATCCACAGGCCACTGGAGGGGGAGGGGTTGTAATTTGTTTTGTAAATTCTTCCTTTTCTTTCTGTTAAGCACAATCCATATATTTTGATTCAAGTTTTTAGACAAACGTCATGTCTTCTCTGCGTGCATAAACTGTAGGCCAATCAATCAAAGTATTCTATGATCCCTTCATGTTTATCTGGCTTTTTCGTTCAGTAAATTTCTAACACATCACAAGCGTTGATCTCAGAAGCAGGGGAGAATTAAAAATTTCGCTTTTCATCAAGATTTCTTACATCGGCTTCATTCACTGTGTCATTTGATCATGATTGATATCCCGCATTATTTATTAATACTAAGATTCTACTGTAATCTCTTTGTAAGAACCGCGTTTTAGCCTTTCAAGTATTCCAAAAGATTTCCCGTGAAACCAGTACTATAGCAATCTCTTGACGACGTTTCACAGAGGATGGGAAAATTATGAATTCAATCAATAACGCCTTTTGGTGTGTATTTAAGGGGGTCTGGGGCACATTTTAAAAAATTTTAGTCACTTAAAATTTTAAATTTTTTGTGATGGTTTACCATATAATTTGTAAACAAAATCACATCATAAAACTTCTCATAAAGATTTTTAAAAAATTTAAAATTTAATTTTTTTTAAAAGTGGGGTAATTTTAAATCATTATAACTCGAAATATTATTTGTCTAATGTCAAATTTTTTTCGCTTAATTAAACAGAAATATATAAGTTTTAATTTTGATTCAGCATTTTTTTAAAATATTCATTTTAAAAACAATTAAAAATATTTAGAGTCAAAATTTCAAAAAAAAAATTATGTAACTTATTTTTAAAAGATCATATTTTCAAAAGTAAATTTTTCTTTTAATTTTCTGAATCAAAATTAAAGTAAAATAATTGAAAAGGACATGTTCCAAGTTTGAACCATTTATCTATAACGGTTCTTTACTTATAACAATTTAAAAACGAGAAATGGTGAAAAAACCCATCATGCAGAAAAACGCACTTACAGGTTTAAACAAAGATTGGCTGCTATTAGAATGTTGAAATAAAAATTCATATCTCCTGTTCTAATTAAGATAGAAACATGATTTAAACGTCATTTTAAGCAGAAAGAACACAAATTTCTTTTTTAAATGCAATAAATGTTTTTTCGAAAATTTAAAGAATTTTGTATCCTGGACCCTCTTAATATGTTGAACCGAGTCTTTTCATAGTTTTTTTTTCAATATTTAACTGTAGTTGTTTTCGCTGTGATAGGTTTTCAAATATCAGATGACAAACTCTACATCGTACGTAATGCTTAAACGCATTGCCAATTCAAAGAAATAGTTCTTTTTTTTATTCAACTTTCAGGAGGCTTTTAAAAATTAAATATCCCACAGAAAAAAACTGAGAATTCATGAAAAAGACATGACTTTGAAACTAAACTGAAAATATCTAAGAATCTATCGATTTAAAGATGGCATCTGGTAAGGTGGGGATGTACAGCAGGACCCGCATAGATAATGCAGCATAAAAATATTGCATCAGGCAATGTGATTAAAGAAACTTGAGGTTTATATTATTTTATTCTCAAAATTCTGTAGAATGTTGAAATCATATTTATATATAACATACAAAACCAAAAACTTTTTCCAAATTCTAAATTTGTTTTAATTCCCTTTAAAATTACTTGGGCGTAAGAAAGCTTTCGTTTTAAGAACAAAGGAATTGAGAGTATCCTAAATACAAAAGTAGGCAATTAATATATCCCTTAACCCCCAGTCTCGTGGGCGCTAAAACTTATATAACAGGCCACGGGACTCGGAGCCCAGAAAACTGGCCTGGCCAACGGCTGCAGAGTGATCTTCATGAGGTCATGTGACAACGACCTCATGAAGATTATTTAAGCCACAGCATGTTTTTGCCCGGGACTCTCTCTCTCTGTCTTCGTGCTTGCCCTGTAGTGTCCACTTTGTTAGTCTCCAAAACTCAAGATATGCCTCGGTGTTGTCCGCGTATTGTAAAGCCTGCTTCCTGACAGCCTAGGCAGCCGACGGGGGGCGGATATTATCTTTAATGTCGCTCCTACGTCATCGTTTATGTGATGTTCACCTCCTCAACATGTCTGTCGCCGCTGTTATATTTTTGTATAGTGCAACACCATGTCGTCAACTTACGCAACATGTAACTGCGTCGATGTTAAATCTGCTGTGTGTATGGTCTGCAGAGTTCGTAATTTTATTTTAAGTAGTGGAGATCCTTGGTCGATTGACTTTGTCTCCAGTAAGCAAGTTATAAGTATCAAGGTACGTGGGCTCAGTGAAAAAAGTATTATGTTAAGAATGCATAACTATTAAAAATAAAATATTTTAAAGGTTAAAGGAAAATTTAACTATTAAAATTAAATTTTAATGTGGAGAAAAATTTAACAGAGGATATTAAATTAAGTATAACAAGTAAAGAAAATTTAAAAAGAATGGCCCATAGCAGCAAACACAAGATGTTAAATTTGAGATGAAAATTCCCGCAAAGTCGAGGAAGTAATGAAAAAAAAAGGTCATCTTCGGGGTCATACAACTTCGTATCGAGATAATTGTAGAGCTTCCAAAGGGAAGCTAAAAATAGCAAGAGGGAAAATTTGGAAAAGGAGAGGACTGCACGATCGGGGTACGAACCCACAACCTGCGTGTCCCGCGACTCGAGCGTTGGCAGTGCGCAACCGAAGCACATGAACAAGTAAGCAAGTAGAGTATCACGGTAGGAGGACTAATGTTAACTCCTAAGAAGACACGCCCGTGGGCGTTTACGGTTAGCACGAAAGGAAAAATCGTATTCTGGAAGCTCAACAATTATTTCGTTACGAACGTTTGGAAGGTTATCGTATGTTCTGCAGTGTGTCTTCATAATCCGGAATAAATAAGCCCAGTTGTTCAACGTGTGGACTATGTTCTCCTCGAGTGTTTATTGGTGTTCTCCACTCCGGTCACGTCTACCCTTTTCTACATTAAAAGAATGTACGTGATTTTATATATATATATATATATAAGGATCAATAACTCATTTTAAAATACTAATGCTTTAGACATAGACTTAGGTTTATTATTTCGGTTCACTTAAAAAACAAGTTTGATTGATGATGTTACCATGTTGCATTTGGTTAATATTTCTTTTGAACTTCAAAAAGCTTTATTCTTAAATTTATAAATAGTTTGACTAAGGAAAATGAAATATGTTTTATTTAGCTTTTTCGACGACAGCCTTAAACTGGCTTCCTTCAATTTTCATGATTCTTCGATTTAATTCTACGTCGTCAGCAAGAGAAATAGATAAATTCTCCCGAAATTACTTTAAATCTTAATTTCATAAGTGATTTGAATGGGAAGTTTTCCCGAGAAATGAAGAATTTCTGGGAAGGCTCATCAAACAGATCAACACATTCTCTAAATTAAAAACAAGCTCTTCGAGGCGAGATCTGAAACCTGAGACAAAGAGTGCCTTCATTCATTTAATTGAACTGCCGCTTCGAATACCGATTTTCAAAATTAGGAAGCTCCGCGGCATTCTCCCCTGTTTATTCGCTCGACAAATAGTTGTTTTAGCTCGATGACCATTATTTCCTTTCAGCGTCTCTCTTATCTTCAAATTCAGATGGGAAATGGAGTAAATGGACGGACATTTGTTAACAAGTGTTGAGTATACATGCTGGGTTGAGCAATTTTCGTGATGATCAGTTTTACAAGGGGGAAATTATCATACGCTTTATATTAACTCGCACGAGCGTGTAGGGGAAAAAAAGGAGCATTCTTTCAAATATGTTTCAAAATGGACAGGAGCTTAATATTTTTTTAATTCCCCGGGAAAACTCGTAATTGATTTTCTAAATACTAATAGAAAAGATGGGAATTAAAAGTTATTCAGACATGTTATAGTCTTTAATCAAAACATTATAACTACAATTATTTGTTGTATTGAATATGTATGATGTTGCAAATTGAAATTATATATATTTGTTTTTGGCGTACTGGTAGCGCCACCTGGCTGCTTCGCGGTTTGTGCGAAGTGTATATATTTTAGTTGTGTTGGACTCTTGAACGTAATAAAGCCTGACGCTTGAAATCTTGGTTATATTTAATATTTCTTGAATTCTTGGATATATTTCTTGAATTTTCTTCATATGGTATTGCATAGTGTTGTATTGTATGGTGTATTGTAATATATATTGTACAGCATTTATAGTGGTATCGTATTTAATCGTAGGCATAGTGTTATAATTAATTGTATCGCATGGTATTGTGTAGTGAACATAATGTACAAAAAAATGGAGGTCAAAAGTAAATTACCCTGCTGATGTATAAAGTAAGCAATCTGATGTATACAGTAAAATATAAAGTATATATTTGAGAGTGAATAAGTAACAGTTATAACATGTAATGTGTATGTATGAAATTGTGAATAATATAAATATATGTGAAATACAGACGAATAATGAAAGAAGAATGCATTTTCTGGAGAACGCATTGTACATGAAATAATACAGGGTATTTCAAAAAGAATCATCCAATTTTAAAAAATAACTCTTCATCTTTAAATCCGTTTTTATCGAATAATGTGTAGGCAGAAAGAGGGAAATTTCAAGTTTCACGCAGTTGCCGACAAGTAGCGTTAACGTTTTTCCTTCGCCCGCCACTTCAGTGTTTCTAAAGATGGCGACAACAGAAATCATTTTGTGTTCTACGCTTTGCGAAGTGTGAGTCCGTAACACCTGTTCAGTGTGATTTTCGTCTACAAAACCCTGGTAGATTGAAATTCCCACCTCTCAGAGCATTGGGCGATGGTATAAACCAGTTTGGTCCAACCTTTAGTTATCCGAGGGCCAATCAAACTTTAGTATAGGAATGTGAGGCATAAATAACATTTTTCAAGCTTTCTATTTTGTTTAATATGTTAATAATAAAACTAAGTAAATTATTATATATTTAAAAACACTTTTTTTAACACGTAAACCTGATTCAATTTCAAAACATTTATTCTTAACGTCACAAAAAATATAGATTTAAATTAACAACAAAGCTGAAACGTAATCAAATTACACAATTACACGTCCACTCGCAAAGAAACCTGTTCTTTAACTGAGGCTAGGAGCTGCTGGATGTTGCTTTAGATGCTCTTCGGAAATGATGCGATTCACGCACCAGTTAGTCGGAAGTGATAAAATCCACTTTTTACAATTGTTGAGCAACTTTTAATTGTTACCCTTTTGGCCAGTTTTTTGCCTCAAATACTTCACTGTCCATCGCCTGGAGGCGAGGCCGCTTCTCGTGCCGGACGTATTCTTGGAAAGACAATTCTGATTGTCGGCGGACTTTTCAGGAACTTTACTTTCCCACCTGACTCCGTCGTAACAGTACTGAATAAAGGAGGAAATCGAAGTAGGCACGTCACGGATTATAACGGTCGAAGACTGAAGCTTCAATATGGCCGTTGCTTAAATTTTAAGTAACGGCATTACATTTAAGGGGGTCCAGGACACAAAATTGTTCGAATTTTCGAAAAAAAAATTTATTGCATTAAAAATTTCTGTGTTTTTTTACGCTTAAAATCACGTTTAAATAATGTTTATCTTAATTAGAACAGGAGAAATTATCATTTTTTTTTGCAACATTCTAATAGAAGTCAATCGTTATATAAACCTGTAAGTGCGTTTTTCGGCATGATGGGTTTTGTCCCCATTTCTGGTCTTTAAATTGTTATAAGTCAAGAACCGTTAAAGATAAATGGTTCAAACTTGTAACATGTCTTTTTCAACTATTTTACTTTAGTTTTGACTCAGAAAATTTGAAAAAAAATTTACTTTTGAAAATATGATTTTTTTTCAAAATAAGTTACATAATTTTTTTTGTAATTTTTCAGCTAAATATTTTTAATTTTTTTCAAAATTAATATTTTTAAAAATGGTGAATCAAAATTAAAACTTGTATATTTCTGTTTAATTAAATGAAAAAATTTTGAAATTCGACAAATAATATTTCGAGTTATAACGATTTTAAATTAC
This sequence comes from Dolomedes plantarius, assembly GCA_907164885.2. Classification (NCBI taxonomy): domain Eukaryota; kingdom Metazoa; phylum Arthropoda; class Arachnida; order Araneae; family Dolomedidae; genus Dolomedes; species Dolomedes plantarius. Next base: position 109,356,642 of record OU015491.1, read on the forward strand.
CCCACTTTTATTAGAAATTTTTAATTTAAATTTTTTTAAAACTTTTTGAGAAGTTTTATGATGCGATTTTGTTTACAAATTATATGGTTAACCATCACAAAAAATTCAAAATTTTAACTCATTAAACAAAAAAATTTTTTTAATGTGTCCCGGACCCCCTTAAGTCTTACATTTAAGTCATTATATTTTAAGTCTTAAAAACTTAAAGCACTAAGAAAAGTAAACAATTTATTTCCAAAAGTTAAATTAAAATTATTTTTCCAGTAAGAAGGGCAAGGGCCAACAAAAATGAATTGGTGGGTCGCATGCGGCCAGCCGGCCTCGGGTTGGACCACACTGGTATAAACAATTCCAAGACACGGGTTGTCTGTGTACGCATAACAGCCGTGGAAGCTGTGTATGCAGACATGCTCGCAAAAGTTTGGGACGAATTTGCCTACCGTATAGACATATGACGTGCATCCAAAGGCCGGCATATTGAACACCTTTAATTTGGTTTGTAAAAAAACTTTATGATTAGCCATGTAATATAAATTTAATTTTAAATTTCTACCTTCAGTATTTTTATAGCACATTCATTTAAGATCGGGGATTCTTTTTGAAACACACTTTATATTGTGTTGTATGGTACATGCAGTACTGATTATGATTTATTTTGCACAGTGTTGTATTGTATATATATATATATATATATATATATATATATATATATGGTATTGTACAGTGCATTGTACATATATTGTATTGTACAGTGTATTGTATATATATATTAATTTGCATAAGATTATAATTAATTGTATAGCATTGTATTGTATAATAGTATTGTGTTTGCAAATCGATGTTAAAAGTAAAGTTTACGCTGCTGATATACAAAGTAAATAGTCAGGGATTATGCCGTAAAGCTTGGGCTTAGGTCGGCTTAAACATCGGCGCACATCACGCGCGCCTGTGGCGCCACTTCAAAGCGCTATTTAAGGCTTGGAGATTTCGACGATTTCAAGTTCGGCAATTGTGTTTTTCTTCTGGTTTTTTCAAAAAAACGATCAATTATGCCTCGTCGAAAACAGCGATCATCTTTTGATCAAGTATCCGAGTTCGACAGAGCAAGGATAGTGGCCTACCGAGATTGTGGATTATCTTTCAGGGAAATCGGTAGTCGTGTTGGACGAAACCAAACAACTGTAATGCGGATATGTGATCATTGGATGCAGGAGGGTACGACGGACCGGCGTGTTCAATCGCATCCACCTCAGCGCACCACTTCACGTGATGACAGGCAAATTGTGCGCATGGCAGTGACGGATCGCTCAGTCACATCACGAACCATATTACTGCACATGCAGCCTGTAACGTATCATCCAGTATCTTCAGGAACCACACTTCATAGAAGTCTATAAATTTAATCATTTGATACTTGGTCAACATGTTATCTACAAAATAAATTTTGTTGTGATATGTCTTGTCTTTCTTGGTGTTGCAATTTGGGTGGCCAGCAGTGTATATATATAAATATATATTGTTTGTTTGTTTGTTTGATTATCTCTCTATTTATTTATTTATTTATTTATTTATGTGTCTGTTTGCTTGTTTGTTTGTTTGTTTGATGATCTATTTATTTATTTATTTATTTATTTATTTGTGTGTGTACATAGGGAAACTTCTCTATGGCGGCCAGTATTGGTTCCCAAATAAAGTATCCGTTTTAAGGGGTGGCAGAGGAAAAAGGGGTTTTCCATAACGTTGACAATCTATAGAATCTTTAAGCGGTTTTGAACAATATATATATATATATATATATATATATATATATATATATATATATATATATATATATATATATATAAGAGCTTGTCTGTTTGTTTGTCCGCTATAGAATCATAGACTGTTTCACTCACAGGTACCAAATTCGGCACAGTTAATGTTTAGGACCCGAGAAACTTAAATCAGCAAAAACGAAATTTGGGTCTCAATTAGTTTTTTTTAATTTGAGATGGGAGTTTTTTAAGAATGCAGTTCAAATTAATATGTTTTAACACAACTTTCCCGGCTCTGCTTTTTGACCTTTTTTATTTGCAGTTTTTCTCATCGCTTGAACCGATTTACAATTTGCTTTTTCTACGGTTTTTGGCCTTGGGAAAATTAAACACCGATACGGTTTTTGGCCTGTCGACAATAAAAAACCGAATCACCAAAGTAAGGAAAATAGGCTTCATGTGAAATCGCGCCTTACTTTGAATAAATAAAGGGGATAATGCATCTTGCACTTTACCTCTTGGGTGATGTGGAAAAAAGTGCGTCTCTTGGGTGTTGTGGAACAAACTGAGCTTTTAAGGGAAAAATAAATAATAAAGGCAAATGTAAATTATAATACTTATTTCTAATTAAACAGTGGATCAAACAAATATAATTAAATCTAATTAAACAGTATCTAACAAATATAATTAAGCAGTAAACTTATTCAATCCAAACGTGCGAATCACGCAACACTGTGTTATTAATTCTCAATAAAATCAGACGCAAAATCAGACGAAGGTCCGCAAACTCTAAGTTTCTTTCTTTTTTATTGTTTGTATATCATTTCAGTAGAAACGCGCTAAGCACAATTTGTCTAGCCAGATGAACATGAAGAGCGGGGGGTTGCAGCCCAGTATTTTTTGATGGAATGCATCAAAATTTTTATATCTATATATTTACCCGGGCATCGCCGGGCAATAATGCTAGTATATATATATATATATATATATATATATATATATATATATAGAGAGAGAGAGAGAGAGAGAGATATTCATTTTTTGAAAAATATTCCCTGAAAATAATTGCCCATCCGTTTCAAAAGACAGGTTGCAATCATTAATGTTTTTTTATACTATTAAAACCTACGAGAATTATATATATAAAATTTCTAAAATCGCCTACCTGAAGATGGTTTTTAATAAAGGTAATAAAATACATGTAACTTTAAAATGTGTTTGTACTCAAAATACTAAAAAAATCTGTTAATTCTGTTGTCTTTCATGCGAAATCAAATTTTAAAAATCTCTTACCAAAATTATTTGTTTTCTTATGAGCTATTTTCATCTTAACATATTTTTTAAGTTAAAAGGGGAAACTTTGCTAAAATTCTAAAGTAAGAGACTGAAAGCCTAAAAGTCCTTTGTACATTCTATTAGTTCATACAAAGAGCATGAGCAAGGTTTTTCTCTGATTTGGGCCAAATAGCCGTGTGCTACCTGAGACAAATTTTAAATGGATTTTCTCTCAGAATTGCGATTCTTCTTGTTTGGGTGTAGCCCTCTTTCTGAAAATTGGTCTTGAATGTACTTGTTAATTGAAGCTCACGCACCATCCATCACACCATATTTATTCTCGTTGCTTTTGTTTTCTATTTTTCAAAGCACAACAAGCGTGATCGATGAAAGTGCACTATTTATAAAGCTTTTATTTCATTCCTTATACAATAAGTTTGTGAAAATGTGAATGAAAGCGTAACCTGTTACAGTTATAGTCATGACTCTTTTTGTCTTGTCTTGAGAGTAGGTTGTGGTATGAAAATAAATTCATTCGTGGATTTATCAGTACCTAATTAATAACGTATAGCTATATATTTAAGTTGCTAAGATGGTTCTTTGGGCAGTCCGTGACCGAAAACTACTGCATTAGTTTACTTCATTTTGGTCTTAAACGAAATATTTTAGCCTATGGATATGTCAAAATTTGATTTTTGTAACCAAATTGATTAGCGATATATAACCAGATTGATTAGCTTCAATTGATTAGCGAATACAATTAAAAATTACTTTCTGCTCATGCTCAGTGACATGTTTAAATCTAGCTTTAGATATTCACTAAGCACGAGGCCGCATAAACACATTTTTTTTCTGCGCATGCTAGTGCCTTGTTTGTTTAAATATGCTTTAGATACTTACTAAGCACAAGGCCGCATTACACGTTAATTTGTTTATTCCGAGGAATCTCTCTAGCTCTCTCGCTACTTTATTTTTATTTATGTTTGGGAGATATAGAATCAAACCTGGCGGAAATTGTTTATTTCCCGCAGTTGAGTAACCATATTCTTTTTATTGGGTTTAATGGTAATATTTTAAAGTGTATTCCTCTATTTTTAATATTATAATTTTCAATATTTGGCAATGATGTGGTGAGTATAATTTGTGTTTAAGTACATTTATTTACTTTCCAGCAGCCATGTTTAACGGGTACAAACTAGTATTGTTTTAAATTTTATATTAAATTATCCTTAAATGTAAAATTAAAAATCATGTATTCGGTACTCAAAATAAAAATTAAGAAAGATTTGAAAACATGCATGTGAATATTTTCAAGATATGGTTAATTCAATATTCAATTGAAACTAAGCATTATTAAATGCTCAAATATATTTTACATGCTTTCAGTTATTATTTGAAGTTCTATAGACAAGTTTATTATTGTCGAAAGAACATATTTTTTAAATGTGAAGAATTTATAAATTTAAAACTTTCTACTTTATTTCAAAGAAAATACACTTTTTTACTTTCACACAACATAAAAAAATATAGAATTCACAAAAGTATCTTTTTTTAAAAAAAACCACAGCTTTTACAAAAATTTTAAAAGTAGAGCCTAAATATATGTTTCATTTATTTATTAGGTCATGCATAGAAAAACTTATATTTGAGGTATCTGCGACAGATTTTTTGACTTATCTGTGTTACAGTTAAAAAAGCCAAAGTACAAAATCGGTTTTGACATTAGTATTTCATAAGAAAGTTTTATTTATTTTGTTTATATTAACATTATTCACGATGTAGGTATAAATTTTAATACTACATGAAGTGGATCGTTCGGATAATTTTTATTGTTTTACAATTTCTAGTGACTTATAAGATCTGACAGCGAAGCTAGAAGAACAGTTCTACTCATAAATTATTTTTTAATTTTTCATTGTTCCAAAATTACTTGTTTTTTACTCATGTATGTACCTAAGCTTAGCGTTAAAACTAACTAGAAATGTGCTATAAATTTAAGAGCTTACATGGACATTTTTAAATTTATAGTTACAATTAGCTTAGTTCTGATTCTCATTTAACTGCTGTAAATGTAAAGCTAAAGAAAGTAAAACATAGATTTTAAATTTATCCGGTTCTTCATTTTTCTGAATAAATATTTGGATGACTGGATCGTTGATTATTGTTCCAAAGGTAATGCTGAAATTTGACAAAGCAAAATTGAAATTAGTGGTAATCCAGTCACAAGAGTATAAAGCTACTAAACTTTCTACAGTGTCACATTTTAAATCTGCCTCTAGTTTTGAAGCAATCTATTCCCTGCCTTTTAGAGGGAAAACAAACTTTGAAAGCAACGATACTTTGTAAAACTAATTCATCACTCTTTTGACAATTATTAGCCTTTTAGCTGTATACTTCTCTGTTTATTGATAGTGCATCGTGAATGTCAGAACTAGCAAAAAAAATACTCAAAATTTATGCAAGTTTATTTATCAAAGTTGAATATTTCTGTGCGATTAATTCATCATGATTTAGACAATTATTAGACATTCAGCTTTTAAAAATTCTCTGTTTACTATTTGAAAACAAACTTTGAAAGCAATGACATTTTGTGAGACTAATTCATCACTCTTTTGACAATTATTAGCCTTTTAGCTGTATACTTCTCTGTTTACTGATTATCCATCTTGAATGTCAGGCGTAGAAAAAGATAGACTCAAAATTAATGCAAGTTCATTTATCAAAACTGAACATTTCTGTGCGATTAATTCATCACGATTTAGACAATTATTAGACATTCAGCTCTAAAAATTCTCTGTTTACTGTTTGAGTGTCTGAGAGTGTGAGACTTTGGTGCATTACTAAACAATTGCGAAACAATTCTCATAATTTAAGCATTACTAAACAATTCACATAAATTTAAGCATTATAATATTCTCTAAGCTTCCCGATCCCTACAGCAGAACAGATTCTTTAAATTTTTCTCAATCTTTTTTTATTGATAAAAGCAGCCACGTTGGCGTGTAAAAGGGAAATAAAAGTTCAGCTATTCTCAATCGATACTAATCAAAGAAACTAAAACTTCAGACAAAGCAGGTGAATTCAATCTCACCGTTTTGACCCTACTTTAAAATTCTTCACTTAAGCTCTTCTGTTTTTTTCAACATATTTTAAAGCTTGATTTAATACATATTTTATTTCGTCAAATACACTTTACTTAATAAAATATGGGGGATGATTTATATGCTATTCTTAGCAACCTGAATTTCGTTGAAACTGTATGGAACTAAACCACGACGCTTCCATACATTATGTATAGCATCCTTTGAATGTTTTCATGGTTTGTTTGTATCTGCCTATTCAATTTCGAAAATATAAGGCTGAAAAAGGGATGAACATACTTACCCCGTTTAGAGGGCTTTGCTGTAGCACTAATACATATTTTAAGAGATAAAACGGAGGGATTTTAATATTAAATTGCATTTGAAATCTTTAAAATGTATATTAGAATTCTAAAACTTAAAAATATTCTGATACGAGAAATAAATAATAGTTTTACTGCACTCATTTTCAATACAGTCAAAGAAATCAGTTCACTGAGTTGACAGAAATCTTATATTATTCATTGAGTTTTCAGAAAGTGACATTATTGCCAGGAAGCAGGCTAAAAAAATTACAACGTAAGTTTGAGTATCACATTGAAAGCCGTACTGCAGAAGAATAAATTATGGTTACACTCGGAAGAAAAATTTTTCCTGAACTTGCAATAAAAGAATTTTCCAGCACTCTTTTATGGTCACAGTCAGCAGAGTCGTGATCTGAGCAGAGAAGAGAATAAAAATTCCATAGAACCTCTGGCTCGACATCGCAAAAAAAAATCGGTGATTTAGAATGATATGGTCATCTTTTGCAACAAAGGAGCTAACCTGTCCTTACCTACAGTTTATAGTCATTTCCTAGCGACTATAAAACAGCAATTCCTGTCACAATATTCAATTTAGCAAACTCTGGCTCTGAAGATCGCATGATATTTCGAAAGACTGTAACAGAAATCAAATGTTCATCAAGTAACTAAATTACCCTCTTGATGAAAGGATGTAGAGAGAAAAGGTGTAGTTTTCAAAAAAAAGAAAAAGAAAAGGATGACCAAGAAAACTTTCCAACATGTGTAGGTTTTTCAATAAATGGAGTAAACCAAAAGTAGTAATACATGTAGTAATACATGTAGTAATACATGTAACGCATGCTCCTTGTCGAAGGCCCGTGAATTAATACGAGAAGTCAACAGACGACTTCCAGAGGATATGCAAGTATGTAGGCTGCATGTTTCATAGAAACTTAGGAAAATGAAGTGTATAATAGAGCTCCCTGTCATGAAACCAATTTCTACGCAAATCGAACGAAATAAAGCTCTTTTCTAGAAAATGTTTGCTATGCCACTGCTGTGTACTTCTCACTTGAAAACATTTGCGCATAATCCGCGAGAATCGTTGGTTACTTTCAACTTTTCTTGAAAATAAAAAGCTTCAAATGTCGGGATTCAAATAGTGGGTTTAAATACTCTAGACCAGGCATACTCAGCCTCTTTTTCTCTCGGGCCGATTGCATATATTCGCTACGTTACGCGGGCCGCAATATCTATATAAATAAAACAGTACCGTGACTGACTAACTGATAGATAACGCACAGACCATACCGCTGGACCTAAAGGGCTGAAATTTTGCATGGCGATTCTTCTTATAGTGTACGGGTGCACTAAAAAGATTTTTGAAAAACTCTTCTTAGACTTTTTTAAATTAAATTCTTAAGCTGTTTTGTAAATTTTTTTAAAGTTTGCATTTAAAATAATAATCTGAAGGTTATAAACTTTATATCACGAGATACATCATACAAATATCTTTAAAATAAAATCTTTTTCGAATCTTTACCCTCATTTTCTGGTTTTTGGTGAATTTTTAAAAAGATTAATTTTTAGAATTTTAATTTATTAAATTCAGATCACGAGATTTTTTTTTGTGATACTTTAAATCAATTCTGCGTCACGTGCATAACAAGGAAATAAATTGACAAAAATATATTAAAGCACGTTTAAAGATAAAATTTAACCACTAGACTAATTGCGATGGAAGTTGTTTAAGAATTCAATTCAAATTAGTATGTTTCATGGATATTAAACATACAAATTAATTGCATACATTTACCGTCGTATTTAATTTGAATATTTTCTTCTACATCATTTTGTCTATAAAAATATTCGTTACGATATATATATATATATATATAATATATATATGTAATATATATATATATATATATATATATATATAATATATATATATATATATGTAATATATATATATATATATACAGTCGAACCTCCACATATCGAAATTTTCTATATTTCGTACTCTTAGCAAATCTCCATGTTCATTACATAGAAAAATTGTTTCTATATATAGAAAAAATCTCTATATATCGAAATTTTTTTTCAAGACAAATTGGGAGATTTTATTCCACTTTATAATAAAATCTCCCAATTTTTTGGCATTTGAAATAATATGTCGTAGACTTCAATTCGCGGAAAATGTCCCTGATGAAGTTTTTAGTGGACTGAATAAATACGAACATTTCTTTGAACTTTCCTCAAAACTGGCTGTTCAGAAAGATATTCGTAGTTTTTTTTAAAGAATGTAGCTGTGATCATTGTAACCACTGTCTGGATTATTTTTTTAAAGGTATGTAGTACTCAATAAATCTTTCATATTAATTTCTTTTTTAGTTATTAACTTTCATTTAATGGGATTCGCATATAAATTAGAAATAGAATTTCGTTTACGAAAATCAGCTTTAATTTTTTTAGGAGAATTATGATAAAACTAAGCTTAATTCTATATATCAAAATTTCTATACATCGAATTTTTTTTCCGGCAATTTGCTACTTCGATATATGGAGGTTCGACTGTATATATATTGGCCTTAATTGCCTACATTGACTGTTGTATTTGAATGTACTGCGTAACGAAGCGCGGGTATTCAGCTAGTAGTACACTATACCTCACAATATAATAATGTAAAAAATAAAACTCAAAACCTAAATGTGTTCAAACGTTTAATAAAAAATGACTGTGATTTTTTTTTAAATGTTGAGACAAATTTTGATTATTTCAGACAAATCAGGTTTATACCTGCTACATGTGCTACATGCTACTCTCGATACGTCTCATTCTCAAGAATCAGTAAGCCGATATCGATATACGTTCTTAGTTTACTTCATTTTGGAAATGGCTTATTCACAAAGATACGTTGATGCGAACAACGTGCGCAACAGGTGACACAATTTTGTATAGTTTTGTATTTTTCAGACACTCATTTCCAAAATTATGTTTACAAAAGCCTGTCTGATAATGAGTACTAGTGTTTCAGGCCGCCTCTGAAAGCTTGGTGGGCCGCAGTTTGAGTACCCGTACTCTAAATGCTGCCGATATAATTCAGTCAATATTTTTCAAAGCTTTTAGTCTGCTTTTTTCCTCAGTAGACAGTTCTAATGTCTCTGTCATTTTGATTACTTAAGCATTTCTTATATAGCTAAATTACAGGAAAATTTTTACATCTGGGGAAAAAAAGGTAAAACTTAACTAACAACTGTAGTTCTACATCGCATTATCGAGATCGAAAATTACATCAAATTACAGGCTGAGAACTGTAATTTAAAGGACAGATTTCGTACAAAATACTGATTTTCCTAATCGTACAACTTATGTCAAAAATTTAACATGGGCCCGAGGTAGCCTAGTGATAGCGCATCAGCTTATGGCGCTGAGGGTGCTCGGATTGAATCCCAACAAGCACCATATAATAACTCCGTGTCTAGGCCGGATATGGGCACGTTAAATCCGTAGACCTTAAAAGTCCCTCTATGAGGTCAGAGGGAGTGGGAGAGGGTACGATCCCCCCCCCCCCCAGATCGTCTCTGGGGGTGCTCGGTCAAAATTGAGGTGGAACCTAGCTAAGATGGACTCCGACCCTTGTAGCTCTATTATAAAACCAGGGCCGTACACATCTGCCCTCGATGCTTATATGGACCTGGTCTGAAACTTCCGACCAGGGGGGGGGGGCCTTAAAAACACATAATTTAACATAATTATGATATTGTTGTTTACATGAAACAGGAGAATAAATTTTCATAAATTATTGTGTATGTTCTTAATACTTCTGTACAGAATTGCTAGCGATCAATTTAAAATTACTCGCATAGATTCTGAATATTAGTTCTCGGACTGATATTAGTTCTCGGAATATTAGTTCTGAATTGAATTCTCGTACACCGCTTATCAAGTTCACATATGATTTACAATTTCTACACATCAGTGTAAAGAAGAAAATAGCCCAGGTTATAATTCATTAATTTGATACGAAATATGGCACCTTTAAGTTCGAAAACACGACTCTTCAGATGAATTGTTTGCCATCGAAAATAGCATAGAACCTTTTTTTTATTTGTCTTATTGGTATTCTGATCTCTTCTCCAATTAAAGGAATGAAACATTTGTAGGTCGGTCTCGTGTTCTAGATTTCGTCCTATATATCCTGTTTACGAAGAATTTTAGCGATTTTATTGATCCAATAGCTCAACTCGCTGGTCCTTTGTTGTGGAAAAATTTCACGCGTTAATGCAGATATTCATTTCGTATAGCAGGGATAGGATCGGAAATACATACCTAAAATAAATCATTAGGTCCTGAATGATTTTAAAATTAAATTTTAATGCACGGTTAAATTCCTCCGTTAAATCTTGATTCCGAATGTTTGTTTTCAAATACTAAATTTAGGTTTAACAAACATGTTTATAATTACGATACATAAGTAGTGTGAGCACGAAATTAAATTTTAGTGAAATTTAAAATGACTTTAACTTTTCAAAACCTTGCTTGACTGGCCATTTGGTTGAATTTCTACATAAGAGAATTTATCCGCTGAAATGTGTTTTTAAATGTATTAATATAGAATCTAACACGTTTGCATCATCGTATTTTTTTTAATCAATCAATTAACAGCTTAAAGACTTCGGTTTAAGTTGAAATATTTATCCTATTCTCTGTCGATTTCTACCTCCTTATCGACGTCATCACTTCGCGTGATCCTTTCTGAGTGGTAGAAATTTCTCTAACTTTGTTAAATATTTCCCGCATTTTCTTTCGGGCTAAAGTAGTATATCCTTTCACAGTCATTTCTGTAAAAGCGGGCTTTCGCCTCTATGTCTGCGCCCTTGTCATCAACAAAGTTAACAGAGTTCACTATATCACTGTATATCAGTGGAGCGCAGACCGTGAGTCGAGAAAAAAATTGGAGGGGTCGCGCATAGTTTGAACTAAATTTATATCACACTGAAATATTTAATTAAAAATGCATGTTATTATTTAAATATAAAATTTTAGTCACGGGAAATTCTACACTTGCCAAAAGCAATTGTAGAAGTAGCAAGACCTTTTTTCCTTGTTATTATGCAAATGTATACCCAAAATCTCACATTTCATTGATTTTCAAAATAGTTTGTCAAAATTTGCTTATTTCTTTTGTTCTATTTTTTCGTTAACATTTTCCTAATTAAAAATAATTGAATGTACCAGAAAATTTTCATTGGGATCAAGTGATTTTTTTAAATTTATTTATTTTTTCATTTTTAAAGTGGGTCGTGATCCAAAAAAGTTTGCGCACCACTGCTGTATATCACAATGTTATAAGGAGGTATACACATGGTTATAATAGTCGCAATTGTCGCGACTGATCAGCTTTTTTTTCAATGGCTGTTAGATTATCAAGATGGGTGGGGATTTTTTTCTTTTATATATTTGTAAGCAATGGGATATACAGTGGAACGTTATTTTTACCTCAACATGTCCAAGGACTGGTCAGGAAGACCTCGATATTTTGAATTTTTAGTTTGCTTGGCTTAGCACCGTACCTCCATATATCTTCTTTATTGGAAAACCTCTATATATCGAAGATGTTTTAATAAAAATATTTTTATAAAAATAATTTTGATTTCTAATTGCATTGAGTATACAATTATTTTAGTGTGAACCTTTATATATCGAAGTCAGTCAGAAATCCCCTCGATAAATCGAATCTCGGTATATCGAAATCGGAAGTAAAATCTTCAGTTTTCAGAATGGGGAAATAAAACCTTGTTATGATAGGAACGAAATGAATTATAATTTTGTGAACTTTTGAAAAAATAATGATTGGAAGTTCAGAAAATGCACGGATAAAACCCCATTTTGGTAAAAATTAAGTATTATCGAAAAAGTAAAAAATAAAGAAAGAAATATGTGCAGACCTATATCCTTTGTCGACGGCCTCCTAAAGAAACGAAGTAGGATTTAATTCAAGCCGTTCAAACAGAAAAATTTTCATATTATCAGAGTACTATAACTAACATCGTTTCAAGCTGCAGATTGGCTTATCTGTGATCCACAACCCAAGCAGTAGATCGTAACAGGGTTTGACATGAAAATATACAGGTATAGGACAAAATAATAGGAACATCCATTTTGAAATGTGTTTTACTTTGATCCAATTTTACTTTTTTCCAATACAAACCCCTCCACGTGTCGCAACTGTCTGCCATCTAGTGGCGGCTAAAGGAAAGGTATCAGTCGAGCATTTGAAGGTGTGACAGTTGTATGAGAAAGTTCTGTTCCCAGCAAAGCACCATTATGTCCGACCTGTCCGACGTGCGAAGATGCATGATCATTAAAGGTCTCCTCGCTGGAGCGTCCGTGTCGAGAACAGCCAACTTTGTGAGTGTTTCAAAGACCATTGTGTCAAGGGTTTTTTACAGCCTACACACACCTGGGAAAAGTGTCCTCTGCAAAGTAGAACAGTGGGCATAAGTTGACCGACCGGGACAGACGAGTGTTGCAGAGGATAGTCACCCGGAAACGAAGACTTCCCTGCCGCAGATAACCTCCGAGATGAACACCCATCTCTAGAATCCCATATCCACCCAAACCATTCGACGGGAGCTGCATTCTACGGCCATTCATGAGAAGGTGGCTATTCCGAAGCAGTTAGTGTCGCCGCGGAGTGCTATGAAGTGACGACAATTTTGCCGAGACCACCAAAACTGAACATAACAGCAATGGGAACACGCCCTCTGGTCTGACGAATCATCATTTGCATTATTTCAGACCACCGGACGCGTGTTCGTCTGGCGAACACCGGCAGAAGCATTTCATGTTGACTGTCTGGTTGCTATCGTTAAGCATGTAATGAGCTATGTGATGGTGTGGGGCGCGATATCGTGGCGAGGCTCAGGGCCACTCTTACTCCTGAGGGGGAAGATCGCAAGCAAGCATTATCGCAGTATTCTCGCAGATCATTTCCATCCTATGCTACAGATTCTGTCTCCTGGAGAACGTCCTGAGCTACAAGATGACGATGCGTCTGTTCACACGGCTCGCTGTGTTCAAACATGGTTAGATGAGCATAATGATGAAGTGGAACATCTCATGTGGTGTACGCATTCACCTGATCTCAACATCTTTGAGCATTTGTGAGGTTTTTTAGAGAACAAAGTCCGTGCTCGGTATCCTCTTCCACACGCACTATCTGAGCTCGAGACCGCTCTGGACGAGGAATTAATGAGAATTCCCTTGAACTTTGTGCAAGACCTTTATTTGTGAATCCACGTCGAATGTAAGCTGTAATTAGGTTTAAGGGTGTGTGTATGTGTATGTATATATATATATATATATATATATATATATGTAGGAAGGAGTTAGTACTCCTTTCTTTAGAAGTGAATCATTAGACTTAATTATTTTGAACATTTAATTAAACTAGACGATGTTTACAAGACAGGACTAACACTTAGTATGAAATTAAAAAATAAACACAGAAGCATCAAAAGAGCTAAACATCGGGAGCTTGCAGAACAACACATCCGCTTAAAGTCCTTCGTGCCGCAGTAGTAGGAGTGGAAGTTGTAGTAATAGTTCAGTTGTGTTGCCAAACTCACTCTCACACGGCCGTTCTGACTTTCCAGACGTCCGCGGCTGGGTTGTCAACAATAATTCTGAAAAGATAAAAAAAAAAAAGAGCAGAAAAAGGAAAAATATTTCAAAAAATCAAGCAGTGTTCAACACAGTGGTATTGGTGTTCAGTTTCTGCACCACTGTTTCATTTTGTCCGCTGCAGTTGATGTTATGGTTGGACCATCGTGATGTCCTAACTTTCGAACTTCGTAACGATCGTTGGGGTTGATGTTCGTGATCTCATATGGTCCGAAGAACTTTGGTCGGAGCTTTAATCCGGTTCCAAATTGAGTTCGTTGTATTGCCACTTTGTCACCGATCTTGTATTTACAAGCCGGTTTACGCCGTTTGTTATATTGTCGTATGTTTTCTTCCTGTAAACGGAGGATATTTCGTTTAGCTTCGATACGTAACGCTTCTTTGTCATCAAGAATTCTTTGGTGGTGTTCCTCGTCAAGAAGATTTTTAATCTGTAGATCCTCTTGTTGTTTCATTTTAACACCAATTAAAAGTTGAAAGGGTGTGAATTTTGTACTGCGTGTGGTGGTACTATTTAAGATACGTTGCAATCTTGGGACATATTTAAACCATTTGTCAGGTTCATCTAGAGCTAACTTAGTTAAAACGGGAATAATTGTGCCATGAACACGCTCAACCTGACCGTTGCCACGTGGCACACCTGTTGCTATTGAAATGTGTTCAATTGACTGTTCCTGGCAGTAACTTTGAAATTCTGAAGATGTGAATGCGCTACCTTTGTCAGTAATGATTTTTGAAGGGTTGCCAAATGTAGTTTGTTGCAAGGATAATTTGTCTAAGGCATCTTTCGTAGAGGTGGACTTCACGGGATAGATCCATACAAATTTGGAAAAGGCATCAACTACTGTAAAAAGATACTTATAACATTTTTTTGTCGATGGTAAAGGTCCTAAAAAGTCGCAATGGTAACATTCAAGGGGTGCATCACCTTTTGGAATGGGGTGAAGGTATCCTTCTTGTTTTCCAGATTTTCGCGAGGACAAAATGCAAGGAATACAGTTCGAAATAATTTCTTGAACTAATTTCTTAAGTTGAGGAATGAAAAATTCACGAGAAACAATTAATTCGGTTTTTTGTGAAGCAAAATGACCTTGTGAATGGGCGTTTAGCACTATTTCTTTCTGCATCATTTGTGGTACTACTAAAAGTTCGGCATCCTGATGAAGTTTATAAAGAATTCCGTTTTTAACAAAAAATTCATCAGAAGGTGTAGATTCAAGCATAGATTTAATTTGAGATATAAATTCATCCTGGTCTTGGGCATTTTTCACCTTTTGAGTGATATCATTTGAGGTAATTACAAGAATGGGGTTACGACTTAAAGCATCAACATGTTTCATCTGTCTACCGGGTCGATGACAAACTTCATAATCAAAGTCTTCTAACATCAATGCCCATCGAGCAATTTTAGCTGGTAAGTCTTTTTTGTGCATCGTTTTTTGGAAAGCATCACAATCGGTGATAATTTTAAATTTTGTTCCCAACAAGTAGTTTCGAAATTTTTTTAGCGCTTCAATAACGGCAAGAACTTCCAGTTCATAACTATGATATTTTTCTTGTTGAACTGTAGTTTTACGGCTAAAATAATGAATAGGATGAAACTGTCCATCATCGGATTGTTGCAAGAGCACAGCGCCAAAACCTAAGGAGCTGGCATCAGTGTGGAGTTCTAATGGGTATCCCTGTTGAAAAACATGAAGAACTGGGTTTTGTGAAAGAATGTTTTTAAGTTGTTGAAAAGCTGCTATTTGTTCAGAGTCAAAATTAAATTCTACATTATCCCGAAGGAGGTCACTTAATGGTCTAGCAATCAGCGCATAATTTGGAATGAACTTTCTGAAATAACTTGTTAATCCAAGAAAACTTTGAACTTGTTTAGGGGTTTGAGGTTGTGGGAAATTTTGAACAGCTTGTGTCTTGGTAGGTGAGGGTTTAACTACTCCATTTTCGATAATGTAACCAAGAAATTCTATCTTTCGCTGTAAAAATTGACACTTTTTAAAGTTCAATTCAAGGCCATAGTCTGCAGCTGTTTGGAGAACTAGGCGTAATTTTTGTAGACCTTCAACTTCATCATTAGATGGTATGAGAAGATCGTCCATGTAAACAATAAGAACATTGTCGCGAATGAGATTTCTAAAAACTGTGTAAACATATCGTTGGAAAACACTGGGACTGTTACATAAGCCAAATGGGACACGTAAAAATTCGTATTGTCCTTCATGAGTCACAAAAGAAGTATATTTAGTGCTATTAGGGTCCATAGGTACATGAAAGAAACCATTTTTGAGATCAAGTGAAGTGAACACCCGAGATTTTCCAAGTTTGTCTAAAGCTTCTTCGATGAGCGGTAAGGGAAATTTATCTTTTATCATTTTTCTATTCAATTTGCGATAATCAACACAAAGTCTATAATCTCCACTTTTTTTCTTACATAGAACAATCGGTGCGGCATAATCGGAGCAACTTTCTTTAATAATTCCATCATTTAACCAATCTTGAATTTGGCTTTCTACAATTTTCTGTTCCGCGAAAGGGAGTCGTCGAGAACGTTGAGCTACAGGGATTTCATCTTGTAATAAAATAGTCATCTTAATTTCAGTGTCTTGAACTTTATGTGGTTTGTAGGAAGTAACGATATTTTGAACTTCCTCACGAGTTTCAGAATTCAAAATGTGTGAAAGATCAAATGGAAAAGCTTGATCATCAGAAACATTAGCAATATTAACGAAGGTGTTATTTTCAGGAGTTTTGCATAAACGAATACCGTCTTTATCAAATGTAAATTGGGTTTGCTGTAAAAAGTCGATTCCGATAATCACATCAAAAGGAATCAAGTCATCCTCTAGAACATGTATTTTAGCAGGTAAAGTAATGGTTTGAATTTCGATGGAATCCTGAAAGAATCCGATGCTGTGAACTTGGTTTTTGCCAATTCCTGAAAAGGGAATGTTGGTGGGCTGCAATGGTGGCGAACCAATTCTTCGATAGGTTTTCTCATTGATGAGGGTTGCCTGTGACCCAGTGTCACAGAGTGCTGTCAATTGAATTCCTGCAAGTTGAATGTCAACATGCATGGGATTTTTCGATGAAGTTTCAGGAGAAAGTGCATTTACAGTTTTATCAGAAATAGGTTTTTGAGAATCAGGTTTTGGTTTAGAATTTCGATAACTTTTAGGGCAATTAGCATGAACATGACCAAAACTTTTACATCCGTAGCATAGTTTACCATGTGACTTATTCAAACATTGGTTGCTTTTGTGACCTCTCAAGCCACAGGAAAAACATACTGGCTGTGTATTTGGGCTACGTGTATTATCGACTTTCACATTGAGGTAGGAAGCATCAATTTTTTTCTGATTATTTTGTCTGAAATTTTGTGATCTGTTAAAGATTTGTTCATAAATTTTCAACTTTTCCTTAAATTCAGGGACGGATTTACAACCGTAAAGAATAACTTTATTGTTTGTTGAATCAGGAATTCCGTTTATGACATACTCAAACAGAGAGGAGTCATCGAGAGAACCTTTGTGTGCCAAATCTCTCATAGCTAAGAAATATTCTTGTAGGGTTTCAAACGGTTTCATACGTCGAGATTCCATTAATTTATGTAACTGAATACCGTTAATTTTGTCCGAAAATTCGTCTAATAAATGGTGCTTCAATTGTTCCCAATTTGTAATTCCACGAATAGACCTAATTAAAGTTTGAGCGGGACCAGTTAAACATTTTCTAACAAAAGTAATTTGGTGAATTGGATTGTTTATCTGATATAAACAAAAAAGTTCTTCAACGTCAGATATAAAATTCTCAACACTGTAATTATCACGAGACGAGAAAGGTTTCATTAAATCAACAACGTCTTTCAGACTAAACAACTGGAAAGAGAGATTCGCAGTTTCAACTGAAGGCAATGAATTTTGATCTGATTCACCAACGGAAATGTGTGTATTTTGCTTATTCGAAGATTCTTTTGCGTCAATGGTGGGGAAAAAGGGAGATCTATTTTCCTCTATAACGCTGTTAGTTTGGGATGAACGTGCACCCGGAAGTGAGTCATCATTCACTTCGCATTCCGAAAGATCAGAAAATTCTGCTTTTAATAACGATAAATCACTAAGACTCATAAGAATGGTATTGGCACATTTGTCTGGGTCAGTTGAAAATTCTAAATGAAGTAGATTACAAATAGAAATCAAGTCTTTAAGTGAAAACTCTTTAAGTACTTTCTGTTTCGTTGCTTCCAACACGAATGGCTGTTTAAAACCTGTAAATTTACGTAATCTGGTACGATTTTGTCTGTCGCCGTCTGTACCAAAAATTAAACGATGTAGAACCTTTATTTGATTCGTACCACCAAATTTTAATGATTTTGCAATATTGGGGTAATCGTTGAGAGTAGCCATAACTATATACTAGGTTCAAACAATTATAGTACACAAATATACAAATATTCAAAACCAAAATCAATAATTATAATACGTAGTTACTCAAATTCAAAAGTAGAAAATAATATTTCAAATCGAAATTTTTTCAAATACCAATTCAATAATAAAATATTGATTCTCAAAATATGCATCAAAATAAGTAATCTTTAAAACAGGTTTTGTTCAAGAAAACAAAATTATGAACTAAAATAAGCATCAAATATCAAATAATAAGTTCTTCAAAATAATTTCTCTGGTTGAAGAAAACAGATGACGTAAATTTAGATATGTATCAAGTTAGATATTACTTCAGCAAAATATTCATCAAATTAATCTTCAAAATAAATCACTGTTGAAGAAAATAGAGGATGTAAATGCAGCATCAAAATAATAGTTAAAGTTCTAATGTTAAAAGCATCAAAATTGGGAAATCGAAAGTATCAAAATTGTGAAATCGAAAGCATCAAAGCATTCTGCAAAATAAAAAATATTCTCGCAAGAAAACAGCAGAATTAAGTTCAACATCAAAGCGCATCAAATAAGCAAAGTTGTCATCAAATAAACATTCGCTTCGTCAAAATTATGCATCAAAATAATAATATAATAATCTTCAAAAGTATTCAATTCGCGATCTTTCAAAATATATATTATGTTGTGGTTTGTTCAAGGAAACAAGATTCTTCAAGTTAAATGTCGAAATTTTCATCAAATCATCAAATAATTTCATCGAAATAGAATTCTCTTCAAGAAAACAGAAGTGATAAATTCAACGTCAAAGACCATCAAAAATGAATTTAGCATCAATTAAATTCTTGCATCAAAAGAACGTTGAAATATTTTCAGTTTTCTTATAATTATCATCAATAAGATGAGAATTCCATTAATCTTCAAAATTTTCTTGAACAAGCTTCAAAGTATGCATGAAATAATTACAATATGATTAGAATATACTCACAGTTCTGGTTTTCGGTTCTCGTCATCCCATCAGAATATTATCAGAGTCCGTGGCACATCACTTTCGTTTTCGCTGGCGGTATCCAAAACAGAAATCACAGAGAACAGTAATCCAGGAATCATCAAAAGAAAATAGTTTTTCAGTCCAAGCTAGGGGTATTTTTCGAGTCCGAGGGTCGAGCACCCATGTAGGAAGGAGTTAGTACTCCTTCCTTTAGAAGTGAATCATTAGACTTAATTATTTTGAACATTTAATTAAACTAGACGATGTTTACAAGACAGGACTAACACTTAGTATGAAATTAAAAAATAAACACAGAAGCATCAAAAGAGCTAAACATCGGGAGCTTGCAGAACAACACATCCGCTTAAAGTCCTTCGTGCCGCAGTAGTAGGAGTGGAAGTTGTAGTAATAGTTCAGTTGTGTTGCCAAACTCACTCTCACATATATATATATATATATATATATATATATATATATATATATATATATATATATATATATATATATATATAAACTTATTTTTAAATCACTCAGGATTTAGGGGTTTTGAAGATGTTTACAATAAGCGAAGTCACTAAAAACTGGTTTTGATGCAGAGAATACCGCATCGTATCAAACCTTTTTACTGTGTATTAGGTCCTGCACTTAGGTGGCAAGATAAACTTATGTTTATTGAATTGTAAAATTGTTATTGAACAGTAACTAAATATAAAAACCAATAGATGTTTATGAACTAACTTGGCCTTATTTGTCATTTACATTACGTTAAAAAGGTTTAGACACCGACTAAGCAAGTAAGTAAAAGTTATGTTAGCTAGTTATCTGTGCTGTGTTATACTGCCTCAAACAACATAATTCTCGTTTCACATATTCTGTTTACCTAAAAACATTCTGAAAACCTCTTAGTCTGATCAAGTACCCTAGAACGGAAAATATTTTGTTTATTTATGCAACAGATATGCATCTCGCATTTTCCCATAGCTAATATGGGACGGTTTCGACTACGTTAATGCGCTTTTCCCATTACTAGCGAATATAAGAGAGACGAATCAGTTCAGTAAACCGAGTTCATCATGTGAAGTTCAATATTAAAGCTTCTTAAATCTACAGCTTTTTTATGGAGGAGGTAAACACATTTCCCGCCTGAGATTGGTCCTGCGAGACAGTGACGTGTAATGCTTCAGCCTGATGAGGGAGTACACCTGGCTCGAGATTAGTTGTCAGTCCTTTAAATTGTTGTGAGTTTATTATGCTTTTATCTTAAATATTTTGATCTGTACGAGCATTTTGCAAATTAAAAATTACTCTTTCCTCTTTTTGTGACAAAATTTACTCAAAGCATTTTTTTTTTACTTTATAATAATGAAACATTCACATTGCTTTAAACTGATAAACAAAATAAAAATTCCAAAAAGAGGACAAACAACGCATATGACTCATTTTAGTGGAAAAGTGTCTTAATATAAAATACATGGATCTTTTTCGAGGCATGAAAAAATGACCGGAGTGAGTTTCATTATCAGTAAATTGACAGAGTAATTCTGCATGGAAAATAGCCTCTTTTCTCTGATCTCAGACGATAATTCTCTCTGGGGATATTTTAATCGGGGTGAAATTTTCTCACGGTAGTACCTCTTATAGGAGAGATGCCTGTGTTAGTTTCTAAAGAATTATAAGTTTTACCCGAGCCACTTTGCGAATCACAAAATTCATTGAGGTAAGAGAATAAAATAAAACTCTATCAACTAACAGAGGATCAATTGCCATTCTGCTTTAGCTTACAAGTAAAGAAGATATGGCTAAACATGAAACAAAATGAAATGAAATGACCCAACATTCCCAACCGTAATTGACACCGCGGAACAAACTCACTTTCTATCAATTTGTGATTTCATGACAAGTATTACTGGAACTTCTAAATCAAATTTTATTTCTTCGTAAAATCTGCCGTTCTAGAAGACAGACTTAATTATACCCTTACGGACAACTTCTTCGATTCGATTCTCTCCATTGTCATGCACAGGAAAATATATCTTTCAGTCCACCTCCTCCGAACCTTAAATATATCAGTCGCTGGTTGTGTCACATTTCCTAGCAAACATTCCCTGCCGTTCTTTCTTTTTGCGAACTTGAACTTGGAAGTTTTCAAGGAATAAACAAAAAAAACTATGGGGAGTATGGTGAATGGAAAATAACTTGAAGAAAACGGATTAGAAATAAAACGTAAAAACGCAATATCCACAAATTCCATTTATAAACTTCCCTTATTCATGTGGCTCTCATCCATGATTATATCATATATATATATATATATATATATATATATATATATATATATATATATATATATATAATAGAAATCAAAGCATAAAAATCCAAATCTAAAACCCCCAAAAGAACCAAAAATAACGAGGCATTCCTGATGAAGTGACTGGTCGATTGACATGTTATTTTTGGTTCTTTTGGGTTTTTTGGTTTATGATTCTTACGCTTTGATTTCTTTTGTTGCTACAGAGTCTTGCACTTATATTGCGTGGGACGTTTATTGCAGATTTCTGTTAATTGTTAGTGTGTTCTGTTTGTTTATGTAATTTGACATTTTTTTCTTGAGATATGATACACACTGGTGAAATAAATTAAGAGAATTTGCATCTTTTATCGAATTTCATGAAAAGAACTGAACTGAATGTAAAACCACTGCTTCTAGACAAAAATGCAAATCTTGTACGTCAAATACGTAAGCGTACACGTGTGTGTAGACGGATCCAGTAGAGAAACAGGCTTTATAAGCGCGCGTAAGTTAAGACGCATTTTGTTCGCTAGCACACCTCGGCGAATTTCTTGGTGTTATTTTGCAGCAATCGGTTAATTTCAAATTGTAACAGTAAAAATGAGTAACCACCAACGTTTAGATGATGAAATGAGGTGGCGAATTGTGGGGAGGCTAGAAGCAGGCCGATCTCAAGTCCAAATTTGTAGAGAGTTCAATTTAACGCCCAGCGTCGTGTGTAACTTATGGAAACAGTTCCACGATACCGGATCCATCGAGAGAAAGCCTGGTCAAGGTCGTCCAAGAGCCACGACGGCCAGAGAACATCGCCATTTGTCGATTATAGCGAGGCGTAACAGGAGTGCTACAGCTTCTCAGCTCTCTCGTGACTTGTATGCAGCCACAGGAACCCGTGTATCAAGGGTGACTGTTTCCAAAAGACTTCCTGAGAGAGGGTTGTTTGAAAGAAGACCTGCTGTTTGCGTCCCGCTCACTTCTACGAACAGGAGAATCCGTTTATCATGGTGCAGAGAGCATAGAGATTGGAGTATGGATCAATGGGCGACCGTTCTCTTCACTGATGAGTCCCGGTTCAGCCTAAACACCGATTCTCGCCGTACGTTCATATGGAGAGAACCAGGGACCCGCTACCTACCCTCCAATGTCCGCGAAATCGACCATTATGGCGGAGGAGGTTTAATGGTCTGGGCAGGCATCATGTTCGATGGCCGCACACCTCTCCATGTCTTTGAAAGAGGCACTGTGACTGTTGTGATGTATAGGGATGTGATCTTGGAGCCCTATGTTCGCCTTTTCAGGGGTGCAGTTGGCCCTGAGTTCATTTTAATGGTCGATAACGCGAGGCCACATAGAGCTCTTCTGGTCGACGAATTTCTAGAGAGTGAGGATATTCGCCGGATGGATTGACCAGCCAGATCTCCAGACCTTAACCCTATAGAGCATGTCTGGGACGCTCTGGAGAGGGAAATTGCAACTCGCAACCCCTCTCCGAGAACCATCCAAGGAATGAAAACAGCGTTGCTGAACGAGTGGGACCAATTGCCACAGGAAATGGTAAACTGCCTTATTTCAAGTATGAAATCACACTGCGAGACCTGCATATCTGTAAGAGGGGACCATACCCCTTATTAACTCATCTATTAACCCATTTTTTGTTTATTCTGCAACCGCTGTTTCATACCTTCCGACTCCAACGAGTGTTACGCACGATCATGCGTGTGTATTACAATTATTGAATGGTTATTTGTTTTGTATTGTATCAATGTATGTACATATCAAATTTCATTAAAATCGGTACAGTTGTTCTAGATATAATCGACCAAGTCTGCAAATTCTCTTAATTTCTTACACCAGTGTATATCAGATCTTAATAGTGTTTAGACATTCATTTTTTTAAATCAATTTAAGGAAAAATAATTTATAATAAAATTAGACAGTTTTAAAATAATGGATTGATGTAATAAAAAATTCTTGCGGCCACTGAATGTCTTTTAAATTCAAGCCGGCGGCTAAAATAACGTTTGATCGCTCGCACCCTCGTGGCACGGGACGAACCTTGATGCTTATTAAACGCACAGAATCGATGCAAAGTCGGTGGGGGGCCTTTTCAGCGCGAAATTGATTTTCCCTTCGGAAAACTCTTCTGTATCTTTCCTCCTGCGACACAAAAGTGGGTTAACTTTAAGATAGTGGATGTGTTGGGAAAAGCAAATGACTGCCATCTCCATTCTCTGATGAAATTGACGCGAAGTAGAGCGGAAATATGCGTGCCGTCGTTATCAGCGCATAGTATCGATATTCAATTTTGGGGATTTCATTCGACATTAAGGGATGAAATATTTCTCTAGGGATGAGTCACTTTCGAAAGGTGAGAAATTCTCGGAGAAAAATGCAAAGTTTTAATAAATTTGGCGCAACGGTGATCTATCTATTTGAAAGTTTTCCTGGGTGAATATTAAAATTTTATCACCGTTCTGGCTATCATGACAGTAGTGTAAAAGAACGAAAAGTCTGTAAATTCAAATTTAGACACTGACAGTACCAGTTAAATTTGGGGGGTATTAAAAATTCATACTATCGTAACCAAAGTAGATTTAATATATATGCGATGTTTGAAAGTAATTGCACAATCTTCTAATTTTATCTAACTGGTATTTCTATTTTAAAATGGACATGCAGGAATCTTGTCAAATAATTTTAATAACCAGACACTTTGTCTAATCTGTCCAAATTGCAAACAAAGTAAAAACTTCGTTGATGATCTATCGTGTTTTTAAAAACATCGATCTCAAACTTACTTTTTCGGCTTCTTACATATTCGAGTACCGTCTTCTCTCTTATTCTGGTGCTTTAAATACATTTATGCGAAATTATAGTTTGATGAAAAACACCTTTCAAGCGAACTTCATTTAAAATTCTTTTGGGGGGATATATTCGTTCGTTATTCGAATTTGAGATAGTGGAGAAGCACATAATTTTAAAATTTCCCTTTACACAATTAACGTTAAAAAGTCCCTGGTATGAGTTATCTACTATAAATAATGTTTAAGAAAACATTTTAAGAGAAATCGCTTCCGTTAAGGGTCACATCAAAAGGACGACTATTTTGTTGAAAATGAGAAACAAAATGGCAGTGGGGATATCTAGGAGCCTTAAGGGAAGGTATCGATCTCCAGCAGTGGATCATATATTTAGTACACTTAATTCTGTTTTTACACGATAGATACGTTTCTGAAGAATACGTGTAAATAAAATTCGTGTAAAAAAAGACGTATCTATGGGAGAAGAGAAGATTGGTTCCGGATCTAACTATCAGTAAAAATAATTATAAAAACCATATGAAAATATTCGTTTTAAGCTTATTATTTTATTTCAGCAAAATACACATGTAATAATATGTAATGAAAATGAAAAAAAATCGTCATGAACAAACAAAAGAAAAAATCTGTTTTACGCATAAATTTTTTTATCCATTTACTTTCTGATAATAAACGGCGCATACGTTTGCATACGACTGGAATATCACTGATATCACTAAAAATATTGTGGACATCATCTTCCGCTATTAATGAAATTCTTTCTGTGATCTCTTGAGCAAAATTAGCACGAGTCTCCTCTGGTGCTGATGATTCATCGGTCTTACGAACGAATTCAGTTAGTTATTAACCGTTGTGTTGGTGTTTTGGTTAGGCCGTTATAATTCTCTGTAAGAGTCAGTCAACAACTTCAGTTCACGTAGAAACTTCCCAGCACGTTCCTCGTTAGGGTCCTGTGTGACAAAATTATTACCAAATTTTTTGGCCAGTTCCAGACTTTCTTTTATTACATCTGCATTTAGAACAGGATCATTTTCTTTCATTTTCTCCATTTTTGATAGAATCAAAGAAGAAAATGTTTTTGAGGACATCTTTTGTTTCTTGAATCAAAAGAGAACTAGATACACTAACGCCAAAAATAATACGCCACAAATAAAATTTTGTTTTCTCAGAATTTAGGTGGAAAAAAATGAGAAATTGGATAGGACCGCTCGTGTTAAATCAAAATAACTCACGTAAAAAGAGAATGAAATATTTTTTTGAATTCGTGTTAAATCAAATTCGTGTAAAAAAGGTTCGTGAAAAAACAGAATTAGGTGTAGAGCATAACTATTCTTGACAAGTGTCATGTGGCACCTATAATATTAGATTGAGAATAATTGTTATTTTAACTACAGAATTTTAGGAAATGTTCTTATTTATGATATTTACACCTTTCTTTAATTTTAGCTTATTAGTAGTAACGTAGTTATGCTACTTTACTACAATACTAATGCCTTGAGCCGGGAGTTTACACAGAGAAACCGGTCGCCCACTGACAGTACGTGAACCATGAATATGAATTTCAATTTTAATTGGTCAAGTAAAACATTGTAAAGCGTAAAAGATAACTATTTTTAATTTATTTAATTGTGAATTTTCAAGAGACAATTCAAGTAGACTTAAAGATATTAGACTCGTCAAACAATCACCAACATAGAAAGGACATGTGTGTTGAATAATTTTTTTTTTTTTACCTATGGCTTTATTTGGAAAAATAAAGCCATAAATTAAATACATTTATGGTGTGTTGATTAATAATTCTATCAAATATATCTAGGTTAACACTAGTGAGGGTCGATTTTTACTTTTTTAAAAATCGAAATCGCCTGTGGTTGGAAAAGCTATCAAATGTGGTATTGCTATCAAATGTTTGTAAAAAAAATTTTTTGAAATTAAAATATATTTAGGCCCCCTGCCCAGCCCTTGAAGTTTTTCCAAAAACGTAAAAAAAAGCATTTTTTATTTATTTTTTAATTTCAAATATAGTACCAAAAATTTTAACTGCCTGTAGTGGAAATTATTGCATAGCAAGACCCTTTGTTTCTGAAAAAAAAATTTTGAAATTAAAATATATTTAGGTCCCCCCCCCCCCGCCCCGCCCTTGAAATTTCTCCAAAAACGTAAAAAAGCATTTTTACTTATTTTTTTAATTTTTACGTACCAAAAATTTTAACCGCCTGTAGTGGAAATTGTTACATAGCAAGTCCCTTTGTTTGTAAAAAAAATTATTTTCATATTGTATCATATTTAAAGCCCCCACTAGGCCAGCGAAATTTGTTTTGAATTTCCCCGATAGATGGTGTGATTGTACTGGGCGGTTTCTTAAAAGGTTTCATGAAAAAAGTTTCATAAAAAAGTTTCATAGAAAATTCATGAATATAAAGAAGTCTACTGGAAAAACAAGTGAAGCTGCGAAAATTAAATTAAGAAGGTTTCAAAATGGTTCGAAATCTACACTGTTTGATATCTCAACATGTAAGTATCATGAATTTTCATTGTGCACATGTGAGAAGTCAAGAAAAGTGCCGGTTTTGGAACAAGAATATTTGAAGGACCAGCGATCTTGGACGAAAATGTATATGTGGAATTTGAATGCTAAAATCACTAGGGTGCTAAAACTGGTGGGAAAGGAGTGGCAAGGAAAGCAATGGATGCTGAACGTGTTAATAGTAATTAAAAATCTGAAACTGAGATAAATAGCCAACCCCAACAATGTGAAAGTATTATGGATGGTAGCTCTACTTCTGAAAGTGAAGATAATTTTTATTTTGATAAGGATTTTAAGCAAGTTGCTACATCTTCAAAAGAAGTGGGCATCTCCAAAAGTGTATGCAAAAGTTTGGTTTCTCACTAAAAGTGAGCCTTCAATCACAGCTGGTACACAGAATCTTTGGGAAGTTATACACTACTCAAGATATCTGAGCGATGAGCTGAAATTAGTAGTGGATCCTGCAATGCAAATGAATGATTTTATGGTCACCCAGGAAACCTGCTGATTGCCATGATCAACGACAAACGATCTTATGTGAGGATATTAGGCTTCAGAAGAATCATGAAGGCCCGAACACTTCCCATTGAAACAACTTGTGATTTTGTCATTCCGCCTCTCAAATTTCACGCAAACAACTGTGCAGAACTAATCAATTGGAAGAAATGTTCACTTACAGAACCTCCACTGACTAAACATATACCAAGTGCAGAAATTGAGAAAATGGCTGAAATAGGTGGCTTTATTGAAAGTAAGCTGCGAAGTCTCCCATGCCGTACACAAGATGTCGAAAGGGCAGTCAAGATAGTGTCAGAGGCATCCTCATCTGTCTGTGTTTCAAAAAGTCGCGATGGCTTTATACATACAACATTGGCGTCTCGAAAGCTCATGCCAAAGTTCGGAAATAAGCAAAATATAATGTGTAAGATTACTATATCACTAAACAGGAAAAAAAATGCTCCCAAATTTGGTTGGAAGGGTGGGTGGGTGCGGGAGAAATTCGAATGCAGCCACCTCCTCGTGGTGAATTCTGGGTTATTATGTCATAATTTTGGCAAAATAAGCAAAGACCTGTTTTAACCCTTTGACACAGATGGAACATTGAGTTTAATAATGATTTTAATTTTTAAAATATGTTTATTAAAAAAAATTCTGCTTCATACGGTTAAAATATCAAGATTTCGCCGGCCTAGCGGGGGCTTTAAATATGATACAATATCAAAATATTTTTTTTCACAAACAAATGGTCTTGCTATGCAACAATTTCCACTACGGGCGGTTATAACTTTTGATAAGTAAAAAAATTTAAAAATAAAAAAATGCATTTTTTACATTTTTGGAGAAACTTCAAGGGCCGGGCGGGGAGCCTAAATATAATTTAATTTCAAAGGAAAAATTTTCAGAAAGAAAGGGTCTTTGTATGCAACAATTTCCACTACAGGCGGTTAAAATTTTTGATACGTAAAAAGTTTAAAAAAATTTAAAAAATGCATTTTTTTACATTTTTGGAAAAAATTCAAGGGCCGGGCGGGAAACCTAAATATATTTTAATTTCAAAAAAATTTTTTTTACAAACATTTGATAGCAATACACAGCTTTTCCCACCACAGGCGATTTTGATTTTTAAAAAAAGTAAAAAATGACCCATCCTAGTTAACACCAGTATAGGGCTGGGGGAAAACTGTAAGCAAACTGTAAGCAAACAACCTAAGCAGGCTGTCAGCGCGTCTTGACGAGGGCAAGTGAAATGTTTGGTTAGAATTAACCTTAGGCTTGAAATGCTGACATTTTGGTTGACTCTTCATAATGACATCAAAGCAGAAAGGGAAAATGATTATTTTGTCTTGTTGGTGTTTTTAATTCAAAACATCAAACTAAATTGTTCTTAAATTTGAGTGCAAATTCAGTAAAATTGAGAGAAATTTATTCTTGTTTCTATTAAAAGACAGAATAATTACTAAAACTTAATGGTAGTATCATTAAATATATATATATATATATATATGCTATTTTTTAATCCTCACAAACGAATCTATTTGAGCAATGTCTGTAAATTCATTTGAATGAAGGATATGATCATAATAATTCTGTGAACATTTTTCTCTCTAATTCCATTTTTTTCAGTTGTACAATGTTATAAAATTATAATTTACTCAAATAGAGACATATAGCATGAAAATAATCTGATCTTGGTCGTGAATATATAATAATTTTAAAAAAATATTTCAACGATAAACTTTGTCGGACTTGATTGCTGATACAGAAGTTCTCGGCTATTTAATCTATAGACAGAAGCAATGATAACACGTTCTTTGAAATGCTATCTGAAAGTTATCTGTAAATATAAAGCTTAAAAAATTCCAAAACTTGCTTCTATCTAAAATTTCCTCAGAGGAACTTCTAATGCTTTTTAAAGTTGATATTTAACAATTAAATTGCACATTTCATCACAAAAGGACATTGTTAAATTACGTAAAAGTTACCCGGTAAAACATATTCTTTGAAACTGATTGGTACTAAGCAGTTTGACTTGTAGTAAAAATATTTTTTCAGAGACTTTACAAAATACTTTCTATAATAGGAAGCGTGACTTCTTACTTTCTGTATATTTACAAATCGTAGCCACCATCTATTCGTATAAACTTGGTTCCACTTTATATTACATGCTTGCATAAAATTACCTGAAATTCTTCTCTCTACTCCGCTAAAATAAAATCGCATATCATTGATCTATTTATGCTGTTTGGGTGTTAATTGAATCATCATAATGCTTCTCTTCTGAACTTTTTTTTTCCTTTCTGCTCTCTCAACATTTTGATACCAAATGCACCTTTTATATTCTCCAACTAATTTCGATTTCTGTTTTTTCAAATACATTTACCCTGTGGGCCTTGCATAACCTTTTCATTTGTTTCGTTATAATTCGCCCTTCATTATTTTGCATTTTATCTGGATTTCATTATTGCCTTTTTATTTACTTTTTTTCTCTTTTTTTCAACCTAAGTTTATCGCCTTTAACATTAATCATTGGAAATTTTCAGTATGAATAATAACAATCATGCATTATTTATTAAAGTAGGAGAAGGAAATTAGCATTTAAGAGGCATACGACATTTTTAAATCGCCCTTACCATGCTAACATATGCATGCTAATGATAGAACATCTGCAGATATATTTTTGTGAGGGATAGAAATTCCGTACTCGTTGCTTTTATGGACGTTGTAATAGCCTTCTAATTAAATGTCAACCCGTCCATCATCTCGCAATTTTAAAATATATGGTCCTTCTTTGGTGTATAATAGCGTCAATTTGAAAAAAAAACAAGAGAGATTTTCCTCAAAAATTAGGAACAGTAGTTATATTTTGAATACAGCACTATAGCTCGTTTTGTGTTCTGTGGTCATCTATTTCCTTTGACATATCAATGAGCTCAAAAAATTTAAATTTTTATCGAAGTGGGTTAGGTCACGGTGATAAAAAATTGTTATTTTTATTAATAGAAATGTTTGTCTTGGCTTTTTCCTCTCAGAGGGTTTCGTGTAAAACTTAAATATCATCAGTGATAAGAATAACATAGCGCTCATGCGTGGATACTTCTTTAATCAAAAATTTAGCCAAAACAGGAAATTTTTCATTGAACAAAAATTTTAGGATGCTGAGAGAATGGGATTGCCATGTTTTAATACATATTATAAAGTAGTTCAAAATGGGGGGAATGTATAATGTTTACTATAATTTGGCAGAATTCTCTGTAACCAATATCATTTCAAAGTACAACAAATGTATATTAGAAATTTATGGTTGTCCACTGTACTAACAGTCATATAAAACATTAAATGTTTAAAAATTAATCACTTTTTCTTTTTACACCTATTAAAATGTCTCAGAAATGTATTAAATATAAATATGACCAGTACCCAAATCAACTAAAAAAAAGTTTTCTGGGGGAAATATGAACTAAAAGAAAGAATTAATTCCCTTTCCCGTTTCTGTTCTCGTTAAAAACGATGAGCAAATCAATTTATTGGGTATTTCAAAAGCGAAACTCTCTCGCGCGTTTTGCACAAATAAGTAAATTTTTCACTATGTTTCGAAGGGACTGAAGTGTCCACAACTAGCACGCATAGTCGATGAGCTACTAACAGTGCAATTTTTTTTAATTACAGGTAACCAAAAAAAACTTACATGACAGTAGCTATGAACTGCCTTTCAGGCCAAAGTATTGCCCTGAGTAAAATAAAAATTCCAACCGCACAATAATAGTCACAGAAAGATGTTCGACAAATATGCAGTTTTATTCAATGAAACTCTTATAAAAGGTCAATCTGAGGGAAACATAAATAATTCAGATGAAACTGAATAATTTTTAAATAATCTTTTCCTTTTTACAGAAAATACGTTTCTCATAAACCGCGAGGATATTTTAGTGCTCCCTAAAATGCAACAATCCGTTACAGAGTTTGTGTCTAAGTCCATCAAACTAAACTAAATTTTGTTGGTGATTAAATTTTGTAATGTTTTCTTACTTCAAGATTTTTTTTATAAAGTAAACATACAATAATAACCTCATAACTAACTATACAATTCTTTGAAATTTTAAAGGAAAAGGCCTAAATAAGTTTTACTTACATAACTTTGGCTTAATTAACAAACCACGTAACTCTAAAACATAAGATTTTGGGATTTGCGTGCTATTACATTGGTTTATGGTCCCTGTGCAACTCTGTCAAACTTCATAACTCCAAAAAATTTAATTCATCCAAAAAAAGGAAAAAACAACACATACTGTGTAACTCTTTAACTTAACTGTCTCTAACCTTGTAACTCCCCTTTAGTTATGAAGATGTTTAATTACATAAAAATGGGGCCTACATACATACATATATATAAATATATATATATATATATATATATATATATATATATATATATATATATATATATATATATATATATATATATATATATATATATCAAAATACTTTAACATTTTTTTTAAGACTAAACGATAATAATTTTTTCTTTTCACTATCGAATAAATCAGGGTTTTTTGTCCATCCTGTAAAAGTGAGAAATGTGAGTCACGTGGTTTGTTAATTAGGACAACGATAATATGTTTATAATGAGGGTTGGCGAAAACACAAACTAAGCTGCAAATACTCTAAAGGTCAGGTTGTTAGAAAACCTTGCGGTTAATCTTAATTTATGACACTGAAAAATTTACATCAAAGAAATGTACTAAAAGGTAAAGAGATAAGTAATTGAATGTTTTACGGTAAATGATCTATTTAAGAGACGGATAGATTTAATTTTAATT
Source organism: Dolomedes plantarius (assembly GCA_907164885.2). Taxonomy (NCBI): domain Eukaryota; kingdom Metazoa; phylum Arthropoda; class Arachnida; order Araneae; family Dolomedidae; genus Dolomedes; species Dolomedes plantarius. Next base: position 109,389,064 of record OU015491.1, read on the forward strand.
ACAAGAGGGCGAAAATAAATTAAGTGAAAAAAAGTTCTGAATATATGAATTTTCAAATCATAAATTGTCCTTCGCATGTGTATTAATTACCTTATGGATTTGATACACGACATTTAAAATGTATCCTAAATATCTTTAGGGTAAGAGAAATTACTAATATTTTAATCATAGAGAAATTTAAAACTATTTACAAATTTGAATAGGTATTTAGGTAATCTCGAAATAATTACGTTGACCGGGACGGTTAGTCCCTGCGAAAGTGTCAAACTGAAGACCAGCGCTGCGTAGTAATATCTGCAAACTCAGCTGAGTGTTTATTTCCCCTGTTCGGTGAATGAATAGTATAGTCCTGGGCGCCGGAGGAACAGTACAGATCTGCCGACCAATTTCGGCAATCCCCTAGGTATTTAAGTAAAAAAATACAGACTCATATCTACAATCGAAATATTTACAAGACTGTGCGTATTACTTGTAAATACCATCTATACCTTTTCGTCATTAACACTCGATTACTAACCTTGTATCCATGAGATACACGGTAACTATTTTTGCTGACTGCAAGTCCATCCGTAGAGAGGGAGGCTGCTTCTCCCGCCTATCTTCCTAGTAGGAGGGATGCTATATTTCAGTTTAGTTTTCGTTCTTATAAAGTAAAGGTTAATGACATCACAAGCCTTTTTTCTCTCAGATACGACGACAGCAGATTCGTAAGTATATTTGATAAATCTGATTTTTTGTTTTGTAGCTGTATTTTTTTAGGATTACAGTTGATTCCAAAATGTTTTATTCAACCAATTTGGAAATTCATGCAATGTTTCATTCAACCAATTTGGAAATTTATGCTGGAAAGCAAACGCACGGGCCATAGTTATTTACCCCCCCCCCAAACCCCTTTTCCTTGAAATAATAGTGTAAAAATTGATATATCATGGTTTTTATGTCATGTATCTCACGGATACGAGGACAGCATTGACGTAAGTTTTTTGAGGATAGTAATGGAGTGTTAGTGTAGAAAATGTTTCGAACAAATTTGGTAATTGTAGAAGAACAGGTTGAAATTCTAACCCCTTTAAGTTTTTTTATGATTATTACCCCACATATAAGGAAAAAATGTGCCGGTATCAGCATTTTGTTATGGATTTTTAAAAAATTTTGAGCCTTGGATTAATTTTAATTACTATATAAATTTCAGTTCATATAAGGTGTTTCAATGAAAATTATTTCTTCAGCTAATCAGTAATTTTCATGATGTTTTTCCACTACATCATTATCATCATCATTGGTAATTCTCCTTTTCTTGCACCTTTGAAACGACTCCGCAGTCAGAGCGGAGTTGAAAATTTTATTCCCCAATACTACTTTTCTGCAGAGACAAAAATATAATATATATAACATTAATTTTTTTCAGCTCAAAAGTATTAAATATGTTTGATTCCCATCAAACAAAAATTTTAATCTTTGTGTAGCATCAGTTCCAAAGTAAGATATGCTACCATTTTTTTTAAATGTAATATCTAACATAAACCTTCAGGTATCTGCCTACGTTTGGATCACTTATTTTCAAAAATATACAGTACTGATTAAACACATATATTTTTTAGTTCAAATGGGATATAAAATCGTGAAAACGAATATAACTTTGGTTAAAATTTCATAACATTTTAAAATGGAGGTATTTTTTTTATAAATTTTTAGTACAATTGAGTACTCGCACCAGAGACCTTACAATCCATTCAACTCAATATATTTTAATTTCCTTTACACAAAATACTACTGTAACACTTTCCTGTGTCCTGAACTAAAAGTCTTACAATATATCTAAAAATCACTGAAATATACCATAAAAAGTGAAAAAAAACTGATTTTTTTTTCAAATCTTTTTATAAGTACAGGTACTTGTAGAATGACTCAATTAACATATATAGCTTGGCTTTTGGGTTAAAATATAGTTAGTAGCATGTAAAATACTATTGCAAAATTTCATTGTAATATATTGAAAACTTTTAAAATGATTAGCTTTCTCGTTTACAAAAGTAACTGAAAAATGAGTCTTTTAGAAAATGCATTTAAAAATGTTACTTCCGGTCTTTTAACGTAGCTTTCGGTTCATTAAACTGGCCATAAATTCTCGTCCAATGATCGTAAGAACAAAAGTAAAGCAGTTTTGGAATCCTAAAAGACTGGCCTTTGAAATGGAGCAATAAAAAAATTTCGAAATTTTGCACAAAAACAGCCATTTCAACGTAGGCAGATATCTTAAGGTTAAAAAAAGTCCTAAAAGTTCTGCAATATGTTTATTTATCGCTGAAAATACTATTCTGTCATATAGTGCTTTGTGCAGTTCGGATAAATTTAAATCCGGTTTGATTACATTCAAATATTTCCAAAGAAATATACTCCTTGTTTCCGTTACTAATTTACAACTAATCTGTTGGATTGTTAATGAGGTATTTTACTCTTTGAACTGGCGAAAATCGTTTAAACTACGAAAATAATAGGGGTTTGGATATTTATTAATAGCCATTTTTATATAATACGTACAATCTATAGATTAGAGATCACAGGAGGCATTCATTGCACATCACTCTAGCCCCTTTTAGTCAAAACAATATCCTGATCTTTTATTTGCAAAGCAACTCCGAGTTCCCCTTCAAAGTCTGCAACTTTACCCTCGGGTAATGACACGTCAAATCTTTGAAGAATGGAGACGAAGTATCCGAAAACTTCTACCTTTGCTAGAGGCTCGCCAGGGCATGACCTTTTTCCTGAAAACAAAATTATTAAATATAAACGTGATTGTTGGATTTTGAAGGATTTAATTCCTCCACTAAAATTTTGTTAATGCAGTATTTTAAATCTCACTCTTACAGTTATAGTATTTTTATTTATTTAGGGAGGAATAAGACTTGATTGTAATAAGAAAGGAATTTTACTCTGCTTCTTTGCTTGGGAAGTCTATCGGCCAATTTCCACTGGGTCCGTAGCGGTACGCTAAAAATTTTAACCAATCAAAAAGCTCTATTCAGTGACCACGGGATACGTCAAACCAATCACCGGTCATGTCAAAATCTCGGAGCCAACGTAGTAACGTAACGCAACACTCTGGATGCAATGTGAACAGGCCTTATGGATGTGATCTTTAATTTATATGCTGAGATTATTATGCAAATTATTTATTTTCGCCTCTTATTTTTTTTTCTTTTTTATTATATATATATAGTAAAGTTTTCATTTGAACTTTTTGAATTATGAGAGAGAAATTTCTATTACTTTATTATACATTTAATAGTTTTGTTGTCACTTTTACACATATGTATTTCTAGAAACATGAACGATCAAGGAGTTAAAAACGTCTAATATACAAAAATTGCCTGCTGTCGCAATTTTTAACTTTAAGTAGGATAAAAATTATAGGCTTTCCAGTCTAAACATATCCCAAACATGTCACTTTAAAGTAAATATGTATATTGCATTCTGCAGTCTTTTATCTAACAGCGCAAAAAATGCACAACTGTGTTCATGTTTGGTTATAAATGCTATAAAATTGTTCAACTGAACAACGGGAAATTTTACGTATGCTCAACTTACTACATTTGTAGACTGCAAAAAGTTATTCTCAAAAATTACAATAATCATGCTGTGAAATGTTGGTCCTAAAGCGTATTTAATGATCAGAGTTTTACATTTTTTATTGTTGTTATTCCAATGTAGTAGTTCGCGCTTATTATGAGGACAATCGGCCCTGTACTCCATGACTTTTTTTTCTCCCTTGTTATGTAAGCACCTTATCAGTGAGCCAACATCGCTAACTAGAAAGGAATGGCCTTGGAATGTCAATGTCTTATCTAGGATTCGAACCCATACCAATGAAATGATAGTTTGTGACGCTAACTACCAAGTAACGTGGGCGGAACGTTTTAAAATATTATAAAGTTCTAAGAAAAGGAGAATCATTTATAGCAAAATATTACGAAGAGCATTATTTTACTAAATAAGACTTTAGACTGGATGAGCGACAAAAAAATTCGAAAATTCTTTATTACCTATGGAGAATGGTATGTAATGATCCAACTTTTTCACTTGTTTTTTCTCCTCATCTAAAAACCTCTCTGGGCGAAATTCATCAGCGTCTGGTCCCCAGAATTCAGGATCGTGGTGGATTGCCCAGTGGTTAGACACAACGTGAGTATGCCTCGGTATGAAGTATCCATGTAGTTCAGTGTCGGTGAGCGTGCTAGAGAAATATTTAAATGTAACGTCAAGTAAATTTAGAGCTTTGTGCAACACATGCCAACATATATTGATGTAAAAAAAAGTAAGAAACAAAAAATTTTACGTAAAGCATACTTCTGAGATGCTTTTAATTCGGATGTCACAACATATCTTGGTGATAATAATGGGTACGTAAATTTCGCATAAAAAATATCGAAATTTTGCGAGAAATAATGCAATTTATAAAATTTCGCATTTCTTCACAAAAACATATATAACTTCAAAAATTACGCATTTATTTAAAACAAAATCACAATTTTACTTATTTGGATAGGTAAGTATCAAAATTCTTAGTTAAAAGCTAACATTGTAGTAGTCTCCACATTCTGTTCCTTAAATCTTTGCTTTCTGTCATTAATTACTATGTTGTACATACTAAAATATCTCTCAGCATCTACGCTGTTAACGGGAGTAGAGAGGCTTTGTATAGCTAGCTACCTTTGCAAAGTTAAAGTAGCAGCATTTCGTTGCAATTAAAATCTCTATAACATCATCGGGAGTCTCTTGGTTGACTACTTAAGTAGCTGTCTGTGAAAATGGTTGTATCCATCGATGAGCTCATACCGTTGTGTTTCTTTAAAAAATGGTTGTCTAAAGAAGCTTCAAATGATAAATTTGTGTTCAAAGTGCAAAATAATAAGAGCGAATAAATGCGAAAAATAATTTTTGCATTTATTCGCATCTATTTCGTAAATACGAAAATTACGTATCCCTAGTGATAACGCTCTACTGTAAAGTTTCTAACGTTATGGCAGTATTCCATTAACTGTCAAGGTTTATATTTTAATAAAAATCGCAGTGTTATATATCATTTGAGCCAAAACTGATCTTCAAATTTAGTTGATTCGTATTTTTTAGACATCACGCAAGAGTAGATAATGGAACTCTAACTACTTCATCAGTCGAAGAATACTTCTTTGGATCAAAATACGCTCATATCACCTATTTCGATTCGGAAGCCTGGTACCCTGTAACTAGTACGGTTTACGATCCCTGTCTTTTTTATTTATTTGTCGTATAAAAATATAAACTGTAGTAATCTAGTCATTGGATAATTCGTAAACATTCCTTTCTAAAATGGTAGGACTGATTAACTACTGACCTACACTCATTTTAAACGATATCAAAACACTAACTTATCTGAACCATATCCACCTCTACAAATAACGATGATAAAAAGAGATGACTAGAAAAAGCATGCAGTAGGAGGCATTAGATGAAAAAGGATCTCATTCGAGTCCATAAGATGTCGTAAACCCAGGAATCCTTTTTGCTGTGTGCTTCTTAGCAAGATGAGATAGGCAGCGAAAGGCCTGGAGAGCAGCTGTGATCAGGAGAGTTCAAACCGCACATTTTAGCTAAGAAACAGATACAGGATAATGGCTGTCCGTTGAACGATCATCATCAGGGATCTGAAGTTACGGACGAAAGCGCTTTCTGCGGGAAAAGGGTGTTCCAGAGTTATTGCACTGTACAAAGAAATATTTCTGGGGGAAATTTCATAATAGATCAAAGAAAATTTATTTCAAATAAAATCTTTGTTAGAATTTCACACTGAAGAAGACTAGCAGTATCCAGATTTTCTGCCAGAGATTACGTGAGAAACAACATGACAGCAAATGACTCTGCTATAAATGGGAATCGGTACAAAACTGCATGGAGCCACCTCTAGGCATGCCGCAATGATAACTTGTGCTATTGTTAACCTTATGTACTAGATTGAGTTATGTTTATTTTACTCATGTTTAATTTGTTCACTGACAATTAATAACAGGATTATTTACTGGTATCGCACGAGTTTTCCTTCAATGTAACTTCAGCTGTAATTATACCTCCACTCTAAAGAAGTATATCGTTAACCTTGAGCGGAAAACTACGCAAAGTTGTATTTCACCTAGGCTTGCTTTGCATTTGTTCACCCCCACTGTCATATCAAATAGGGCAATGCTCAAGGCTCTGTATACAACATTGGAGAGATAACAGTTCATGATCAGCGGTATCTTAATTTACCAATTAAGAGAGTTTGTTTCCAGTTCATAAATATATTGGTGACAATAAAATGGTCTATAACAGCTCATGCTGTTGATAAAGCTCAGCATGAAAAAGCATCTTTCCCTTACACAGACCTCACGATTCAGTGAAAGATCCCCCTACTCTAAAATAAATCAGCTCATGCCGATATTTAGGAGACAGAAAATCAAGTCAACTCACTATCTAAGCAGATTGATAGGCACAATGGTCCTCCAACGCATCGTTTCCATGATGAAGGCATCCGTGAACGGCATTCTCTTTTGGTCCAGCCACGTGGGGAGTCGATCGTGGCCTACCACCTCGCTGATTTCGTTCTGGATTCGGCACCGCGCCTTCGGGTCAGTCGCAGCCGTAAGTAGCAACCATTCGACGCTCTGACGGACCGTATCGCTTCCAGCAGCGAAAAAACCTCCAATAATGTCAGCTAATACGGCCTCTGGTAAATGATACAATATATATATATACAGTGGAACCTCGATATATCGAGAAAACTTATCGAGGCTTTCGATATACCGAAGTTCGATTTAATAATAACTTGGGAATGTTAGTCAGGTTCAAGGGAAATGGAAAAACTTCGATTTATCAAGGAATTTGATTATATCGAGGTTCCACTGTATATATATATATATATATATATATATATATATATATATATATATATATATATATATAGTGAAACTTCTGTAAGGCAGCCAGTCATGGTTCCGAAAAAAGTGGCCGTTTTGAGGGGTCGCCAGCTAGAGAAGTTTCACTGTGTGTGTGTATATATATGTATATATATATATATATGTATGTATATATATATATATATATATATATATATATATATATATATATATATATATATATATATATATATATATATATAAAGGCTCCCTGCTTGTATCGTATGAAAAGGGGAATTAGGGCTGAATTATTGTAGTTGTTAATTCCCACTTAATAATTCTTTTTTCTACTTAAAAATATCACTTCGTGGATGCAGGGGTTTTCCGACAATCTCATTTAGGTCTAATTATATTTAATGCGATCAATTACTTCAACAGCATTTAACTAGAACAAAAACTTATTTGAGAAACATGTTAAGTATTCACATCTTTAACTATGAGTTTACAAATTTTATAATGCCGTCATATATTTTATATCAAAGCTGTTTTAATTATCTCACACCGTAACATGAAATAATTGTAACTAGTAATTGGTTAGACCTGCATCCTATTCAGAAAGTTCCTCTTTGAGGTAACTGATTCGGTTAGGCCTCCTGATGAAGAGATCGGTCAGTTTAACCCGTTATATGGTTTAGTTTTTATACTGCTGTAGAATCTTGCATTAATGGTGTGTTTAGCTCTAAGTGCAGGATTTCTGTTTATTTTGTTTGCCTGTCATTACATTCTTCCTGTTATTTAATATATTTTTCGGTTGAATAATTTACATTTTGTTAGTTATAATTGTCTGATTTTTCAGTATGGGGATTTGTTGCAACTTCGCAATCTTTTATTGGAAAGTTTAAAAGTTATTCAACGCTAGCGCAGTTTTTCAGTTAATTCCGTTTGGCTGTATATGTTTTCTTTGTGTTTTTTGATTTCTTATTTTGTGTTGAATTATTTACAATGTATAACTTAACCTGAAACATTGATATTTTAACTTGTATGACCAAAGTTAAAACACAATTTTGCACATTTAAATTGTAGAAGCTGCTTGTGTGGACATATTAAATATCTCTAGGGGATAAATTTTATCCCCTAGAGACAGCTAGAAATTCGTGATAGGCACTTAAGATCTAGAACCTCTCCTCTCAGAAACGAAGTGTCAGAAAATAATTTGAAGCAAAGCGATGGGGCTGTAAAATTAGCTTTTCCTTCCAAACATGTTTAAGGGAGAACGAAAAGTAATGCTCATACCGCTGAAACTACATCTATATTGTCAGTCTCACAAATGAAGAATATCATCAGAATATGAAGAATATCATCAGAAACCCATGGAAAATATTTGTCAAGCATTCATTTCGATAAGCAAAGGCTCAGTTCCTTAGAATTAAAGGCAGCTAGTCACGTCAAGCAGTCGAATTGGGAGATCCCACTGGGTAAAATGTCAATTGTCAATATTAAACCAATGAATTCTCGACGGGAAGTTTTTCGATTTTATTCACTGGAATTTGCTTTGCGATGTAATAGTTCTGTATAAGGTACATTATCATTTATAACGTTAGTTCTCAGTTTAAATTTGCATAAATCGTCGGTGATCTTTAAAAGGGGTGAATATGTATATATATATATATATATTCATTCGCCCCTTTTACAGAAAACCGTCGCAATGCAATATTTTTCCCTCTTTCGACTAATTTGCTGATGCATTAATTTTACATGGCAGTGTTTGAGTTTTAGTACTGATTAAAGCATAAAAAAGGGTTACAATACAGTATTCCAATAAAACTAAGTGCCAGTGAAGATACATATTTTCAATATGCATTGATAACATATTTCTATTGTGATCATAAAACAAAACAAGGTTGCATAAATCATTTAGAATAAAATGAAAGAGTTATAAAGTTAAATGGTATTTTTATTTTAAGGGTTTTTTCACTAAAAATTTTATAGCTGTTTTATAACAAATACATCAAATAAATACTTCAGCTCCAAAAGCATATTCTTTCATGAGTATGCTTTTAATAAGTATAAGTATAGCTCATAAGTATGCTGATATCATATTTCTCAGTACAGTTTTCGATTACTTACTGCAAAATGCTGGATCATTCCTTTTCTTGATTTCTAGCAAATATCCATCAATAAAATCACGGATGTTATCAGGGTTGAATGTATTTTCATGTTCATTTATTTCTTTTCTGAAATCACAAACCATTAATGTTATTTTAAAATACATTTATTTGTACTGAGAGCTTTACTAAGACATTGAGTTTAATTCGGAAACAGCTTCGATTGTTAAATAGATTAACTGATGTTCTGCAGAGAGAAAGAACTAAAAGTTTACGTTACAAAAAAAGTCATACAAAAGAGTAAAAATTTACGCTCAGTATTGAAATAATTCATTATGATGAGGAACATTAGAAAACATGCATATGTGAACTGAACTATTGTATCACTGCATTCATGAAACACCTCATAAATAACAGAATAAAATAATAATTCTGGTGGTCATTAATATTGACCGAATATAACCTCTGTCAGAAAAGTTCCAGGGCTGATTTTTTAATTCTTTACCTGTGATATTCGAGCACAAGAAATGAGTATTAGTCAGTCACCTAATATGTTTTCTGAATAGCCATGGCCTTGGAAGTGTTTCCATGTAAACTCACTAGGTGGCATGGCTGCACCTAGCAACCCACTGTTCGGCTTCTTTGCGCACGTAGTTGGAAGTTACAACAGTGTGGTAGACGCGGATTAACATTAAGTTTTGCGTTAAGCTAGGGAAAACCCTAGCGTATCCCTGCTCTACCACAACTCCCATATTCACCCGACCGGTCGCCGGGGAAAGGGAAGCATCATGAAGATATTTCAGCAATCCTAACGGCTGTGACAGATAAGCTTTCTCTGCTTGCTTCCGTGAACTCCAGAAATGGAGTCAGCTGTGCATAGATAGCTGAGGGGACTACTTCGACAAGACCTAGGACCATTGGTGTTCATGTATTTTCATTCATTTGTTTAATGTATTATGATTGTTTTGTTCTGTAGATGGCAGCACGATACCGCTGTCTTTATGTTTTGTAAAATGTTCTAAGAAGTTATTACCGGTTTGAAAGTAATTACGTGGTTTTCTGGCTCTGTGCCGGTAATACGAAATTCTCTGTTATTATGTGTTAATAAAGGTCTTATAGTCGACCCTTTTGTGCGTCTTGGCTAGACATTACTTAGTTTTGGAGGAAGAACAATTAGCTACTAAGTTAAATAAATTATTTTTTACGAGCTCAGTCCTGAAACTTTTCTGACAAAGGTTATATAGAGTAAAACCTCGTTTATCCCGACTAACTGGGATCATAGGCAATCCCGACTAACTGAGACCATAGACAATCCGGATAATCCGGGTAATATGGATAATAAGCAAAACAAAATCCTTAACTAAGCAGACTTGCCGTTTATTACGATAAAAAACGATGAACGTTTACGATAAACGTTTTGTAACAAAATTACATAGTATTGTTTACAAGACTTTAAAAAATACAAAAATAACTCTTCACATCATTTCTAAACAAAGAATTGGTAAGTCTGGTAAAGCTTTCTTTCTCAACAAAAAGCATGTTTTACCATAGTTTAGTGTACAATCTATGCAGGAACTGTACATTGAATCAAACTAAACAGTGAATTTTTAGCGTACTTGTAGATACGATTTTGCTATCATAGTTAAAAATTATTATCTAATGTGAACATTAAATAAAAATAATGTCGACAGATCTGATCCGGATCAATGAGGGCTGGATAAACGAGGTTTTACTATAATTAAAAATGTGTGTTTCCACGTAGCAACTCAAAAGATACGTAAACAACAGAAAGTTCAAAAATAATTTTTTTAGAAAACCACTCAGCAGAGGAGCAGCTTTATGAAAGACACTCTGAACTGACATGCGTAGAGAATTTGATGCACTATTAACTGCAACCGATTTGAATTTACCCTTGGTACACTACAAGAAAGTGGATTTTGTTCCTCTACGAAATGTAGGGGGCATTCATAGACAATCAAAAGTCTAGATGAATTCAAGAGAATATCTGCCTGCTCCCATACTTGAGAATAGAGGTATAATATAAAGGAATTTTGTTTTTTTTAATTTTAAAATTTAAACTTTATAGCACATTTAGTTCTCTATATTATCTTTATATATCTATTGAATCAGTTTCTCTGTTTGCAAAATTTTATCGGTTTCGGTCATAGGATGGATTTCAAAGTAATTTTCCTTTGGGAATTATAAATACTTAATTTTCATTAAACTTTTAATAACTTTAAAGGACAAAATTTAATACAGGCGTAAATATATTTAACTTAACATATTTAAACATATTTTAATTTTAACTTGAAATCCCCTGTATGGATATTTTTAGTAGATTTGCATGTTAGATTTATCTTTGTTTTATTATTATTTAACTTCATTCGTCGTAATTGATATAACTGTCATAATCGATAAATTGTTGATTAACTTAGAAACATAGATTAATTCACATGTTCAGATAATTTTTCAATATTATCGACAATACTAACACGATAAATTCCTTCAGCTCTGCATTTGATTTCAACAATGTATCCACTACCCCTATACCCAGATACTCGCAAATGATCTTCAACCATGGGAAGAATACAATCCAGCCTAATTGACTAGATGCCATACCACCCGTAGACACTGTCCTCGTCAGCATTTGGCGAATAGGATCATCTAGCTTGAACCGTTTGCCGAACATTAGCGAAGCAATGTTATTGGACATGCTGGGTGAAAGAAGTTCACGCACGCTGAAAGGTTTACCCACATTCTTCTCGAAATGTACCAGCAGTTCGCTGATTTCTTCCTAATAATAAAAAAATGAATATATTTAAAATGTAAAATAAGTTTGGAATTATAGCATCAAAACTAGTGAAATAAAATCAGGAAGTCAGGAATAAAAAAAAACCTTGAACTATTCACTTTAAATAACAGAAATTTTTACTCTATTCGCGAATTTCAATAGTAGAATCAGCTTTATTCCGCAGGACCAGAGCAAAATAACGCCAGCAGAGTAAGCCAAGGGATGTAAGTTGGCACCCATAGAGAGGGGAGTTGGGGCCCTCCCAGTAAGATTTCTAATCTGGATTATTTTGAAAACTTTTTTATGGTCCATACCTTGGTTATCGACAGCTATTGTTTCCTTTTTTACAGTAGCAGTTTAGAGGGCTATTATGGGATAAATTTTTGCACGCCTTCTAATTTTTAGTCCGGTACTTTCATGCCTTCTCTTGTGTTTTAATTGCTCCATGGTTTCTAATCTTTTTTACCCCTCGTATTGACAATTTCACCCATCACAGTTTCTCTGTTGTGTTGGGGCAACTCTTCCCTTTTGTCCTTTAGCCTGCCATTGGTTACTGTGTAGGTATCTCTTGCTCTGCTCCTAGGAAAGAAAACTGATTATGCTTTTGAATCTCACGAATCAAGTTTAAATTTCTGTTATTTGTAGTGTGTATTTTAAGATTTTTCTAATAGACCCATTGCTTTTTTTTAAATGGGGGCGTTACTTATCGCTTAGTGATCCCTGGGTTTCCAGTTACGCAATCTCGCATCAGAATTTTCTCCCAAAACCTACAGAAAACTCTCTAACTCCTCTTACCGAAATGGGCGCATGTCTTTTGAAATATATTTTGTTGATATTTCTACATAAAACAATACCTGATGACTCCCCTACGTCAGTTTATTCTTGTGATGAATAGAAAGAAAATTCTTTGGGCCTTATACAAGTGTCCCCTTTTAAAAATAATATATTAAGTTTTAATGAAATGAGAGTGAAATGCTTGTAGCACAAAATCAAGCCAAAGATCCTAAATAATTTCCATTATCAGTCTATTTATCTCCACGATGATATGTATTGATACGAATGGTAAATAGTAGTCCTTGTATTGTTTAGATACAAATGCATAGTCCCTAATCATTTTAATGCTCCAGAAACAATAATTTTTCAATTCGAGTGAGCTTAGGAGCATTAAAACTAATATTAAAACTAAGAAATAAAATTTAAAATTTGTTGCTTTTTTGTTTAAATCAAATAGAGACATCTAACCTGTATACGGTCTTCCATCGTAGATTTACCGAGACCCATGTCTCTTAGTGAATGAAGACAGTATCTGCGCTGTTCTTTCCATGGCATATCCAAAAATGCTCCAGTGTCTACCATAATAAAAAATAAATGAGCTAATAAATTTGGATAGATAGAATCATGTTAAAGCATTTTGAATATTCCTTATTCTTCAGCCGACATCGTTAGACAATATTACATATTAAAATCCTGTAAAAAAAATATGATTCGAAAAATATATTATTTAATTTCAGCCGAACAGAAGAACTGAGGTTTACATGGTTATAAGCAGCAGGGGATTTACTTTTTTATGAAAATTAACATGAAATAAACAAAATAAAGAAACTTCTTGCTAAATTTTCGATAGAAGAGTGTCAGTATCGATATGGAGGAGTTTGTGAGGCCAGACAGCAGTATATTAAGGCTGCTTTGCACTAACCCTATTAAATTCGCTCACTTCAATATTAAAGTATGGAGAAAATGTATCCAAGAGTTGCCGACTTGGATTTAAAGATTATTTTTAAATTGTACTTCGTAGTAAAGAGAGAAATTTTATACCTTGGGGCATTTATCGTTTTTAAAAAGAAATGCAAATAATATTTTAAAATTTAAATTATTCGGGAGAAAAATCTGGCATTGTGTGTTTTAAACGCTCATTAATTCCTTTAGGTCAGTGGTTCCCAACCTGTAGAAGTCTGCGGACCACTAAGTCACAAACTGAACCATGTGCAGACCCTCCCCCTCCCACCACTACCGACTTCAGGGGGGATCTTCCGGGGACATGGGGGGGGGGGGGTATAGAATATCCCTCAGGCAAAGAAATCCCTCAGATATAGAATATCCCTTAGGATTAACGTACTCACATTCTAACGTATCATATTCTAATAATAAAATAATTATGTTAAACTTTTAAGAAATTTTAATTCAACACCTGATAGTCATCGGATATATTCCACCCATCTAATTCAATGAACATTGCTTTCAAAATCCCCATTTATTTGGAAAAAATTTTTATATGTGGTGCAGGACCACTCCTGAGGCTCTCGCGGACCACCGGTTGGGAACCACTGCTTTAGGTGGACAAAATTTGTAAAATGAATCCTGTTGTAAGGTGCAGAAAAGTTCAGGCTGTCTGAAAAGGCCATTTTTATTTGATTATCAGCATTTATATAGTTGTAAATAGAAGACATTTTTTCTCCAGAGGTTAACATTGAGGTGAGCTATGTCGTGAATTACGACATATAAAAAAAGAAAATAGAAAAGGTGCAGAAAAACCAACTTACAAACGGGACGGAAAATGGAACAGTGAAATGACGCCAGACGATACAAGAAGAATGTCGTGGGGATACGATATGTTAGAAGTTCAAAAAGGGCCGACAAACCCAATTAAATCGGACAATCGGCGGTAAAATGAGAAAATTGAAATGGCGCTTGCTCATACAAAGGACCGGATGAAGAAGAATAAATTGAAAAGAAACAGTTAAGAGACGAAACAGCGAGGGGGCGAGATAGAGGGGACATCGAGATGAAAAGGGAATTGTTGGCAAAGAGAAGATGACCCCACACATAGGAGATGTTCTGGGAAAACAGGATCCCTAGAAAGGCAGGGATGAGTCGAAGGCGGAATTGTTTTTGTATAAAACGCCCCTCACTCTGAATGGTTTAAAGAAATAATTAGAGGGTGAAAATTAGCGAATCGAAGTAAAAAAAAAAGGTTGAACATGAGAGACGAATGAAAATGTAAAAGGCGGGGCGTTGAGAAGATAAAAAATAGAGAGAGAATATAAAATATAATATAATTGATTTTGACCCTCAGCACACGAAGATAGAGTTGTAGCCTCGTAAGCGAGAAGTCTAAAAAGAATATATGGGAGATTGCGCCCCGACTTAGCGCATCGCTGTAAGCCTGCAACCCAACGATGAGAGCAGATTAGATGAATAGTGGAGCCGAGAAAGATTGCCTGACCCCCGCAAGCTAGCGATGAGAGGAGCATAGAGGAGCGTCGGAGCCAAGATAGATTGCCTGACCCCTGCAAGCTACCGATGAGATGAGAATAGTTGAGATACGGAACCAAGACAGATTGCCTGACCCCCACAAGCCAAAGATGCAGAACCGATCCGGCCGTTAAAGTCCGCCTCTTCCCACGACATATAGTGATTCTGATGACTGCGTTCACCAGCGAAAGTGAATCCTGAAGAAAGATATCCCAATCGATGGACGTGAATATGCCGGCGAATGTTTCCCCTCTGCAGTCTGCAAAAATGAAGGTAACCTTTCATTACCTATTGCCAAAAAGTCTATAAACCCCCGAGTCTTATAATATAGGCGGAAGTTAAGAAATAATATATATTGCGTACTGAAATGAAATTAATTTAAATAAGTGAAATAGTGCAGTCAAAAAATACCTTGATATAATGAGTATTTCTTTAGGTTCATAATCATCAATAATATAATTGAATATGTACTAATATATGTGTTGTGTTAATAAATTAATGTATTGTTTAGAATTTAGAGTAATGGTATTGCCTACCACTATACTAAATCACGACCCACCCAATTAACTCTACCGCAAGCTAATCCTATGGGGTTTGTAGACAGCAACCGTAGTGAAAATTCCTTAACTTTCGGTGTTCTCAACTATGAATTCTAGTCTTCTTAATTAAATAAGTTTACCTACACAAAATAACATAAATTTATTTGTTGAATAACATTAAGGAAGAAAGTCATCCTGTAATACATCGAAAATCGGAAACTATGAAGTTTGAATACTGCGAGATAAAAAGATTCGGATATAAGAAAGCAATCAAATACGTGTAAAATACTTTCTAGTGACATTTATAGACACTTAACTAACGAACTGATAATTATTACGCACGGATTTAGTTATCGTATAACCATAATATTATTTATTTCACAACACAGGAATCCATAAGAATAACTTTGAAACAGGCGATGAAAATTATATTCGATATCTTCGATTAATCCCTCTTTCAGTATCAGCATGAATAATCACCATGAGAAGAATTCTGAAATATGTATAGACTTAAGGCCGCTGTGTACTAACTCCATTGGATTCACTCACCTCATTGTTAACCTATGAAGAAAATGTGACCAGGGATTGCCGACTTGGATTTAAAGAATTTCTTTTAAATTGTACTCCGCAACAGAGAGAGAAATTTTACACCTTGGGACTTTTTAGACCATTTACACCTTTGCTTTTAAAAAAATGCAAATAATATTTTAAATTTTAAATTATTCGAGGAAAAAAAATCTAGTATAGTGTGTTTTAAACGTTCTTAAATTCCTTTGGTGGACGAAAGTCATGAAATGAATCCTGTTACAAGGCGCAGAAAAGTTCAGGCTATCTGAAAATACAAATTTTATTTGATAATTACCAGCATTTATGTTGCTGTAAATTGTAGAATTTTTTTTCTCCATAAGTTAACTTTGAGGAGAGCTAATCCAATAGGGTTAGTACACAGCAGCCTGAACCGCCCTTTATATATCTGTTGGCTATTACAGTATTGAAATACTACACTGCTGGCCACCCAAATGGCAACACCAAGAAAGACAACAGATATCACAACAAAATTTATTTTGTAGATAACATGTTGACCAAGTATCAAATGATTAAATTTATAGACTTCTGTGAAGTGTGGTTCCTGCCCAAATTAGTAGCCAGAGTAGTCGCCATTGTTGGAGATCACCGCTGCCACACGCCTCGGCATTGATTCAAAGAGACTTTGGACGAGTTCTTGGGGTACAGCAGGCCAAGCAGCTTCCACACGTTGCCAAAGTTGATCTGCTCTGGCAGCTGGGGATGGAATCTGGGTCAATCGTAGAGCAACCACATCGTAGAGCAACCACATGTTTTCTATCGGCGAAAGATCCGGAGAGCGCGGCGGCCAGGGAAGCAATTCAATCTGGCGATTGACGAAGAACCGTTGGACAATGCGTACCACGTGTGGTCGCGCATTATCCTGTTGAAATATGGCTGTGGGCAAGCCTTGAAGGTAAGGAAGGACAACTGGCTCCAACACCTCGGAGATGTAGCGCTGGCTGTTTAAAGTACCGGCAATGCTTACTAGAGGTGTGCGAGAGTGATATCTAATACCGCCCCATACCATAATACCCGGTGCAGGACCAGTGTGGCGGTGCATAACGCAGCTATTCAGCATCCTCTCTTCACGGTGTCTCCAGACTCGAATGCGATCATCGTGGTGTTGCAGACAGTAGCGTGACTCGTCAGTAAAGACAATTTCATTCCATTCTGCCGTCCACATCCTTCTGTCATCGCACCATTGGCGGTGGAGACGTCTATGGTTCTGCGTCAAGGGTAGACAAAGCAATGGACGTCTTGCGGACAGACCACTCTGCTGTAAAAGGCGCCGAATGGTACGCGCAGACACTGGATGATGCGTTACAGACTGTATGTGCTGTGCTACGGTTCGTGATGTGTCTGAGCGATCCGTCACTGCCATGCGCACAATTTGCCTGTCATCACGTGAAGTGGTGCGCTGAGGTGGATGCGATCGAACACGCCGGTCCGTCGTACCCTCCTGCATACAACGATCACATATCCGCATTACAGTTGTTTGGTTTCGTCCAACACGACTACCGATTTCCCTGAAAGATAATCCACAATCTCGGTAGGCCACTATCCTTCCTCTGTCGAACTCGGATACTTGATCAAAAGATGATCGCTGTTTTCGACGAGGCATAATTGATCGTTTTTTTGAAAAAACCACAAGAAAAACACAATTGCCGAACTTGAAATCGTCGAAATCTCCAAGCCATAAATAGCGCTTTGAAGTGGCGCCACAGGCGCACGTGATGTGCGTCTGCGCTGAAATTCTAATCATTTGCATATCTCACCTCCGCTAATGCATGTTGTAAATTTCATGTTATTTGCATGTTTCCTTCAGGGTGTTGCATTTACAGTGGCCAGCAGTGTAGCTTTATCCCTGTAAGTTAAAGTATTTTTGTCTGGCTTTTGTTGAGGGAGAATTATTATCGAATACAGAAATTTATGGGGGATTTGTTATTATTTTGGTTAATTAATTTATAAATTTATTTAAAATACTAATTGTTGTTGTCGCTCTTCCACAACTACTGTTATTTACACCCAGACAGATTTTCCCATGTGAAAGAATTCGAATAGTTCTTTAGTAAAACCTTCCATGGACCGTTAATCATTTGGTTAGTTAATTTATCATCCTGCATCGTAACAATTAATCTATATATATAAAACAGTTCCGTAACTGACTGACTGACTGACTGACAGATAACGCACAGACCAAACCGCTGGACCTAAAGGGCTGAAATTTTGCATGGCGATTGTTCTTATAGTGTAGGGGTGAACTAAGAAAGATTTTTGAAAAATTCCTCTTAAATTTTTTTAAATTAAATTTTTAAGCTGTTTTTGTAAATTTTTTAAAGTTTGCATTTAAAATAATAATTTGAGAGTTATAAAATTTATATCACGAGAAAGATCATAAAAGTTCCTTTAAAATGAAATCTTTTTCGAATCTTTACCTTCATTTTCTGATTTTTGGTGAATTTTTAAAGATTCATTTTTAGAATTTAATTTATTAAATGCTGATCACGTGATTTCTTTTTCTGGTACTTTAAACTAATTTATCGTCACGTTCATAGCAACGAAATAGACAAAAAAAATGGTTTTTTTTCTTGCTAATGCTGCAGACGATTGGAAATTATCCAAAAAAAATATTAAAATACAGTAAAAGATATGTTCCTCAAACTGTACTATATTAACTTTACTATATTCTTTAGTATGTTCTATTAGATTTAATTTCAATATTTTCATCTACATTATTTTGTCGATATAAAAATCCGTTACGATTTTTTTAAATATATTTTTTTGTTTTTTTTACATCAATTGCATACGTTGATCGTTGTATTTATTACAAATATATTTAAACATATTTTTGGCATCAATTGCATACATTGACCGTTGTATTTAATTTGAATGTACTCCGTAGCGAAGTGCGGGTTTTCAGCTATTCTTTACAACACTACAATCTTTTGTCGCCGAGGACTTTCGTTAAAATACAGAATCATCATCGTTTTCTTTTGCTGTGCCCCAAGGGGCACACGCCTTAGTTAGGTCACAAGTCTTCTGGTTATATTTGGTCCTCGATCTTCGGACCAGGGTCCATTCATAGTTACCATTTAAGGGCGATATCAGCTTTATGCCGGTCGGGGCCCTTCACGTTTAATACTTATCCCTGTAAGTTACTCTGTGCATATAATCATAAAATTCTTAATCAGAGGATGTTTTGTTTTGAAATTGGGCCGATATAATTGTGGATGATCTAGCAATTTTTTCTTTTGATGTTATTAGTACCTATATACAAGGATGTTTCAAAGAGAAAAAGCAAATTGACAGTACTTCCTCAAATGAAAACCCCAGTACCGTCGCGTTCTTAATAATCAGAAGGGCAGCCTATGCGAAATGGCATCACCCTTAGCAGTTTGCAGCGTAGAAAACCAGTGAACAGTCATCAGATTTAGGTGTCTATAAATGTCAGTTAAGTGTCTATTAATGTCACTAGATAGTATTTTAAACGTATTTGATTGTTCCTTATATTCGAACCATTTTATCTCGCAGTATTCGAGATTCATATTTTTCGATTTTTGATGTACAGTAAATTCTCGTTTATCCGGCCCTCGTTTAACCGGATCTCCGGATAATCCGGATCACATTTTTAGACATTATTTTTATTTAATGTTCACATTAGATAACAATTTTTTAACCATGATAGCAAGAATGTAACTACAAGTACGCCAAATATTCGCTTTTTAGTTTGATTCACTGTACAGTTCTTGCATAGATTGTGCAATAAATCATGGTAATAAAATGTTTTTTGTTGTGTTTAAGAAAGCTTTACTAGACTTCAATTACAGTACCGAAGTACTAGCTTTATACCTGTAAGTTACTCTGTGCATATAATCATAAAATTCTTAATCAGAGGATGTTTTGTTTTGAAATCGGGAGATATAATTGTGTAAAATGATGCAACATTTTTCTCTTTTGGTGTTATTAGCCAAACTGAGGTAAGTATTTGGTCAATACTTACCTCAATTCTTTGCTAAGAAATGAGGTGAAAAGTTATTTTTATAATTTTTAAAGTCTTTTAAACAATACTATGTAATTTTGTTACAAAACGTAGTTTTTTAACGTAGTCCGCTTAGTTAAGGATTTTGTTTTGCTTATTACCCCTATTACCCGGATTATCCAGATTTTCGATTGTCCGGATTGCCTGAGGTCCCAGTTAGTCCGGATAAACGAAGTTTTACTGTATTAGAGACCGACTTTTTTCCTTGTGTTCGGAGGATGTGACATCCCGTGAAATTCTCAGAAGAATACTGCAGCAGTATGTAAATACCTGTCGACTCCCTTATTCGGCGTGTAGTGTGGAACTTTTAATGACTCCAACGTAAACAAACTTTAACGCTTTAATAACTTCAAACTTAAAGTTAACAAGCAAACAAACTTTATATAAACAAACTTTAACGTGAAAAACATAAAATTGTCATAGTGCTGTACTCCCGGGCTAAATTTATTGTAGGCGGATTGGTGGGCTGGATTCACAGCGTACTGGAAAGGAATCGAGCGAGAGAGGAAGCAAGAAGGAGCGAGAGGAAGCGAGCGTTCTTCACGAAACTCCCGGTATTCATATGGCTACACCGGTGTGCCTCGCTGATGTCTTCTTCCCTCGGCTCACCGAGGTTTCTTCTTCTGTCAGTTGAAGATGAAACGAAATCGCTCGACGTAATCGCTCGACCGCCACATACCTTTACTAATGACAGAAGGGTCTTGAAACTGGGCAAATACGCTTAAAAATGGGCGAACATCAATCCGTAATGAACAACGCTCCGACACGGCCGTCACTGCTACATGATGGTGGGTCGTGCTAAAGCGATTATTCGTGAAAACAAGCCCATTTCTTTAGAAGTTCTGAGCAAGGAATTAGCACCCTTTACACGTACGCTCTTTCCTGCGTAAAACCACAATCCCGCGCGATTACCGCCCTTTACACGTACGCTCTTTCGCGAGTGCTTGGAGCGTATGGGACAGCGCGTGGGAAAACTTGCAGTACGGTCCAAAGCAGCTTTCCCTTCCTCTCAGACATCTTCACACGTGCACTCAATCGCGCGGGATTGTGGTTTCACGCGGGAAAGAGCGTACGTGTAAAGGGCGCTATTGAGTGCACATGTAAAGGTGTCGGAGAGGAAGGTGAAGCTGCTTTGTAGCGTACTGCAAGTTTTTCCGCGCGCAATCCCGTACGCTTCAAGCACTCGCGAAAGAGCGTACGTGTAAAGGACGCTATTGGATGACAGGACCGGATTCGCGCATACTGCTGTTATGGAGGTATGTTGGAAGGGGAGCTGATGGCAGCAACACCGAGCCATCGTAGACATAGGGGTAGCGTGCTTCTAACTTTTTTTTTTTTTTTTGGGGGGGGGGGGGGGGACACTGCCTGGCGGTCCTTAAAATATGAAATATTATGATTTTTTTTCAGCTGAATAATAATAGAATTGATGTTTGAGTAGCATTCAAAAGTTATGCAATGAGAAAAATAAGTATAATATGTATAAAATGAGAAAAAAAAGTATAGCATCGAATTTTTTTTATAGATCATATCATTGTTAAAAACTACGTTAAGGCTAAAGACATAATCGGGATCTTAAATTTCGCAGTTTGAAAAAGCGGTAAAAAACCATCTTTCTTAAAATTTTTCTGCATTTTTCCGATTTTAACTGAACTTCTATTAACTTTTAAATTTATTTCAAGTTAAGTAGGGGCACGTGACCCCCGTGCCCCCCCCCTCCCCCGACGCTACGCCTATGGTCGTAGAGGACACTTGTCCAAAGGCGGTCTTCTTCATGATACGCCTTTACACGGCCACTACTACTCTAACGACCTGTCCACATTGCATTCGGAGCGTAGCGTTGCGTTGCGTCAAGAGCCGTTCTTTGAATCTGTCGGCGTCAGCGATAAAGATTCCGTTGGACCTGACTAGTTAAATTGTATATGATCGGTTACAAAATGCTACGGTTTCATTGTGAAGAGCTCTTCGGCACCGAGATTGTTTTCATGACCTATGACGTATCACGTGGTCAATAAATTGAGCTCTGCGATTGGTTAAAATTTTTAACGGATGACGCTACGTAACGCTCCGGATTCAGTGTGAACACGCCGTTAACACCATTTTGGAGATTGAAAGTTGAGATTTTGGAGCATCCCGCCATGCAGCCCTGATCCCTCAGATTATCTATCATGTCCTTGGACCCCAGAAAGGCTCTTCGAGAGGAGGAAGATTTAGGAGTGATGACAAGGCTTAAGCAAAGCATTCCTGGTTGAAAGCGCGGGCCAAAACATTTTTTACCGATGGAATAAAGAAGTTAGACCAAAGGTGTAAAAAGTGTATTGAAAATGAGGGTGATTACACCTCAAAATAGCACGTCAGTTGTATCTCTAATTGTATGATAAATATCAAAATATTCCATTTGCTATTTCTTTTTAAAATATCCTCGTATATCTGCAGTTTTATCTACTAATAGCATATCTTTCCATATTTCTATCAGTTAGGAAGATTTTTAAAAATCTCAGGTAGTCTCTTCTAACGAAACTACCACGGGTTAGCAACGTAGGATTACTTATCGTTGCTTACCTCTTTTGCATGTATATATGTATGTATGTGTTATGTAATTATGTATCTATATATATATATATATATATGTACGTATGTGCCGTAACTAGGCAGGTGCAACTGGGGCACCCACCCAGGGCCCACTTGGAAAGGGGGGCCCAAAATGCTGTATTTGTTTTATTATTTTCGCAAACATAATTAATTAAGGGGCCCAAATGCAAATTCTTGCCCCTTTCACAGGAATGGCTAGTTACGGCACTGCGTATGTATATTTATATATATATATATATATGTGTGTGTGTGTGTGTGTGTGTGTGTCAGTCAAAATTTTGACGTATTTTGGTACATTTCTGTTTAACTGTTTACTGCTTGCCCAAGCGATACAAACTGGGTTTGGCACGCTGCCAAAATTATAACTCGCGATGCAGGACATGTGAAATTTTGCTTTCTGGAGAACCGTTATGAAGGAACGTAATCATACGTTAAAAATTAGTTTACCCCGAATTAAACAGTTCGATCCCAAATATTAGGTTCAACATTTTATAAAATGCTATTACATTGTTCGACTCTTTCTTTAATAACATGATCTTTCAATCCTTGATAATTTTAACAAGTATATATAGTATACGTATGTAAAGATGAAACTGAAAAACTAAAACACTGAAACAAGCCAGATTAAGATAACCAGAGAAAATGGAAGATGATATCTCTTCTGCCAACATCATCACTAAACAAAGTCTTGTTTCTGAAAGTTGTCATCCTAAGATAGACACAACTTGGCACAAGACAATCCTTCAAGAAAATGGCGGCAAGAAAAAGACCCCGAAAACAGTATTATCAAGTATCTAGTAAGCCGCCTGATCAATCACTTGGAGCAAAATGGGATGTTATTGTTAAGGCGATACGTCAGTTGACGTCGAAAATCTTCAATCTCTATGTTCAAATATGGGAAATTTTTCTATCGGAACTTTTCGATTCACAGATTAGTAAATGCATATCTTTTAATTCTGTTTTCTGCTTTTTAAGATAGATCTCTAAAACGTAATGAGTGTGTTTTCTAAAAATATTTCTTATTTTAATTTCCTTCAAAAAAGGATTTTAATTTTGAAACGATAAACATCAAAAATTTAATGTCCCGTAAGAAATCATCATCGCTATAAAATTAAAATTTTAAAGTTGTTAAGCCATCAAAATTGGTTAATGTTAAATTCGATAGCTAGCTCCACGAGCGCATTTAAGGAAATGACCTTGAGGAGATGTAAGTATGTGACTAAAGGCGAACAACTCAGAAGATTGAAAAGGGTCGTCTCTTGTCGCTTCATGGACACATACTCCAAGAACTGTTTTGCTGTTGTGATAAATTGTTCTATTGAATAAGTACACTGTTTTAATGGGTGCTATCTGTTTATCTAGAAATCGTAAGGAAAACAACAAAAGCTACACGATTTTTTGTTGAAATGTCTTCTAGGCTATTGAATTATATCTTTTGCCTTCCTCGGCAAAAGATATAATTCAATAATAAGCATTTGCCTCTGTGTGATTAAAATAATCTCAGAGAGAAACTCCTGATAGCTTAACACTGGAATTGTACACTGAAGAGCCAGAAAAACTGGAACACCTGCCTAATATCATGTAGGGCCCCCACGAGGATGCAGTAGGGCTGCAACACGACGTGGCATGGACTCGACTAATATCTGAAGGTATCCTGGAGGAAATTCACACCATGAATCCTACAGGGTAGTGTGCAAATCCATATGAGTGCGAGGAGTTGGAGATATCTTCCGAACAGCACGTTGCAAGGCATCCCAGATATCCTCAATAATGTTCATGTATGGGAATTTAGGCCGACAATGGAAGTGCCTAAAGTCGATGAGTGATCCTGGGGCCACTCGGTAGTAACTCTCGACGTGTAAGGGTGTCGCATTGTCCTTCTGGAATTGTCAAAGTCCATCGGGATGCACAATGGACATGAATGAGTGCAGAGGATCCGACAGGATGCTTATGTACACGTCACTTGTCAGAGTCGTCTCTAGATGTATCAGGGGTCCCATATCACGCGAACTGCACAAACCCCATACCATCACAGAGGCTCCACCAGCTTGAACAGTCCCCTGTTGAATCCTTGAGATCCTCATAATCTTCATGATGCAAGGTCCATAGATTCATGAGGTTGTCTCCATACCCGTACACGTCCATCCTCCCGATACAGTTGGAAACGAGACTCGTCAGACCAGCAACGTGTTTCCAGTCATCAACAGTTAAATGGAAGTGTTGGCGGGCCCAGACGAGACGTAAAGCTTTCTGCCGTGCAGTCAACAACGGTACGCGAGTATGCCTGCGGCTCCGAAAGCCCATATCAACCACGGTCTGTTGAACAGTTAGCACGCTGACACTTGTTGATGCCCCAAAAATGAAATCCGCAGCAATTTGAGGAAGTGTTGCACGTCTATCTCGTTTAAGAATACTCGTCAGTCGTCGACGGTCCCGTTCATTCAAGGTCTTTATCCGGCTGCACCGCTGTCGGAGATTTGGCGTTTTACCGGATACCTGATATTCACTGTACACTCGTGAAATGGTCGTGCGCGAAAATCCAAAATGCATCGCTACCTCGGAGTTGCTATGTCACATCTCTCGTGAGCCGACTATAACGCCACGTTCACACGTTATAAAGTCACAAAAATCCTGATAACCTGCCATTGTAGCTGCAGGAACCGTTCTAATAGCTTCGCCAGAAACCTGTTGTCTTATATAGGCACTGCCGACTGCGTCGCGTTACACTGATTGGTTGAATATCTCCGTTATTCGCATACGCATGCCGGTACCAGTTTTTTTGGCTGTTCAGTGTAGATGTCTGATGTCAACGAAAAATTCAACGGTGAAGCGGGAAGCATAAATTTCGGGTAATTTTATCGTCAATTCTTTAACAAACATTATGAAACTTATTAACTATGACAAAATACTAAAACACAGGCAAAAAAAGCATTCGTATTCAATTTAAAAGATAACAATTAAAGTTGAAAATATTAAAGAAACAACTGTTATGAGAAGTATAGTATAAAGGTTTTTATTTTTATCATTAGACGTAATATTTTACTGATATTTATTGAATTGCTGCAAATAATCAAATAATTAAATTTATTTTATTTTAAAATAGCAAAAGCTTAAAATTATTTATAAACTAAAATATGATAATAGTTGGAAACAGTTACAATATTTTATTTTCAATAAAAATAAATCTGTATAGATAATCATTAAAAATCATTAACAATATATCTGTATAAATTTTCTTCCCTCTACTTTTTGAAGTATTATCAGGTACCAAGTTTAATCTTTCTTAAAGATCTTAAGTTCCAGGAACAATCCTTCATTTAATGATAATGTCAGTACTTTTGACAAAGGGATATTATGATTAAATTCTCTTTCTCTGGTATTCTTGATTTGCTTTGGTTTCACTTGCAAGTTTTCAGTTTCAACTTTCATATATTTTCCTTTTTACACAGGAAAGTGTTACGAACTGAACTCAACTATGAGAGTATTTATTTTTTTTATTCCATTCTTTAAACTTTTGTTTTGTTTTCTTAATTAATTTAAGTACGATTTTTATCTGATGATTCTTTCATTGTAACATATATAACCCCCCCCACACACACACACACACACGCGCACGCACACACTTCGAGTACTGATAATAGACTCATCGGAATGCAAGGAGAAAGGAGAATCTGGGACGAGACAAGAAGTATAGGTGCAAGTACCGAAGTAGTTGGTGGTAACAATGTAATTGAGTGTTCCTGTAATTATGCGATAATTGTGTGTGTCCTTAAAATATGTAATCGTCCTTTGAATACGCTTATTTAATGTCAGGATGTCGTGTGTAATAAAGTCCATGTCCAGTCAGATGGATGTTGTTAGTTACCTAAATTCAGACATTTGACATATCAATTTATTTATATATAGATAGATAGATAGATAGATAGATATTAAATAAATAATCTTACCCTTAGTTTCTTTACTGAAGACAAAAGGTATGTCGAGAGGCCTTCCTATAAATGCATCCTGCATAAAAGCATCCTTTGTGGACTGGAAATCGTTTAGTACAATCATGGTTCGGCTCCCCAGACGAACTCTAAAATAGTAATATATGTCATGAAATAGTCTTCAATTCCATCAGTAGCCGATGTCTACCATTTACAGCTACATAAATTCTGATAATCCAATAAAAATGCTATTTTCAGATAGCCTGAACTTTTCTGCATCTTGCAACAGCATTCATTTTATAAATTTCGTCCACCAAAGGAATTTATAAGCGTTTAAAACACATTATACTAGATATTTCTCCTGAATAATTTAAATTTCAAAATATTATTTGCATTTTTTAAAAAAACGAAAAATGCCTCAAGATGTAAAATTTTTTTCCCTATTACGGTGTACAATTTAAAAAAAAAATCTTTAAGTCCAAGTCGGCAATCGTTGGACAAATTTTCTCCATAGGTTAACATTAAGGTGAGCGAATCCAATAGGGTTAGTACAGAGTAGTCTTAATACATCCATTCTTCAAAATGAGCACGATGATTCACGAAAAATCGAACGTTCTATACAGACCTACTCAGCTCATTCAAATCCTATTTTGAGTGTGCAATTCCTTAATTTTGCCATCATTTCATTTTATAAATCCACCTATATGCACCGAGGAAAAATTCTATTAGGTTTTTAATTTTAAAGCGTGTAGGTTAGAAAAACTCCTCGTGTCCATAGTTATAATTTTCTTGTTGTTGTTGCATTTCTCGATACAGTAAAAACTACTGATAATCCAGTGGCATTTTTTGATGTTACCATTCAGGTTTAGGGGAATTTGAAATATATGATGTCACAGAATGGCACATGGTTTATAGAGGATAGCTTTTATTTTTGGTAAGAAAATATATGTTTTCATTGTTTTAGATAAATTTATACATAAAAAGTGAAAGAACTTGTCTTGTTTCTTAGTCGAATTCCTCTGTCTATCACATATTTGGCACACGGTTGTTGTCGTTAAGGTGATGCATCAGTGTGCTTCACAGATCTTTTAATCCAATGTTCAGCTACGAAAAATTATCCTCTATTTATTTTTTTCTCATCATCGATTAGAAAATGCTAATTTTCAATTAGAAAAGGCTAATTTAATTTTCCAAAGAATAACATTGTACTTATAAATATTAGTAATATAATGAAATTGAAAACTGAAATTTCTTTTCGTTGTTAATTTTTTATCGGACTTATTAAACTTATTTTTTATAGGATATATATTGTTATGGAATGTTTATTTTTTATAGTAATAGAGATTTCCATGACTTAGTGGGGGATGTTTGTCCTGTGTACCACTTGATAAGTAACACCACCAACGAAAACAAAGATGTAATATCTTGTTAACTACGGAAACATTTTTAATTTTAAAAATATATATTCTTCATTCAGACGTTTTTCTTCATTCCCATAAAATATAATTCAAAAATATGCATTTAATAATCTAAATGCATATACGTACTATACGCATTTACTAATCTATATGCGTTCACTAATCTAAATTTACTTATCTATTATTTGAAAAATTCTGAGAGTAAAAAGTTCGGTACAACTTAACATTGGGATTGAAAATCTATGATGTCAGCTGATGCACCCACCGCTTTAAACTTTCGGGTTATAAATCCGTTTTAAATCCCACAGGGTGGTATTACTAATTACAAAAGCTTACTTAAGCACAAAAGCTTACTTAATTACAAAAGCTTACTTACTTAATTCTCTGTTGAAATTCACTGATAAAGGAGATAAACTCAAGCCTCTGTTCCTTCCGTGAATGATTAAGAGTGTCACATTCTCAAATCATATATTAAAATACCATTTTCAGTATGACGTTCAACAATATGACAGTGCGTGAATTCTTCAACTAGCAGCTATAGTTCATGTTATCTCATAAACGTAAATTTAAGTAAGAGCTTTCTTCTATTCTCGCAGATATCCATTAAAATTGTCTTATTTTTCAATTCTAGCAAAAATGTCATATGGCTCGTACATTCCTGTCATACAATTTTTAAAGCCGTGGAATGTTAAGAATCTTGGAAAAAAGTTCACCCCTAAATTTAGCTACTTCGTAAAATTTATTCTCTTGAGCTTTCGGGGAATTTTTTTTCTACCCCAAATAATTCCCGTAATGATTCATACATTTATTTATTATATGAATACAAGGAAATAATTTTTTGCAAAAACTAAAAATATGAGCGTAGTATAGATATTTAACTCTTCCTAGTGGAATGTGACCAATTTCGAAAACTGGTTTAGCAAGAAAAACATCCAGTACAGTACATCTTTGTGCACTTTGCGATAGTTCAGTATTTCGTTAACTTTCATATCTTCTATTTTACCGCATTTGTATCAAAACAATATTTCCAAACAAATCAATATATTATCCTTAAGTATTTCTTTAAACGAATTTCTTGAAATGAAAGGGTTAGAACACAAAGAAATCTGGAAAGTGCTGCAAAACTTGGATATAATACAGGGTGTCTCAAAAAACTTTTACACATTTCAAAAATTTATCCAAAAAAAAAGGTGTACATGATAGGAACTAGAAAACCACATATGTGTTACCTTATATATTCGAGTTTTTTTTTTAGTATAGTCAATGAATTTCAAAAAGGGTAACTTCTGAGGCGCGGAGAACATCTAGTTGGTAATCCATCTCAGTCTACGTGCGTTCCGATATGGATTCCGTAACACATGAAATTGCAGCAGTCATTCGTCTTTTGAGTTCTTCAACACTACAACCGATTTCTAAGGACACTTCCGGTTTCCTGAAACTTTTTATATCAAGATGATGTTACGACTTGGAGGATTTTTTCCAAATTTTGTTGCACTTGCGTAACAGATTCCGTTTTGAAATACCAGCCAGCACATATTCCTTTCTTTGATGGAGTAACCATTTTAAAACTTTCGCTTTCACGGAACAACTAGAGCCACCTGTTCAACTATTTGGACATAGAAAAAAAAACTCTAATATATACGGTAACACATCTGTGAATTTCCAGTTCTTATCTTGCATACTTTTTTTGTATAAATTTTTAAAATGTGTCAAGGTTTTTTTGGGGCAACCTGTATTTTGTTTTTATATTGCGGCAGGCACTTATCTCTGACGGTAGGTACTTCTTCTGACATTGTCCCATGAAGATCCGCGAAGTTTTGCTGGCTACTTACTTTATTATGGGAGCACGATATAGGTGTGCCAGCATTGCTCCCTATGAGGGTGACAACACGGAAACGACTAAGCCTTATTCTGGATTTGAACCCAAGCCCACTGCGTGGAAGCTCAACGGTAACCACTAGGCGGCTCGGGTATAATATAGATTAATGAAAAATAACCCTCTCATTTTAAAAAAACATTGAAAGTTTACAGCAGTGACTCCCAACAGATATGCCGCGGACTATAGGGTGCCGTGAGATGTGCCAGGGGTGCTGCGAGATATTTTAGGGGACAAACCAAAAGAAATAATAGTAGGACCCATTATTTTAATTAAATATTAAGTCTCATTAATTTCGCTCACGTCCGACATATTATGACACAGATCTATTAACTCGTTCATGAGAATAAATCAGCTATTCTCACAGTCACAACTGTTAGACCTGATATCAAATATTTGTGCTCTAAGCATCCATCGCAAGTCTCACGTTAATGAAACAAAACTCTCTTTAGCGATTTCCATTGCAGCCCTCTAGTGTAATACTATACTGAATCCCATGGCCATTTTAGAAACTTTATTAATGCATGCTAACCTGGTAATTGTTACCTATATCTTTTAATAAAGGAATAAAAACAACAATGTAGTAAGAACTTAAGGAACTTAAATTTGACATGTTCCTGATACACATTCCTCTTTGATTTCATATTTAAAAAAATTGAAAAAATCTAAAATTCTAACGAGGGTACCAAAAGTTTCTAATCTCAATCCCACGTGTGCCTCAAACGTAAAAAATCTGGGAATTCCTGGTTTATAGTTTGTAAAGTTTGTTTGTTTTTCTATCACTAAAAGACTAATCAATCACTCTGGTATCAGTATCCATATCACAGAAATAGTGTTCTATCACTAAAATGCTGTTCCCGAATGCATTATTATTATTATTAACAATTATTACCACTGCTTTATTTTGAAACGTTTAAAAATTAATAATAATAAAGAACTTAGTAAATGTTTATAGTAATCAATCACGGCAAACTTATACACATCTTTCCTTCCTTTTCTAACAATGGCATAAAATTATGGATCTGGGAATTCCCTAAACGATAAGTTATTATGATACATTTCTTGCTGTGCACTTGCATTTTTATGATATTCTTTCCTAATCTCCCAAATGTTAGTAACTGTCAGTAAATAATTCATGAATAATGTGTGCCGAGAAATGATAGGTTAGAAATATAGTAAAGAGCCTAAATATTTCATTAATAACTTCACGATTATATGTAAGTAATATCGGTGGTTTAGTGTCAGAAGGGCATAATAACAAATTTTCCCATTTTAAGTTAATATTGGTATTTTCTTAGTTTTTCATTCCCTTTGTTAATGTGTGTACAAACTTTATATATATATATATATATATATATATATATATATATATATATATATATATATACTAGCTGAAAACCCGCACTTCGCTACGAAGTACATTCAAATCAAATACAACGGTCAATGTATGCAATTAATGCCAAAAAAAAAAAATATATATATATATATATATATATATATTTATAATAAATACGACGATCAATGTATACAATTGATGTAAAAAAAATCTATATATTTATAAAAAAAATCGTAAGGGATATGTAATAGGACATACTAAAGAATATAGTACAGTTAATATAGCACAGTTTGAGGAACATAATATCTTTTATTGTATTTTAATATTTTTTAGATAATGTCCAATCGTCTGCCACATTAGCAAGAAAAAAAATATTTTTGTCTATTTAGTTGTTATGCACGTGACGATAAATTTATTTAAAGAACCAGAAAAAGAAATCAAGTGATCAGCATTTAATAAATTAAATTGTTAAAATTAATCTTTAAAAATTCACCAAAAACCAGAAATTGGAGGTAAAGATTCGAAAAGGATCTCATTTTAAAGGAATTTTTATGATCTTTCTCGTGATATAAATTTTATAACCCTCAAATTATTATTTTAAATGCAAACTTTAAAAAAGATACTAAAACACCTTAAAAATTTAATTTTTAAAAATCTAAGAAGAATTATTCAAAAATCTTTCTTAGTGCACCCCTAGACTATAAGAAAAATCGCCATGCAAAATTTCAGCCCTTTAGGTCCAGCGATTTGGTCTGTGCGTTGTATGTCAGTCAGTCAATCAGTCAATCAGTGAGTCAGTTACGGAACTGTTATACACTGCTCAAAAAAATTAGGGGAGCAAGCAAAGAAGTTAAGAAAACCGTGCGAGACAGCCAAGTATTGGCAAAAAATGGATAGTACATGCGTATTAATGCGCAATACAAAAAAAAAGACGTAAAAAAATTTGTAAAATTTAATTCTTTGAAAATATGGGAAAAAACATGAAAAGATGATTTAGGGCAACAATTTGGTTACATGTAAAAGATAAAAAAAGTATTGTTTAGAAATGATGCAAGATTTTTAATATGGCGTGTGGTCTCCTCGAACAGCTAAGACTACTGCACACCTGTTTTCCATGGATGCGATGATGTTATCGATAAGACTTTGGGGAATACTGTTCCACTCCTCAAGAAGTGCAATCTCCAAGTCTCGGAGAGTAAAAGGAGGTCTTGGTCTCGCAGCAATGCGTCGCCCGAGTATGTCCCAAACATAATCGATTGGATTCAGGTCAGGAGAGCACGTTGGCCATTCCATACGCTGTATTGTTTCAGCTTCAAGCATGTTCTCCACAAGACGAGATGTATGCGGTCTGGCATTATCATGCTGGAAAACAAAGGAATCTCCAATGGCTGCAGCGTAAGGTATGACATGAGGTCTGAGTATCTAGTCTGCATACCTTCGGGCCGTCAAAGTACCATTCCGAATTATATGCAGGTCCGTACGTCCACCTATGCTGATTCCACCCCATACCATAAAACCAGCTCGTCTGTATTGTGACCTTTCACGAACGAATGTGGGGTTATTTCGAGTGCCCCTTTCCCTCCATACCAAAACAAGTCGGGTGTCACACTCCAGACTGAATCAGGACTCGTCTGTAAACAGCACTTGGCTCCAATCATGTTGCTCCCAATCTCGATGTTCAGCAGCCCATCTTCTTCGGCCCGCACGGTGGCGTGAGGTCAACGGAATGCAGACCATTGGGTACATAGAGACCTCCCTGACGTACATAGAGACCTCCCTGATGAAGCCTATTACGTACTGTTTGGCTGGACACCCTTCGTCCTGTTGACAAGAGCAACTGTCTTTGCAGCTGAGTATCATTGTCTGTTCTGTTTCGACGAGATGTTAACAGTATATACCGGTCATCAGTTGCTGTAGTGGCGCTTGACCGACCTTGCCCTGGTCGACGTCTAACATTCCCTGTTTCTTGGAATCGATTCCACAGCCTTGCAACGACACTTCTGGCGACTCCAACAGCGTCCGCGACACTACGTTGTGTTTGCCCGGATTCAAGTCTGCCTATAATACGCCATGCCATGGATTCCAATAAATCACGTTGTTGAGACATTTTTAAGTCACCTTTTCTCAAAAAGAATAACTGAGCAATCGAATTTCACAGTTAAGGCAGTGAAACAGACGTTTCTGCAACATCCCGATTTCCGCCCTTATGTTCTTTTTCTGGTTTTTGACGTCATGAACTTTGATTTGCATATGAAGTTTTCTTTCCTGCTAGGCTTTAAATTATGGAGGATTTATTTTATGTTACTTATCGGTGTAAGTATTTGCGTAATTTCGTTAAAACCATGTGCTCCCCTAATTGTTTTGAGCAGTGTATATATATATATATATATATATATATATATATATATATATATATATATATACTAGATGTATTACCCGGCTTCGCTCGGGATTCAGTTTCTGTTATTTTTTTTTCAATGATTAGCCTCATGTTATGATGTTCTAAAGTTTCGCTAAAATTCTTTTGTGGTAGCAAATAGCATTAGTTTGTTGTCGGTGCTGTCGTTGTTCGTCGCTTTCCTCTCCTTTCGGGGTTGAAGCTCGCAGACGATCATATGATCGACGCGTTAAAAGTTTCTTCATCAGTCTCACTGCTTCGGATCACTACAATTCAAATTCTGTTGCCTTCGAGCTCTTGGGAATGTTTTTCTGCAAATTCTTGTGTGCGTCCAACTGCATTTTGAATTCTGTTGGCTTCGTGCTCTTGGGAATGTTTTTCTTCATATTCTTGTGTTCGTCTCACTGCATTTCGAATTCTGTTGGCTTCGTGCTCTTCTGTTTTTTTTCATCACATTGGTCATCTCTCAACAATCTTTGACATTTTGCCCTTACTCCTGCAGGATTAAAAGTTGCTCTCCTCTTTTTGGGCATTTTAAAGCATTAATTTACATCTAGTCAATAACGTTTCAATGGATTTCTTATTATAGAAAAAGAATCAATAATGTTTTGAATGGATTGAGATCACATTCAATATTAAAACACAGCAAATCTGATAATTATTATAGAAAAAGTATATACACGTATTTTATGTTCGGAATTCTTTCTCAAAACTAAATCGTCTGCTACGTTTCAATGCCACTTTCAGACTTTCTTAATTATAATATATACGTATTTCATGATTGCAATTCTATCTCAAAACTAAACCATCTGCTATGTTTCAATGTCACTTCAGTTATATAAATCACCGCGTCAAGGTTAAACACACGTGTTTCTAGCTAAGTGAACGTGTCCTTCAGTATATTTGAGTTTGAACAGGTAGCTTGGGATAGTTTCAATTCATGAAATGGATAGATAACACATTCATTGAAAATGAATGACTTTCCATCCTTATATTTTCATTTTTAAAAAGAAATATTCCGGCGTTGCCACGTATAGGAAAATAATATATCAAATTCATTCTTGCATGCGCCAATATATGAATAAATCACTTTTTAATTCATGTCGATTTATTTTTACGGAAATGTTATAATTTAATTGGCAACAATGAATTGTTACAATGGCTTTGAACAAAAATATCTGTTGATACCGCGCAAACTTGTTCTAACATAATTCGGGAATGGAACGTCGTAGCGGGATGAAAATAGTCTATAACCTTCGTGCAAGTTCAAGCAATAAGTTGACCAAGTTTCATCTCAATCGGAAGAATGGTACGGCAGCGCATAAAATATGAACAAACATACATTCATTTATATATATATATATATATATATATATATATATAATGCTATTATTAGCAAAGGAGCCCAAGGCAGCCTAGTGGTAGCGTGTTGACTTCTGCACTAAGGGTGCTCGGTTCGAATCCCGACGACGCCATTAAATTCCTTCGTGTCTAGAACGGATATTCGCCCGTTAAATCCGTAGACCGTTAAGTCCTCCCATGGGATCAGAGAGGATGGAAGAAGGTACTATCCCCCAGATGTCGCCCCTGAGGAGTGCTCGGTCAAAATTGACGTGGCACCTTGCTGAATCAAACTTCCTTGGGGTGCCATTATAAACTGAAGCCGTATTCCTCAGTCCGCAAGCCTATATGGAGCTGGCATGGAAACTCCAGCCAGGGAGAATAAGTAACAACAACTTTAGGAAAGGGATTAAACGTAATATATAGATATATTATGTTTTATTAAGTTTGTATATGCATCAGTCTGACAAAAGCAAAAGGAATTAAAAACTAAGATTAATTCTGCTTTGACCTTCAGAGTAGAAAAATCTGTAAGTTACACCCTTCAGACACTGAACCACCAATATGTTAGAATTAATGAGAGTAATTTTGAAAATCAAAGCTAGATTCTGTATATATTCTATTTTTCTATTTCCAGTAGTTGTTGATGTAACTGGAAAGCAGTCTTCTGGAAAGTACTCTTCACCTCTCCCCAATATTTTTTTTATTTATTTAAGTTTATAATCAAGTTTGAGTTACTTGAAAAGGTTAAGACGATGATGTTAATGAAAAAAAATGGTAAAGTATTTATACTAAAAAAGCTATAAAATACATCGCAAATGCAATTTTCAAATTCCTCTGTTCCCTTACAGAAGTACTTTTAGCTATTTAAAAATAATAATAACGCTATATATATATATATATATATATATATATATATATATATATACAGTAACCACCGCTTATAGTGATCAGTGGTTATAAGAATCAACCGTTTATAAGAATCAATATCGCAAAAACAAAAACAAATGTATCATTTCCATGTTAAAATTTTCGCTTTAAAGAATCAATCCACTGGTTTTAAGAATCAGCTTACACTCTTCGCTTTCCTTTCATTTTTCAAAAAAAAGCCACTTAAACACTCAAAAGGCACGAAGTTCTTTCTTTATTTTTTTTAAAGAAATAGTGATAAGATGGGATGGAATACAGTCGTAAAATGCATCCCTTTCTTTGTTAGACATTACATAATAGTTTCTCTTTAAACGCTTTAGCATAACACTGTCCTATTAGCTTGACCCAGGGGCATCTCTACCCGTCCAGGTCCGATTTCACTTTTCTCCACTGACAAACAAAGACAGGGACTCTTTCCCCCCCCTCCCACATCCTGGTTGCGGCTTCCTGCACCCTGAAATACATAAATCTTCGGCGAAGTGTCCACTATCACTTAGGCAAACGTGACATTAGTAGATTCAGCACGTTATCAAATCGTGAAACGTAAGCTAGAAGGTGAATCTTCGTCTGAGACTATTGGTATTGAAAGAGGTATAAACAGCCTCCTGAAAACTTCATTACATCAAACTACCATAGAAAACTTTTTCTTGTCCCCTTCCTGTAGTTGAAATCTTAAAACTGTTTAGCAGGTTTGTTGTTTCAAATACTGGATTTTTTTCTTCTCTTACTATAATCATGTATATCTACTTATAAGTCTAGAAATGAAGTTGTATTTTTAAAATTATAAAAAATAATTTTAATGAAACAAAATTAAAGTAAATTAAAGAGTATTTTATGGTAAATTATCTCTTATATGTATATATACGTGTTTGTGTATGTACCTGTCCAAAAACCTAAATTTTGGCTATAAGAATCAACCGCTTATAAGAATCAAAAACAGTAATAACAAACGTGATTCTTATAAGCGGAAATCACTGTATATATATATATATATATATATATATATATATATATATATATATATATATAATCATGAAAGGGGATAACACAAGAAGTTCTTTCAATTCTCAGAAAATTAATTTTTTAATGGGGCTAGTTCTAAGAAGAAGAAATAAAAAAGGGAGCCGCATAATCCCCGATAAAGAAAATTAACCTATTCAACATCCAATTTATTTAACATTATAAATATATCCTAGAACTTAGGGGGAGAATAATGTTTAGTCGCTTCTAATTACTCGTCATTTTTAAACGCTGGGACAGATGTGAAGTTTTTGCCGAGTTCCTAATGACCTGAGATGTCTTTCGGGTTATTCTTTTTCTCGTTGCTGAATGAATTGCTCATTTAAATGGAAACATATTTGGATTTTCATCTCTTTTATGTTATTATTTACATTTTCAATGACGTTTTAATGCATTGAATCAATAATAATGCTCGAGATATATGCATATGCCTATATATGTGTGTGTGCGTGTGCGTTTGCGTGTGCGTGTGCGTGCATGATTTTATGATATTCCTGATTATACCAGTGACTTGGATGATTATATCTAGATCCGTGCCATAAAAAACCCAACATGGTATATAAAATAAATTATTTATCTTTTTTAAATAAATCTCGAAGGTTGTCTATAGTTCAATATTGCAAAACTGATGCGAAATGGTGGCATAATTATACAAATACAGTACCCCTGATATGAGTAAAATAGATTTTAAAAAAAAGTTTCTTTAGAATTGGCCCATAGGTTATTGAGTTATAATTATTTTAAATTATATTTCGTTATGTATGAATCAAATTTAGACGAAATATGATTAGCCTGTTTCCTATTTCATTACATCCATCTAGTGTGTGAAAGAGGACTATCTATTGTTTACAACAAAACCCTTTTATTTTAATAAAAACGCGCTAACTGAGTAATGTTACTTTAAGTTGTTTGCCAATGCGGGGCAAGTGTCAATGAAGGCATTCGTACTTTATCCGAGGGAATCTTTGGTTCCTTTCAGTAGAGGCACCTTATAGGTCAACCTACGCACCCACTAGTACCTCCCCAATTTTGACCGAGCACCCACCCCCCCAGGGGGTGACATCTGGAGGGCTCGTTTCTTCTCCCACCCATTGACCTCGTAGAGGAACTTTGCGGTCTACGGATTTAACGTGCCCACAACCGTCCTAGACAAGATGGTATTGAATGGCGAGGCGTCGGGATTCGAACTGAGCACCCCCAGTCCGAAGCCCAATGCGCTACCACTAGGCAACTTCGGGCCCATGGTGATTAAAGTAAGGCGAGGAATAAGAAAGAAAAATATTAAATAATTTGAAAATGAGCCAAATTATCTTTAACTGAAAAGGTTGTAATCAAGAGCGTTTTTTGATGCACGCAGGAAAAGAACGTTTTTATAAACAACTAGCTGAATACCCGTGCTTCACTATGGAGTAGATTCAAATTAAATACAACGGTCAATGTAAGCAATTAATGCCAAAAAAAAACAAAAAAAAATTTTTTTAATCGTAACGGATATTTTTATAGACAAAATAATGTAGAAGAAAATATTGAAATTAAATCTAATAGAACTACTAAAGAATACAGTGCAGGTAATATAGTAGTTTGAGGAACATTTCTTTTACTGTATTTTTTTGATAATGTCCAATCGTCTGCCGCATTAGAAAGAAAAAAAATTTGTTTTTTGTCAATTTATTTCTTTGTTATGCATGTGACGCAAAATTAATTTAAAGTATCACAAAAAGAAAAGAAATCTCGTAATCAGCATTTAATAAATTAAATTCTAAAAATTAATCGTTAAAAATTCACCAAATCAGAAAATGGAGGTTAAGATTTAAAAAAGATTTCAGTTTAAAGGAATTTTCATGTTCTTTCTCTTGATATAAATTTTATAACCCTCAGATTATTATTTTAAATGCAAACTTTAAAGAATGTTACAAAAACAGCTTAAAAGTTAAATTTAAAAAATCTAAAAAAAAATTTTCAAAAATCTTTCTTAGTGCACCCCTACACTCAAAGAAGAAGCGCCATGCAAAATTTCAACCCTTTAGGTCCAGCGGTTTGGTCTGTGCGCTATCTGTCAGTTAGTCAGTCAGTCAGTTACAGAACTGTTATATATATATATATATATATATATATATATATATATAGATAGATAGATAGATAGATAAGGAATAAGTTACGCTGGTTCCTGAATTAGGAAGAACGTGCAGTATTTAATATGCTGAATTATCTAATTAAATTAGCTTTAATAAAATTCTCCACATTGATGTAATATTAATTTTAGCTGAGTTCTTCATTAACTATGAATATTCTGAGACCCAAGTGATGATGGTTGGTCTTATCTTATCCTGAAATTATAGGTCTACCTCTATGTCTTGAAATCCAGATTCTGGCATCACATGCATGCAAATGAGACAAAACATATAATTGTGTTCTTAATATAGCATTACGATATCTGAATTCTCAGTAAAAAATGCACAAACAAGAATATAACTAGTTGCGATAATGAATCAAATATTTAGCAACAAGTATAATTAACTAGGTTTATATTTCATGATCCAGCAACAATCCAGTAATTAATCATTTCTGTTTTATTAACACTATAATAGTAGAAATAAAAGTGAACACTCATTGCCTCAGATAATAAATAAATTATTAACGATAAAAATAAATTATGAATTATATTTATGTCAAAAGGTGCTCCTCTGCATTAGTGGTGAGCAAACAATCGGTCGAGCAAAAAAATTGGTGGGGTCCAGTATAGTTTGAAGTTAAATTATATATGGAATTATTTAATTAAAAATATGCTCTAATTGTCCTATAATTACATGGTTTTAAATGTTTTTATTTATATGTTAATTATTTTTTATATGTTTTGTTTATTGTTTTATTTATATGTTTTCACTAGCTGAATACCCGTGCTTCGCTACGAAGTACATTCAAATTAAATACAACGGTCAATGCATGCAATTAATGCATTATATATATATATATATATATATATATATATATAAAGCGTAACGGATATTTTTATAGACAAAATAATGTAGAAGAAAATATTCAAATTAAATCTAATAGAACACACTAAAGAATATAGTACAGTTTGAGGAACATTCCTTTTACTGTATTTTAATAAGTTTTTGGATAATGTCCAATCGTCTGCCGCATTAGCAAGAAAAAAAAATATTTTTTTGTCTATTTCATTGTTATGCACTAGGTTGGGTCGATTTTTACTTTTTTTTAAAATCGAAATCGCCTGCGGTGGGAAAAGCTGTGTATTGCTATCAAATGTTTGTAAAAAAAATTTTTTGATATTAAAATATATTTCGGCCCCCCGGCCGACCCTTGAAGTTTTTCCAAAATCGTAAAAAAAAGAATTTTTTATTTATTTTTAAATTTTTTTAGTACCAAAAATTTTAACCGCCTGTAATGGAAATTGTTGCATAGTAAGACCCTTTGTTTGTGAAAAAAAATTTGAAATTGAAATATATTTAGCCCCCCCCCCTCCCCGCCCGGCCCTTGAAGTTTCTCCAAAAACGTAAAAAAAAGCATCATTTATTTATTTTTTAATTTTTTACGTACCAAAAATTTTAACCGCCTGTAGTGAAAATTGTTACACAGCAAGTCTCTTCATTTGTGAAAAAAATTATTTTGGTATTGCATCATATTTAAAGCCCCCGCTAGGCCAGCAAAATTTGTATTGAATTTCTCCGATAGATGGTGTAATTGTACTGCGTGGTTTCATAAAAAGTTTCATGAAAAAAAGTTTCATAAAAATTCATGAATATAAAGAAATCTACTGGAAAAACAAGTGAAGCTGCGAAAATTAAATTAAGAAGGTTTCAAAATGAGGCAAAATCTACACTGTTTGATATTTCAACATGCAAGTGTCATGAATTTTCATTGTGCACATGTGAGAAGTCAAGAAAAGTGCCGGTTTTGGAACAAGAATATTTGAAGGACCAGCGATCTTGGACGAAAATGTATATGTGGAATTTGGATGCTAAAATCACTAGGGTGCTAAAACTTAGAGTGGCAAGGAAAGCAATGGATGCTGAACGTGTTAATAGTAATTAAAAATCTGAAACTGAGATAAATAGCCAACCTCAACAATGTGAAAGTATTATGGATGGTAGCTCTACTTCTGAAAATGAAGGTGATTTTTATTTTGATGAGGATTTTAAGCAAGTTGCTACATCTTCAAAAGAAGTGGGCAACTCCAAAAGTGTATGCAAAAGTTTGGTTTCTCACTAAAAGTGAGCCTTCAATCACAGCTGGTACACAGAATCTTTGGGAAGTTATACACTACTCAAGATATCTGAGCGATGAGCTGAAATTAGTAGTGGATCCTGTAAGGCAAATGAATGATTTTATGGTCACCCAGAAAACCTGCTTATTGCCATGATCAACGACAAACGATCCTATGTGAGGAAATTAGGCTTCAGAAGAATCATGTAGGCCCGAACACTTCCCAATGAAAGAACTTGTGATTTTGTCATTCCGCCTCTCAAATTTCACGCAAACGACTGTGCAGAACTAATCAATTGGAAGAAATGTTCACTTACAGCACCTCCACTGACTAAACATATACCCAGTGCAGAAATTGAGAAAACGGCTGAAATAGGTGGCTTTATTGAAAGTAAGTTGTGGACTCTCCCATGCCGTACACAAAATGTCGAAAGGGCAGTCAAGATAGTGTCAGAAGCATCCTCATCAAAACTGTGGATCAAAAAGTCGCGATGGCTTTATACAGACAACATTGGCGTCTCGAAAGCTGATGCCAAAGTTCGGAAATAATGCAAAATATAAAGTGTAAGATTGCTATATCGCTAAACAGGAAAGAAAAATGCTCCCGTATTTGGTTGGGAGTGTGGGTGGGTGGGTGAGGGAGGAATTCGAATGCAGTCACCTCCTTGTGGTGAATTCTGGGTTATTCTGCCACAATTTTGGCAACATAAGCAAAGAGCTGTTTTGACCCTTTGATACAGATGGGACATTGAGTTTAATAATGACTTTAATTTTTAAAATATGTTTATTAAAAATTCTGCTTCAAAGGGTTAAAATATCAAAATTTCGCCGGCCTAGCGAGGGCTTTAAATATGATACGATATCAAAATAATTTTTTTCACAAACAAAGGGCCTTGCTATGCAACAATTTCCACTACAGGCGGTTAAAATTTTTTATACGTAAAAAATTTTAAAAATAAATAAAAAATACATTTTTTACATTTTTGGAGAAATTTCAAGGGTCGGGCGGGGGGCCTAAATATATTTTAATTTCAAAAAAACATTTCACAAACAAAGGGTCTTGCTATACAAAAATTTCCACTAGAGGTGGTTAAAATTTTGATACGTAAAGAATTAAAAAATAAATAAAAAATGCATTTTTTTACATTTTGGGAGAAACTTCAAGGGCCAGGCTGGGGGCCATAATATATTTTAATTTCAAAAAAAAAATTTTACAAACATTTGATAGCAATACACAGCTTTTCCCACCACAGGTGATTTTGATTTTTAAAAAAAGTAAAAAACGACCCACCCTATTATGCACGTGACGCAAAATTAGTTTAAAGTATCACAAAAAGAAAAGAAACCACGTGATCAGCATTTAATAAATTAAATTCTAAAAATTAATCCTTAAAAATTCACCAAATATCAGAAAATGGTGGTAAAGATTCGAAGAAAATTTCATTTTAAAGGAATTTTTATGATCTTTCTCGTTATATAAATTTTATAACCATCAGATTATTATTTTAAATGCAAACTTTAAAAAAGTTACTAAAACAGCTTAAAAATTTAATTTTAAAAAAATCTAAGAAGAATTTTTCAAAAAACTCTCTTTGTGCACCCCTACACTATGAGAAAAATCTGCATGCAAAATTTCAGCACTTTAGGTCCAGCGGTTTGGTCTGTGCGTTATCTGTCAGTCAGTTAGTCAGTTACTGAACTGTTATATATATATAGATATGTTAAAAAATATATAACCCGGTATTATTAGATAAGGTATCAAGCAGTTTTAGAAAGCTAGGTACTTAATCCATTCGCTTCTACCTATCTTTGTGAGACTGAGTATTCAGAATTAGTTGTAGAGACCAAACAACCTGGAAGATGATATGAGAGAAGCACTCAAAAATATTTCACCAAATATTGTATGAGGTCCAGGTTCACCCTTATCATTCGTTTTTTTTTTATATTTTAGTTTTATGTAAACAAGCGAAATTTATAAACTTCGATGCTTTAATATACAGCTTATAATTCTGAAATCGTGCTCTCTTTTAATTTTAGTTTTTTGTTAATACTTACCTAAATAAAATGCAAATAGATATTAATTTTTTAAATATGAAGTTTTAGTCACATGGTAGTTGGCAAAAAACAAACATAGAAAGTAAGAAAAGCATTTTATTGTTGTTATTATGCAATGTAAATATAAACCGAAAATCTACAGT
Organism: Dolomedes plantarius; assembly: GCA_907164885.2. Classification (NCBI taxonomy): domain Eukaryota; kingdom Metazoa; phylum Arthropoda; class Arachnida; order Araneae; family Dolomedidae; genus Dolomedes; species Dolomedes plantarius. The sequence goes on from OU015491.1 coordinate 109,432,524, forward strand.
TCGTCGATTTTAAAAATAATTTGTGAAAATTTGATTATTTCTGTTTTTTTTTTTTTTTTTTTTTTTTTGTTAACATCTTTCCTAGTTTTTTTAAAAAAAATCTTGCTACTACCAAAAAATATTTTCATTATGTCGTGTGTTTTTCTATAGAAAGAAAGTTTGTCGATGTCGAAAAAAGTTGGCACACCACTTCTTAACATGAATATTACTCATTAATTTTACTATATTTATAATATAAATAAATATCTTGAAACAATCATCATTTACGCAGCAACACACTAAATACTTCTCACATAAAATAATATTATTTAAAAAAACTGTGTAATAATTGTTAATTATATATATATATATATATATATATATATATATATATAAAACTGAAGCTAACAACAGGTTAATTCATCAATTGTGTAAATTTATGTATAAGAGAGTACAAGTTTCTTTTTATGAAATACATTCTCTTTATAATTTCATTTTAAAAAATTTGTTCTCTATTATGCTGTCATACAAAAACGATGCTCCTATGATCTAAAGGTGATTTTAAATCACAATGATTTTAAACCCCACATGTTTATGTCAATATTTCCTGGTTTTCAGAAAACTCTACTTGGAAGTTTTTAAGTTGCAGTTACATAATGTCATAGAGTTAATTGGGGTGGTCGTGATTTAGTATAGTGGTAGGCAATGATACCATTCCTCTGAATTCTAAATAATACAGTGATTTATTAACATAAACATATATATGATTATACATTAATTCCTATTACTGATAATTATTCACATAAAGAAACACTCATTATATCAAGGGATTATTTAATTATACTATTTCATTCATTTAAATTGATTTCATTCTCAGTACGCAATATATATTATTTCTTAACTTCAGCCTATATTATAAGACTCGGGGATTTATTGACTCTTTGGCAACAGGTAGTTAAAGGTTACCTCCATTTTTGCAGACTGCAGAGGGTCAAGTTCGCCGGCGTAATCACTTGCATCGATTGGGGTATCTTTTATCAGCATTCACTTTTCACTGGAGAACGCAATCATCAGAATCGCCGTATGGCGCGGGAAGAGGCGGGCTTTAACGGCAGGATCGGTTCTCCATCTTTGGCTTGTAGGGGTCAGGCAATCTATCTTGGCTTCGAAGCTCTATCTTTGCCAACAATTCTCTTTTCATCTCAATGTCCCCTCCATGTAGCCCCCTCACTGTTTCGTCTCTTAACTGTTGCTTTTCAATTCCTTATCCTTCATCCGGTTTCTTAGGCAAGCGTCATTTCACTTTTTCATTTTACCCCCGTTTGTTCGATTTAATTGGCTTGTCTGCACTTTTCGAACTTCTAACATATCGTATACCCACGACATTCTTCTTGTATGTATCGGCTGGCGTCATTTCACTGTTTCATTTTCCGTCCCGTTTGTTCGCCTTGATTGGTTTGTCTGCTCTTTTCTATCTTTTGATATGTCGTAATTCCTGACACATAAGTTAGATACATGAGATACAGCCAGAGCTCCCTGCGAATAAAATATAATAAACCCAGATAGCATATAAAAAAAACCAGACTGTAATAATAAAAAAACAGCCTTTATAAAAATATATTTTTCATTTTTTTAAAAATGATTTAAAAAGTACAAATAATACAGGGTGTCCGGGCTAAAAGTATCCAAAAGTTATGGCTTATTTTTGCGGAACTAATTATTAGAATTTTTAAAAAAATATTTAAATAGAAAGAACATATTCCCCAAGTTTTAATATCAGTCATAGATTTCGATGTGTGCACCTTTTGCAGCACGACAAACGTCTAAATGGTAATCCAGTTCTCTCCAAGCGTTTCGTAGTATATCAGGAGTTATTACACGAATTGCTTGAATGATACGCTTCTCCAACTCATCCATAGTTTCAATATTTTGTTTATACACAACGGAGTCAATGAATCCCCAAGTAAAAAAAGTCTAAAAACTCCTGATATGCTACGAAACACTTGGAGAGAACTGAATAACCATTTAGACGTTAATCGTGCTGCAAGAGGTGCACACATCGAAATATGTGATACTATGATAGAAATCTATGACTGATTTTAAAACTTGGTGAGATGGTCTTTCTATTTAAATATATTTTTTTTAAATTCTAATGGGAAGTTCCGTAAAAATAAGCCATAACTTTTGGATACTTTTAGCACGGACACCCTGTATTATTTTTACTGTTTAAATCATTTTTAAAAAATGAAAAATATATTTTTATAAAGGCTATTTTTTTTCATTACAGTCTTTTCTCTTTTTTTTTTTGAGATGCTATCTGTATTTATTATATTTTATTCGCACGGAGCCTTGCAGACGATCTTTCTGGTTTTTATTATTTTTGAAAATTTAATAGTGCTTCTCATCGTGTAGAGCAGTGATTCTCAAACTTTTTTACGTCACGGTACACTTGTAATAATGTAAAAATTTGGCGGCCCACTAACAATGAGATAAACTTAAAATAATTTTACTTGGATAATTGATTGATGTACCTATAATATATTTTGTAAAAATAGCCTACGAAATAATTCGCAGTGGCGGCACACTTCAAGAATATCGCGGCACAATGATTGAGAATCACTGGTGTAGAACATGCTACTTCTATAACGTCTGTTTGAGATATCCAGGATCGGCAATTTTTCTGATATCTATCTATTTATTCTGCCGTAATAGGATCGTTTACAGTTTCAGTTTTAAGAGAATGTGTGTGTTTTGTTGTGACTCTGTTAATTTCTGGAATATACTCTCTCTACGTACTCAGAGGCGTGAGGTAAAATAGTCAAATGAATTATGAAGTGTGATAAGATTACATATTTCAGATTATTGAATCCATCTTTCGTATTTCGCAACAAATATGAAAATTCTGGGATGATTTCGTAAGAGAGAGATAAATCATAATTCAATCGAAATGATCTGTACTTGTATCATTTTACATACATTAGTTCACTTAATTACATAATTACATTTACATAACTAATTATACTTACAAAGATAAATAAATATTACCTTTTTACTATATTTTTATCTTACAATGGAAAAACCTAAGTTTTGAGATATTTTTGAAGAAAAAACTATAAAACCATATGATCTCTGAAAAACCCAGATCTGGATTTCAAAACCAAGGTCTAGGAGGCGTAGGTACAGCATATGCCCCACATCATAGGCTTAGCGTGCTTCTAACTTTTGGGGGGGGGGGGCATGAAATGAATTCAGTTAGGGCCCTCCTCCGCCCATTGAATGCCTGGCTGGGTTCTTAAAATATGAAATATTATGATTTTTTTTAAAACTGAAAAACAATAGAATTGATGTTTGGGTAGTATTCAAAATTTATACAATGAGAAAAATAAATATAATATAAATGAAATGGGAAAAAAAATATAGCATCGAATTTTTGTTATGGATCATATCATTGTTAAAAACTATGTTAAGGCTAAAAACATAATCGGAATCTTCAGTTTCACAGTTTGAAAAGCAGGAAAAAAATAACTTTCTTAAAAGTTTTCTACAATTTTCCGATTTTAACTGAACTTCTATTAAGTTTTAATTTATTTCAAGTTAAGTTGGAGGGCACGTGCATCCCCCCCCCCCCCGACGCTACACCTATGTCCCACATTGTCTGGGCATACAAAACTTGCGCATCATACCGAATGACGTTCAAGAGATTTTCAAAAATCGCACGAGTTCAAGAAGTAACACTACATTTGTGCATTAATCTTTCGACAAATAAATTTGCAGGGCTTGTATCTGCACCACTTTTAACTATGTCAGTCCGGATATTTACCTGTATTTATAATGAAGATCTCGCGTTCAAATACATAAAAGCCTTTTAGCACAAACCTGAACACATTCCCATATCGCTTGGCCAATTGGGAAAACGTCAAATAAGGTTTTGTTGAGAGAAAAGGAATGTAACCCACAATTGGCAGTCCCCATGGACCTGGGGGTAATCTCCTTTTGGCGGACTTCAACCATAACACCAGAGCCACAATGAGACCCACAACCACTGCCACAAACACCTCCATGTTTACTGCGAATAGAATGACCGTGCATTTCTTTTATTATCTTCTGCTCTAAGCGGACAGTGAGATTAGTAGCTTCGATAAAAAAGAACAAAGAGTAAAGGAGATAAAGAGAATTGATTACGTTTCTAAAAAAATTCCAATATAAACAGCGAATTTGAACAAAGGCTTGATTTTCATAACTTTTTCTCTCGGTTATTACCTCCTTTGTAAAATAATTTTGATTTCAGTACGTCATGACTTTATCTGGAGCCTGAAATTTTATACAACGCAATCTTTTGAATTCACTAAAATGACTTTTCGATTTCAGATTCTTTGCCAGCTTACATAAGTCGTGAATGCAAGCTTGTTGTAATACAATACAACGTGAGAAAGATTTTCTGAGTAGGTGGCTCCTTTATATGAAAGTTATTAGCCTAGTCTATACTCACATTACATCTGGAGAGAAAAACACTCAAAAGTTACAACAGTACAGGTTTGACTGCTATATAAATTAGGTGATTTGCCATTGTCCATTACTTTAAGTGATCATGCATTAAGAAAAGGAACTAGTGTTAGAAATCTCATTATTGTTTGTTTCACGAACTTTATCACTGTGCTTACCTTTTTAATAGTAAAAAAATCTAGCAGTTTTCATAATTTCCCCTTTTTCAGATTTAAATAATTGTTACCGATCATATTTGCAATAAAAATTATAGTTTCCACACTGAGATTGCCATAATTAGCAAGTGCTAGGGAATATTATTTTCAAACCTCTGAAGAAACCATGTACTCTTTTTATTTCTGCGTTAACCTGAATAAGAGTTAAATTTCTTATAAATAAAAAGAAGTTTATGATCAATAATTTTATTTTTTTCCTTCTCAGAAATTTAAATTGATATTTTCTAACACCTTTGCAATAAAAGGTTTAGATTTCACTCTGAAATCATACATATAACAATATATAGTCAATAAATATATAGAGTAACTCATCATCTGCCACCTCATCACCAGATCTGCGGGATCAATGCAGATAGGCAGATCACCAGGACAATGGCCAGACTGAGAACTCGACACCTGGGAGATATGAAAATAAATGCTGATGGAAACAGGACTTATAAATTTTGTAGAAATTGTCCGAGAGAAAAGCTGACTCCGGAACATATCTTCAACTGTCTTAACCCTTTAAGGGGCGCCGTTTGCACAGTGCAAATGCCCAAATCCAGTCTTTTTTTTCACTTGCATTCAGTGTATTCCAGTTAAATGAGCAGAAAATGGTTAGTACTGCCATCTGTTATCAGTTTAAAGAAGTAAAAACATTTTTCAACTTTTAATTGGAAAATTTTTCAAGATTCTTTGGGTTAAAAAAAAATTGGGGGGGGAAATCTGTACCATGCAAACGGTGGAGATTGTTGGCCCTGAAAGGGTTAAGATACTGGCAACCTTGCAAGATATTGGGGAATTCCCTTTTCAGGGAGAACTTTACTATGAAAAGATTGTGGATCTAGCTAAGGCAATGATAGCAGCATATGGTTCAATTTGACTTCATATGGACACGACACCAACCAACCATCCAACCAACCAACTCCTCATCTACTTGACTACATAGAATCTAAGAAAATTATTTTTAAACTTTTAAACCGAGGAAATCACATAATCTTTTTTATTTCTCTATAACCTAATTCTTAAATTTCTTCTAGAAATGAAGAATTTATAAATAATTTATAATTAATACAGGGTGTCCGGGCTAAAAGTATCCAAAAGTAATGGCTTATTTTTACGGAACTACCCATTATAATTTATTAAAAAATTATTTAAATAGAAAGAACATCTCACCAAGTTTTAATATTAATCATAGATTTCGATCATAGTATCATAGATTACGAAATGTTCACCTTTTGTAGCACGACAAACGTCTAAATGCTAATCCAGTTCTCTCTAAGTGTTTCGTAGCATATCAGGAGTTATTACACGAATTTCTTGAATGATACGCTTCTTCAACTCATCCACAGTTTCAATTTTTTGTTTATACCCAACGGATTTAATGAATTCCAAAGCAAAAAGTCTAATAACTCCTGATATGCTACGAAACACTTGGAGAGAACTGGATTACTATTTCGACGTTGGTCGTGTTACTAAGGTGCACACATCGAAATCTATGATTGGTATTAAAACTTGGTAAGATGTTCTTTCTATTTAAATAATTTTTAAAAAATTGTAATGGGTAGTTCCGTAAAAATAAGTCATGACTTTTGGATACCTTTAACCCGGACACCCTGTATGTTCTTCATCCAAAAGAAATCATAATTAATCCATTTTTATGTAAATAAAAATTATAAAATTACATGTCATCAGTCTGTATGGTGCATCAATTGCATGAATTTTTAATCTGCCATAATGTAATAAATCAGTATTTTTCTCAAATAAAGAGCCGAATAATCTTTAATGTACGGGGTACGACAGAATGGACTCCTACATTTCAAAGGGTAATAAAAAAACGAACGAAACAATTTACAGAGAAGAGATTTCTATTTTCGGGAAGTACTTATTATCTAGTTTTTTTTCACTAAGTTTTGAAAATAACATCATTCAAGTGCCTCCCGTTATTTGCAATGTACTGCCGAAGCCGTTCTCTAAAGTTTTCCATCGCTCTGTTGGTCATCTCTGGGGTTATGACGGCAACTTCCTCGTGAATAGAGAACTAGCAGAGTAGCTGTACATTTTCAGGTGTTCTGTTGTTCCTAGGACGAACCACTTGGTTTCCTTGGTAATGCAAATCCATTTGCTCTGACGTTTGAAACCCATTGCAGTATTGTTTCCAGATCAGGAACGACATCAGTTGCATGCAGCGCGTCTTAAATACCATCTGTGTCGCGGTTACAGTGTCGTTGTTTTTAACCCTTCAGTAGTATCCCTGGGTCTGTGAGGCCCAGGAGGCAACAGTTTTTGTATTGTCTGATATATAGAAACTAGTTAACCAGTTCAGCACTAGAGTACCTTCCTATCAAATCCTCTAGATGGCATTCCTTGATCCTACCGTAATTTAGTTCCAAAATTGAAGTGACAAACAAGTCTCAAAAAGCAGTCTGGACCTCGTAGACCTAAGGTTATCACTCATGCAAGTTTTTTTCACCGTGGACCCGTCTACATCAAAAAAGGTTTTTCAATTTACAGCGTCAAGATGATGTTAATCGATATATATATATATATATATATATATATATATATATATATATATATATATATATATATATATATATATATATTACAGTTCCGTAACTGACTAACAAACTGGCTGACTGACTGACTGGGGACACGGGGGAGCACGTGAGCCCCCCCCCCCCCAATTTAACTTGAAATAAATTAAAACGTTAATAGAAGTTCAGTTAAAATCGGAAAATTGTAGAAAACTTTTAAGAAAGTTGGTTTTTTCCCGCTTTTTCAAACTATAAAACTGAAGATTCCAATTATATCTTTAGCCTTAACATAGTTTTTAACAATGATATGATCCATAACAAAAATTCGATGCTATATTTTTTTTCTCATTTTATTTATATTGCATTTATTTTTCTCATTGTATAATTTTTGAATACTACTCAAATATCAATTCACTTGTTATTCAATTTCAAAAAAAGTCATAATATTTCATATTTTAAGAACCGTCAGGCAGTCAATGAGCTGAGGATGGCCCTCAACTAAATTCAATTCATGCCCCTCCCCCCCCCTAAAAAAAGGTAGAAGCACGCTACGTCTATGTATGTATATAATGTTAAAATTGCAACGTTAAAGTTGCAAAGCAACATAATTACATCATCTATATATATAAAACAGTTCCGTAACTGACTGACTGACTGACTCATTGACATACAACGCACAGACCAAACCGCTGGACCTAAAGGGCTGAAATTTTGCATGGCGATTCTTCTTATGGTGTAGGGGTGCACTAAGAAAGATTTTTGAAAAATTCTTCTTAGATTTTTTTAATTAAATTTTAAGCTGTTTTTGTAACTTTTTTTAAGTTTGCATTTAAAATAATAATTTGACGGTTATAAAATTTATATCACGAGAAAGATCATAAAAATTCCTTTAAAATGAAATCTTTTTAGAATCAGCACCTCCCATCTTCTGATTTTTGGTGAATTTTAAAAGATTAATTTTTAGAATTTAATTTATTAAATGCTGATCACGTGATTTCTTTTTCTGGTACTTTAAATAAATTTATCGTCATGTGCATAACAACTAAATAGACAAAAAAAAAATTTTTTCTTTCTAATGCAGCAGACGATTGGATATTATCCAAAAAAAAAAATATCCCTTACGATTTTTTTAAAAAAAAAAAAAAAAAAAAAAATATATATATATATATATATATATATATATATATATATATATTTTACATCAATTGTATACATTGATCGTTGCATTTATTATATATATATATATATATATATATATTTGGCATTAATTGCAGACATTGACAGTTGTATTTAATTTGAATGTACTCCGTAGCGAAGCGCGGGTTTTCAGCTAGTTAATAATAAATTTGCTGTCTCATTCTTTTTTTGTGTGTGGGATGTATTGTATTCTGAGTATCTGTCTGATAGCTGTAATCGCTGTCTGATAAAATTTAAACCAATATTTTAATATTTTCGCCAAACAATAACAACAATGTTAGCTGAAACAGAAGTTGATAAGTTATTGAAGAGAGAATAAATAGTCTCTCTTCAGTTTTATCTGACTGCTTTTCACAAACTTCAAGAACTTTTTAACATTTTTGAATGGTATTAAAATTTCAAAATGTAAGCAATATCAAAAACGAAACTATCCTTCGATAGCAGAAAATTTACTAAATTCTAAACATAAACAAAGAAAAAAAATGCTAAGAGCTTTTTTTTTCTGACACCGTGACCACTTTATCTCTACCAGAAATTCAAGAATACTCGCGAATACTGCGAGCAAACATTCTCAAGATAGTTTATCAAAATATGATTATTTCTGGACAACACTATTGAATATCAATACTGAGAGAAGTCGATAGTTCTTCAAATTCTCGAAACTTCTCCCATATCAACATGACAGCGATTTATTACATTCCTAGGCAGTGCTTTGATGGCAACCTACTTTATAGAACGAGAAATGTGACGCAGTTGCAGCACTGGAAGGTCAATAACAAATTTGTGGAGCTAACAATCGATTTTTACCGATTGACGAATCAGCAGTATATCGAATGATTTTATGACAAAGTGCAAAATCTGATATCATGAATTATTAATGTTCATATTTTGTCTCTCCTTAATCTCATCAGAAAGGAAATAAAAAAGTCGAATGACTTGTACTTAAAATGTTCTTCTCTTACGCTGAGTTCGACTATTATCTTAATGCACAATTTGTATTCTTCTTTTTTTTTTATAAGCTCTGCACACAAACATGAGAAACTTATTATTTAACGATTAACGTATAATAATAAGATAATTTGTAAAATGGTTCTTTCAAAAGCTGCTAAAGGCATCCGGGAACATTCGGATGCTGTTTAAAATAAATTTTAATCTTGGCATTAAAAATGCATTTTACAACGAATTATGTCTTAAAGCTGTGAAAAACATATTCGTTAAATTGAGCATTAAAAAACACAACTTCCCATCAAAGAAACAGGGGTAAAAAAAATATTGAGATATTGCCACTCCGACAAAACTTGTTATTTAGCAATAAATAACCATGTTGATATTTTGTAAATTAGATAATGATGCTGTCTTTATCTCGAATGTTGACTGTTCTCATGAAAATAATCCAAAAATTTCTTACTAATCGATTGAACTACTACAAGGTTTTTAGAGGTTAAAACTACTGATTACTTAATGATGCTCATAATCCCTCGGTCCGTTCTCTAAATTAACCTTTAAAGTGAATTTCTTAAACCCTAACTAACCGATTGAACTACTACAAAGTGGGCTCGAGGTAGCCTAGTGTTAGCGCGTCAGATTTCGGCACCGAGGATGCTGAATTCGAAACCCGACAAGCGTCATTAAATACCTTCGTGTCTAGCCCGGATATGAGCCCGTTAAATCCGTCGACCAGAAAACCCCACTATTAGGTCAGAGAGGGTGTGAAAGTTGTTGTGTATCACTTTATAAATTAAATATATAGGGCATCAAAGTTTTTTTAGCCATGGCATAATTTAATAATTTTTTTCTAGTTCTTTTTATTATTTTTTTATATTTTTTTTGTAAGTCAATCAGTTTTTTGCTGTGTTTTTTTTTGGGGGGGAGGGGGGGGACATTTTTGTTAATGATGTTGCAAAGAGCATTTTTATGATACGAGGAATATAATATATGTATTATTGATTCAAGTGAATAGTGTCTTGATATAAATGTGTAACTGTATATTGATTTAAGCATAATGTTAAAAGAAAAGAGAGAAGATTTTATTAACTTTTTAATTATAAGATATGAATAAAATTTCAGTTTGGTCCCTCAGTTACAGTTGTGTCTGTCATGTATCTGAGTATTCATTTGTGAATTTCTGTCAGCCATGAGATCTAAGTTATATATTTTCATTTTAGGAAATGAATACAACGCAAACCCCTATACGACAAAAAAAAATTTAAAATGTACCTAAGGGAATTTTAGAACTCTTCCAAATTAATGATAAGAAATGAGAAATAAAAAATTAATAATTAAATTATACTAATAAAAATTATAAATTAATTAATATATAAATAAATTTAACTTCCCCTTTAATCCTTAACTTTCCCCATTTATTTACTTTCACTGTTAAACTACCTTAAATACTCCCATTAGGTATTAAATACAACAACCCCATCCATTAATAGATAAAAATAAATAAATAACAAAGGGTACGATTCCCTCAGATGTCGCCCCTGAGGGTGCTCGGTCAAAATTGAGGTAGGCTTGCAAAGCCTATATCAGAGGTGGGAAACCTTTTTACTATTAGAGGTCACATGTAAATTAGGTAGTAATAAAGGAGGCCGCATAAGTTGATGAACCTATAAATGCGACTTTTATGAAATTATTAAAGTTAGATATAGTTTTAACAATTTGGTGCATTATATAGAAAAATAACCAAAAAAAAACATTCATGCCGTTCTTTATTTAATTCTATTGATTTGGAAATTGTTGTAATCTATATAATTAAATATTAATTAATACAAGTGCTAGCTTTTATGAAGGCCGCAAGAGAAGATCACGGAGGCCGCGCGTTCCCCACCTCTGGCCTATATGGACCTGGTCTGGAACACTTCCGGCCAAGGGGAATTAGCAACAACTACAAGTTCTACTACTATAAAAAGCCCTAATCAAATTGAGCCTAAACTCAAAACAAAACTTTTTATTGCGAGTCGACTCGAAATTACAAATAAAATTTTACTTAAGGCTGACATGGACAATACAGCTTGTATTTTAGGAAGTCACACCTCTTAGTTTTAAATGTCAATCGCAATCCAAAAACTTACCCTTGAGTGACTTATAACTTGATCAGCAGAATCTTATCCGAGCTATTTGTATGCTTTGTCGACGAGTTGTCCCGTGTTATATCGGTGACTCAAAAATCCCATTCAACCCTTTGGTTCACCGTTTTTTTATCGTCTGGAGCTTGAAAATTCCTTCACGTATCAAATTTTCATTGCTATAAACGATGCTTTTTTCATAGTATGGGGCATTGATAAGATTTTGAAGGAGTTGAAACTTAAAGTTTTGGCGATATTTCTCAACTTTTGCTGAGATGCATTTACCGTTTGGATTCAGACTAACAGACTGAGTTTAACAACTGAACAAAAATTGATATTCTGGACGAAAGAAGGTGTTTCAAGGGTACACAGATGCCTTGATGAAGAAATAACTGCTAAAGTTTAAAACAATCCATTTCTTAATACTACTAGGTACTTCGAGATTGCATTGAGTCTTATGTTAATTTACAAAACAAAGTTTCTCACTGGCTATCGGCTTGCCTTTAAGATAATCCCTAAGAAAGTTACATCCAATATTCAAGAAAAAATCCACAAATTTCTCTATTTTTCATTTAAAAGGAGCTGAAAATGAAAAAAAAATTTAATTATTCGAGAAATGTCGTGTTCTGAGTTTCGTGGAATGGGATCACGGAAGCTCTTTTTAGTAATAATTATTCTGTTTTCATGCAGACAAGTACAGAAATACGATATTTATCCCCGATTCTTATTTTTTTCAGCTCTTAACGCTGTCTAACGCTAAGAATTTACGATAAGAACTTTTAATTTTATCGTTATTTAAGAATAACAAATGCTATGTAATAGCAGTAATAAGGCCCCAGTGTTTACTTTTTCCTCCGAGAATACATTTAAAGTTAATACACTGTAAACAGCTTAAAATAAATCTTGGGCGTATCCTTAATTATAACGTGATTCTTCCATCCCAGTAGGAGATCTTGCTATAAATCTTTGCTTACTTTTTTTTAAAAAATTAGCATTCATATTCGAGCTTTAATGCGTGAATCAGATCACGTTTCTTTGTACTTCTTCATGTCCTTTGTTCCCTCTGTTGATCTAACGTTTGCTTCCCGTCCAGAAGTTTGATCTGCATGCGGTGTAATAATTATTTAATTTTTTTAAAAAAAACACAAATTTTCACTAATATTTATGTGCATTTTGACTGAAATTTTACATCTCCATATTGATATTATTAAAGATAAATTTTGCCGTCAGAATAAGAATTGAATTTTTGTCTTTCTGGACATAACATCCTGTCTAGACTATGAGGATTTTTAAGTATTTGCAAGTATTTTACAACCTTTCTCGGTAACAAGATTACATGACATGCGTTTCTAAACTGTCTATTGTTTCGGGTGTTAGTTCTTATACGTGGGATTTGAAATAAATAAAAGCAGTCCCTGACTGTAACTGATACTAAAATTGTGTTTTTTTACCATAAAAAAAATATCAAAACACAGAGCACGTTTATGTTAGAAAACCATGAAGCGGATTCCTAGCATATAGCTGGATACGTCTGTTTATCAATCTTTAGTCAAATAAAAAGAATGTGAAGCTTCTCATTAAGACATATTGTCATGTATCCCTGCTTCAATATGAAAACACCCTATTGCCGATAAATTTTATTTGTAAATAAAGTTATACAGAAATACTCTACTTATTTTGTTTCATAACGTACAGTATATATTGCTAGTGAACATGCTTTCAGAAATTCAGTCGATTGACTAATGAATTAATTAATCTAGCCCGCGTAAACTTATGAATTATAATTCATAAGTTTATGCAGTCTTTGGCCCAAAATGGTTGAAGACCTCTACTGTAATGTAATGCTATTCCGCACTGAAAATTTATACCGATAAATAGTTTCATTTTGTTTTCCTTTGTATGGAGCTACTATAGACACTCTGAAGTTACGAAAAGGTTGAGAGCATTCAGAGATCATTAGATAGGATTTTTGTTTTTCATGGCTTTTGTTTACTTTGAAATGCTTGCTTTTAATCTGATGCTGAATGTAAGTTGGGGCAGTGGTCACAGTTCAGGATTCTAAAATATGAACAACCGAAACAGTTAACCCAAGAATTGTAAGGTATGTACTGCCAAACTGCGATCGTGGCACTAAAGCGGTTCACCAAGTGATATCCAAAAGGTCGCCGAGGTCATTTTAGATTGAAACTATTTTCAATGTTAAAGTCATCACGTAGGTTTTCATAGCTTTTTTTTTTCTTTTTCAACAAGACTGCACTGCAGTATTCTACTAATAATAGAAACGCTGATTTTTATTGAATGAAAGCCAGTAAGTTATGATTCACGGTCTATGATTCAAGTCCTCATTTCTTACGATTCAAGTCCTCCATGTGTTACACATTTTAAACATCTTACATCATTTTGATTATATGCTATCATGAGTTAGTTAAATGTTAAATTAAAATTATAATCTAAAAAAAATCTGCTTTTAATGTGTTTACGTAACTTGTTTAAAATGCTTTTCTACGCAAAAGTGGAGGGGGAGGGAGTAGTACGTTGCTTAACGATAGGAAAGGGGAGTTGCAACTCCAAAAAGGTTGGAAAACACTGACGTAAGGTATTACAAAATTATTTTCTGTTGCCAACTAAGTTTTAGTTAATGCTAGTGTAGGATCATCAAATTTCCCCCTCTTCTAATGATATTTAAACTCAGATTTCTCTCGTTGGTTATTACAAAATGTTTTGTTTTTCAGCGCTTTAAATTTCATGGAAAACAGTACGTTCATTTTTCTATGTCAACCAAGTTAAATTTAAAAATAAAAAGTAAACCACCGTAATGAATACAATAGGCTTCAAATATATTTTTTAATGCCATTTACTCCATTTATTATGAAGATAATTCTCAAATAACTCCGAATGACGTGATATTTGACCGCGGAAAAAGATTTTTTTCTTTTTTTTTTTTTAAGCTTTACCTTTTCCTACGAGAGATGTAAGCACTTACTTTATTGTGATATTCGCTTCATTCTAAGGGATCATAAAAGATGAATGCAAGTCATTTAAGACCCAAGGTAAATATGATATCCTGTCGTGAGAAAGTATTACGGAAGAATATGATAATGTACGTAAGTAGAAAGAGTAATAATATGCAAACAAGCCTGATATAAAGGATCGAAATATTTATGAGACTTGTAAAACCTTGATTAAATTATTTCACGAAAGAAAGAAAATGTGCTTCTATTGAAGGGAAATTATTAACTTGTTTCATTACTTATGATTATGAAATCATAATCTTGCCAAAGAGACTCATTAACTGAAAATTGCTAAAAAAAAAGCTTGATTATTACTCATATTTAACTACAGACAGTAAGATTAAATTTGGATTGGCTTAATATGGTAAACGCTAAATTGCGTAAGTTTTGACTGTAAATGGGTAATGTGCAATCATATAGTATTAACAAGGCAGTTTGATTCAGACAGCACTGCCTTTTATGCAGGACTTTGTAACAAGGGTTTCATTGCAACTGGCAGTTACAGTACGTTCTTAACAAATACCCGTGATTATCGTTCAACAGAGATATAGAACCCAAATAAATATGAAAGTGAAAGAAAGTTTCTCAAATTTTATCAGTCCCTTCAATTTCAACGTATACTAGCGTTATAGAATTAATCAAAATCAATATACTTTTGAATATTTCATACATCAATGATCGAAAAGGCTTGAAGCTTGGTATGCTTGAATTGTACCATATTGTAGGTTAAAAAAGAGAAAAAGCAAGAAGTCGAAAGTTTTTTTGAATAATTTAGTAATTTTGAATAGCATTTAGTAATTATGCAATTTGAAATAATTAACAAAATGCCCTTTTGTTTTGAGTACATAAAACAGAGTGAAATGTACGTTCAAATCGTTAAGGCAGTGGTTCTCAAACTTTATACAGTCTGAGCGCACTTACAATATTACAGATCCTTGCTGGCGCACTGTATACAAAATAGGACCATTGTGTTATAATTTAGTTAAATATATAGAAAAATAACGCATTTAATAAAAGCATACTTAACATATCTCTATGAAGTTTATTCATTCCTGTGTTAATGAGAAACATGAGCTTGATGAGACCTTGTGGTTTCTTCAATGTTTGGTCTTATGTTTGAGAGACAAACTCTCATTTTCTCATCAACACATTGAAGAGTTCCTCTCTTTTTACATTTAATTGTGGCGAGGATTGAAAATCCCAGTTCACATAAATATGAGGTCGAAAATTGTAATAAAATGGCCAGCGCTTTTTTAGATATCGACACATGTTCTTCTTTGATAGAAATACAAAATGCTTCAAGAGACAGTTCTTTGTATTTAATCATCAATCCACGATCAGTGGACACAGCTGCCAGTTCTTTTTCTGTTAGCGTTAAACTAGAATCTATTGCAGTTTCTACAAAAGGGTTTCTAATCCAGTCATATTGCGCAGTGTTAATTAATGGAAAATAATAAATCAAATTTTCTTCTAAAGTTGATAAATGTTCAATTATCATTGGTAGAATTTCAGTTTTGCAAGTATTACTTACCAATGGAAACATTTCGAGACTTCCTTCCATCGCTGTTCTTTTCCAAATATTTAGCTTTCTCTGCAACGCTTTTATTTTGTCAGTGGATGTAAGGATATTTTCCTCTTTCCCTTGCATGCTAGAGTTCAAAATATTGAGATGCTGAAAAACTGATGCCAAATATTGTAACTTTGTAATCAAAAATTCACATTGAAGGAGGTTACAAAAATGAGATTGTTTCATTGCTTCAAAAAATGTGATAAGTTCTTGTCGTAACTCATGTACACGGGTAAGTACTTTGCCTCTTGACAACCACCTCACATCGGTGTGTAAAAGTAGCCGTCTGTTTGAGAATCCATGTTGGTGCAAATCTGTTCAAATAGGCGTGATTTAACTGGTCGCAGCGGGGATTAAAAAAATTAAACCCAGAGCCTGTGTTAACGCATCGCCAAATATATATATATATATATATATATATATATATATATATATATATATATATATATATATATAGTAATAACGCTACACCAGTTTTAATTCTATTCCATCGATTATTCTCTACTTTTGATAGTCTTTTCCGTTATATACGTAACTAACTTCCGCGTTTACTGAAAACTTGCTTCAGGCGCCATGGTGGATCGGCCCCGCTCTGTATAAAGTGTATTAAGTCCCATTCTAAATTTTACATTTCGGATTAAGTTATATTACATTTCTCAAGTTATGTTTACCCTAATTAAAGAGTTAAAGAAAAAAACCTGATTGCCCTGATTAAAAGTGTTTTAAAAGTACAAATAAAATGGCCGATTCTCGTTGGAGCACTTAGCCAAGTACATAACTATTTCGGTCCAGTCAAGGTCGGCTTTCGAGCTGACAGCAACGTGAAGGGCGACGGCTATTCGAAACGACCGTTCTCGGTTGTGGTCTTGGCCGATCGGCTTCTAAATTCTATTTTAACTCTACTATTTTAAGCTTCGAAATTTCTAGTTCCGATTTCTTCTTTTCGTTTGGAGGTTCAAGTGGGGTACATTCCACCCCGCTAGGTACTCAGAGCCGGACCGATCCATTGTCGGTTCCTGAGGCTAGTTTTGAAAACAGTGCCGTTTTAAATTTTTGGAGAGACTCTTAGTAATGAAATTATCACTATTATCAACAGTCTGCTTAATAAAATAACGGACATTTTGAAAAAAATATGCATTAAATTTTTTTAAACTTATTTTTTAATTAAAAATTACGGAACTTAAAACAAAGCATAAAAAGTAAATAAATATGAACAGGGCCGGCGACAGGGGGGGGGGGGACAGAGAGGGCAAATGCCCAGGAGCCCGGGCCCAAAAAAATTAATTAAAAATAAAAATTTAAAGTTTAAATAAATTTAAATGCCAACAAGAATACAAATTTTTGCTGTTTAAAAAGTGAAAAAAACAAATGAAATTTTAGCGTGTGTCAGTAGTGTGCAGTAGAGAAGCATGACGTTAGCATTGTTATAGTGGTCATCGAGGGTTGTGGCGCGGGTGATGGGGACGATAGAGCGAGGGCGCTGTGACTCCCCTCTCTTTGCCGCGAACATTCGCCACTCAGCGGCAAGTTGTAACCTGGAAATCAAGATCAAGAAACTCCATCTCCCGCCTGAAGTTCATTGTTTACTCGTTAGTTGACCTAATAATTGTTTACTCTACAGTCACAATAACAGATTAACAGTAGCAAGCTACACATTCTAGTGTTGTGTCATTGGTGTTGTACACAGGGGCGTAGCTACCGTGGAGCAGTTAGAGCGCAGTACCGGATTGAGGGGGGGGAGGGGGCAGCTGCCCCGGGCGGTACGTCCGGGGGCGGCGAAATGGGACTGAAAAACTGATCCTTTTTTATAATTTCACAGTACCATAAAAATATAAATAAAAACATAAAATTTAGATACGAATTCAGAAGAAATTTCTCCATGCTTTGATGAAACTCCTTACATTGAAGAAAGTAAAGAGTGTGAAAGATGTAATTTAGATGAACTAACAGTAGCAGAAGGTTCTACCCCAGAACCTGTCTCAAAAGAAGAACATTCTATAGAAGAACATGAAACTTCAACTCCAACTCGTACTATGGATACTGGGATCGGGACTATAATTACAAATTCAGACTTGGGACTTCTAATAAACAAGGTGATAAACAGCAATAAAAATGAGACTTTTGTGAAAATGGGCCCACCTGACATGCCGCCAGTCCATGATGGGGGAAAAGGCATTTCCAAAAACAGTTCTTTTTTCTAAAAGACCGAACGGAGAGAGTGGTAGGAGAGATTGGCTTTTACGGAGTGATACCGCAGAGTCCTTGTTTTGTTTTCTGAGTAGGTTTTTTGATAGCGGTTGTGGGAGTGAAAAATCTGATTCAAATAAGTCTGTTTTATTGAGTAACGATGGATGGAAGAAAGAATACGGTTGGCGGAAGCTGTAACTACCAACGCATGAAAGGAGCACCTCTCACAAGAATAGTTACATCCAATGGAGAGAGTTAGAAAGGCTTCAGACATTCATTCGCAGCTTGATTCTGAATTGGCCTCTAGAACGAAATACTGGAAAGAAATATTTCAGAGATTGTTATCTGTAGTTATGTTTATTGGAGAGCGAGGCTTAGCTTTCAGAGGAACCTCCGAAAGGGTATGTGATCCCAACAATGGCAACTATTTGGGGCTGATAGAGTTGTTATCTGAATTTAACCCATTACCTAGAGAACATATCTCAAAAATAAAAAAATCTCAAGAAGAGTGAAAACGGCTTCAAACGCACTACTTGTCTAAAGATTCCCAAAAAAAATTTATTCAAAATTGTGGTGTTAGAGTTCGTCAGAAGATGCTAGAAGAGAGGAAAAAATCCAAATATTTTTCTGCTATTGCTGACTCTACCCCAGATGTCTCCCACATGGAGCAAACAACATTGGTTTTAAGATACGTATTAGATTGTGAATTGGAATTTGAGGTTAGTGAGAGGTTCTTATGTTTTGTTGATTGCAAACAAAAAACAGGACAGGATGTTGCTAACTTGATTATGAGTGAACTTGAAAAGAACTCAATAGCTTTGAAGGATTGTAGAGGGGCAAGGTTATGACAACGGTGTAAATATGGCCGGAGTTTATAACGGTGCTCAAGCCATTATAAGTAAACATAACAATCTTACCTTTTACTCTAATTGTGCCGCACACAGCCTGAACCTGTGTGGGGTTAATGCCGCAGAGTGCTGTGTAGAAGTGATATCATTTTTCGGATGTTACAAAAAGCATACAACTTTTTTTCCAAAAGCCCACAAAGGTGAGAATACTTAGATAAACGGATAGGATGCTCCCTGCATAACCTTTCTCAAACTGGATGGTCGGCCCGAGTAGATAGCGTTCGACCTTTTGTCAAGCATTTGCCACTCATAATTCATGCCCTAAATGACTGTAAAGAGCGTAATCTAACCGCAGAATGTAAAACAGAGCTAAAAAGAGTTACGGAGTACTTAAGATTCTTTGAATGTGGTATTATCATGTCCATAATATGGCTAAAAGTGCTTGTCACTACTGATCACAAGAATTAAGTTTTACAAACCCGATTTGCAACTCACGACACACAGGCGAAAAACATTGGTGATCTAATTGAGGAGCTGAATTAAGGATCTGCGGAGTAAATGGTGCAATCTTTATGCTGAAGAAAAACTAGTGGCAACGAACATGACAGAAAGTATAGAATGTGAAAAGGACTTAAGGAGAAAAGACTTAAGAAAAGAAAAATATTCCATGACGAGACCAGAAATTGTGAAAGCTCATCAAGGTGTAATGATCAAACGGGATGTTACGTAAAACATGAGGAGGAGAATTTCAGAATTAAGGTTTTATATAAACTTATTGACTCTATCATTAGGGGCCTTACTCAGAGATTTCAATTTTCCGTAAAGGTTAGTGACCTTTTTCAATGTCTTTGGATATATCATGATGAAGATGAAAATGAAATTGAAAAGCAGTGTTTGACTTTGTGTCAAACGTACAAAGATGACATAGACACTGACATTTTCAATTAAATCAAACACCTGAATTCAATACATATGACCAACTTAGGAGAAACGTCATTACAACCTTTAAAAATTTTGAAAGAACTAAGAAAAATAAAGTTGGACAGCTGTTCCCAAACACATCTATAGCAATCAGATTGTTCTGCTGCATCCCTGTATCTGTAATTCACGGTGAGAGAAGTTTAAGTGTAATCAAAAGAATAAAAAGTGTCAATCGATCAATGATGAACCAAGACAGGATGAACAATTTCAGCATCTTGGTGATGGAACCTGGTTTGGGAAGGAGCTGGAAATATGATGATATTATTGGTGACTTTGCAAGAAAGAGGGCTAGAAGAGTTGTATTTTCATAGAATAAAAAAGGAAAAAGTACGTTTTATTATGACTTTTCATAAAATGTTCAAGTTCAATTAAGCCCTAGTTACTGTATAATAAAACTGTAAAATGTGTTAAACCATCAAAAAAAAATTTTATTTCGCTAATGTTTCCCCATCCCTTTCCACTGGCATGTGTTTATTTAACATAAAAAATTTATAAGTACAATTTATAGTACATCAAAAGATAATGCATGACTGCACATTTCTTCTGGAGAAAAAGCTAATAATCAGGCAAGTCTTGGTTATAAAATAACTTGCAAGTTCGCAGTTCTGGTCAAATTAAGTGAGGGGTGGGTAGGGGAGGTGTACCGGGATTTAGGGGCCCGGACCCCTCAGTTGCCCAGGGGCCCGAGAATCCTGTCACGGCCTTAATATGAATACAAGTTATATAATAAAAATAATTACTAAATCATTCTTAGAGCCTTTATTGCAGCAAACTACTAAATTGCGTCTCTATAATTTATAATTTAAGGTACAGTAAGAAATTCGTATTTTTCCCGTCTCATTTTGGCGTCTCGTTTCAATTTAGCGTTTCACCTATGGCACCGGCTCTGTAGGTATTATACTTCTTAAATCCACTATCTTGACCTTGAATTTAACTGAAAAATCTGGAAGAGGTTGGCTTTAAAGTAAGGGTTATAAACCTTTCACGTTCGAGGGTCACAGCTATAAATTTGTAAAGTTCCATGGGCCACACGTGTGAAATAAGTAGCATAGGCAGAGAACAAAAATATATTATTTGCAAACGAGCTTCAGCCTTTGAGATGATTGCTTGATTTGCTTTTTATAGCATGATGATGAAGGTTTAATTGCTTCAAAACTCGTCACTGAAGTTTTGTGTGTATGGTGTGTTTTAAAAAGTATTTTGTACCTTGATAATTATTATTAATTAAAAAATATTTTTATTCATTATTTTCTACAAACAACAAAAAATGAGATTTGAATTAGTTTATATTGTACTTTATATTGCAAGAAACAGAATGAATGCAGGACTTATATGACACAATTGGCAACATTGGCATTGCTTTTGCTTTTGCTTAACTATTGCTTGATTTGCTAAACTATTGCTTTTGCTTGATTCAACCTGATATTGAAGATATCAGATTCAACCTGATATCTTCAATATCAGGTTGAATCTGTGATGTTGAGATTCACTTGTAGCCTATGTGCTGTGGGTAGTGGCGTACTCAGGATTTTTTCTTGGGGGGGGGGGGGGGGGGCGAGCGAGATGAACGGATAAAAATATTTATAATGCAAAATCAATATTCATAATGCAATTTCTATTTCTTTGGGTGGGTCACTGGCTGTGGGCTTCTAAAGTACAGGCTTCTGTGCCGGTGGGCCTCTGAACATCGGCGAACCACGGGTTGAAGATCCCTACTTTTGAGGATCACAGTTTGTTTTCGAAAGAAACTATCGCCATCTAGTGGCGAGTATAGATAAAACAAGTTTTCAGATGAGAATATTGGCCGGCATTTGGTACCACAGAATTGTTGTTTTTATCGTTTGAAATTGCATGGAGAAGTGTCTATTTCCCTCACAGTGGGGTTGTTTTTAACATATTGCGATTGCATGGTAACGTTTCTATTTCCTGATAATATCTCTTTCATAATTTTAATTGAAACATTACGTGCTGGGAACTTGTGATGAACAAAAAATCGTTACCAACTCACGATCCACAATAAAGCCTTAAAATTATTAATTAGGTGACATGATAAGAAATTTAGCACTAAATTCAGAGAACCAAATCAGGGAATAGAAAATTTTTAATTTATTTGTATAATTATCGTGAATTAATTCAGGTTTTTCTATTCTCCCAGTTTCCATTAGTCCCAAACCGTTTGCTATTTTTACGTTGTACTGTATATGACCAAAAGCTATACCGAAAGTTGATCGAGAGTAATATTAAAAGCTTACTTTTTGCTATTAGTAAACTATCCAATTCATCAACGCCTAAAAAGAATATCGTTTTTAAATTTTTGCCAAACGTTACATTGCATACTTAATACTAAGCATTGAATTTACAAATTTTCTTGTGTGCAGCGTTTAATGTAAATAATTCTGATATGGTAGGAAATAGCTTTAAAACGTAAATCCTCTTCAAAGTATTCATTTAAGGAATTAAGACTGAAGATTTTCTATATTTTTGTTCTCATATTTGAAGTATTGCCTTGATGTTTTTTTATTAGTAAATGTATGAGTATATCTATCATTTCATTTGAATTCGACGATGTTCGCGTTATAGAATTTAAAAGTGATTTAATTTCAATGGATGAAATGTAGAATACTAGCTGAATATCCGTGCTTTGCGACAAATACATTACTACCATCAATTACGTAATTTGGTTAATTTAATTTAAAGTAACTTGAGCAGTAAAATGTCATTCCTCACAGAAGATCACCATATAATTTATGACGGTGATTCTATAGTATATATGAGTTTTAGATTTTTTTTTTTTATTTTAGGGAATTTAAGCTTCTATCTTAACAGCATTAAAGGTTTTTTTTTTTTGTTTTTTTAAATCTTTCTGAGTGAGTACCTGGGGCTCTAAGCTGAAGCTTAATACCCTATTAAACTCCTTAAAATTCGAATTTTTGAAAGAGATTTCTTAGCAAGCACCTTCGGACTAAGAGGGACCACCATACAAAATTCCATCTTCTTGGAATCCTAGGATCTCAACCGGAGATACGGTGATCAGTCAGTCAATCAGTGGTTACTCTGGAACGATCGATCGTTCCCTGAATAATCATTTTCCCGTATGTGTCGTTTATTTCATCCAGTCCTGATGATAATATTTCATTGCTATGTTCCCGCATTTGTCGTTTAGGGCAATAAGTCCCTTCAAAAACGATCGACCGAGGTTCCACCGTATTTGCTTTTTATATATACATATGAACTTAATCACTTGAGTTTCTTTGAAACTCTTCGCCATGTCCAATATTACTCCGATCAATTTTAACCAGACCCTAGGAATATTGCTGCCCCTTCTTCCTTAAACAAAAATCTCTTTTCATGATGTTTTTAAAGCCCTAAAGCTGTTAAGCTAGCTTTCAACAAGGCTGGTCTTAAATTCTAAATAGTAACATTACGTAATTAACTTGATGATGATGAAAATTTTTAAATGTAAATTCGTAAGTTAATGAAAAATGATCATAAACTATATTTTTAACAGGAAGAGAAAGATAATTAATCCTTCAATGGTGGAATTTTGCTCTGAAATGTGCATCTGTATGGGTAATTAAAATCAAGCGAAGACGAGTATCGTCAAACGTAAAGAAAATGCACTTGCTGTAAATTTTAATTAAATTATAGCAAAGTGGCAATCACTAAAATTTTGTTTATTTGAAATTTCAATAATTATATTGCTGTGAAATTCATTAATAACTCAAATACTATCAACACAACCTAAAAAATATTGTTTTTAAAAACCATGAAAATACCACGAGAAAGAAAAAAAGAATTGAAATTCGAGGTATGATTGTAGTTTATGAAAAATCGGATTCGACATGCTAAAAGCATTACAAATTAGGAGTGCGTAGTGCGATCTTTTTTTTAAAGTTTTTTCATAGAATTTTCACTATTTTCTGCGAAAAATTAAGCACAGTTTGCCCAGTTTTCACAAGAAATCATTGGAATTGTGTGCAATGATATTTTATTTGCTTTGCATACAACATTTTCATAGAAAATACAAAAAAAATGGTAGATCATTAGATTATTTTATAATAATAAGAGAAATATAATTTTTCAAATTTTTGCTAAAATTAAAATTTGTCACAAAGGGTAATTAGGTTTATCACATGACGAGTATACTCGTCATAACCCACAAAGTTGTTATTCCTAAGAGATGACGGGTACACCCATAGAACGCCGTTAAAAAGATTAAATGAAAAAAAAGAAAAGAAAGTATTACAATTAACTCGCATGTAAGTAATGCTCATCATGTCACGTAAAATGAAGAGCTGCTAATTTACAAACACGTAACTATGGTGAATATAAATTACATTTGTTTATTTACATTTCCACCGTTAAAATGAAAACTCACTGTTTACAACGAAACTTTTCTTGCTTTCATATTATCAAAATCACAAATAAAGGTAATTTAGTCTTATTTCTGGCCGATTTTAGATTCAACTGAAATCATAGCAAAACGTAAATAAGTGCTACTGCAACATTAAGGGCAAAAATACTTTCAACTATATAACCTAGCACTTCAATTTGCGGCGTATTTTATGGTTCTAACTTGGAAATTACTCAATCCATTAAATAACTCAATATCATCAATTTATCTTAATCTCTGATGGCCTAATTTTTTTTATGATAACAATGACGTGCCCTGCTGTACATTTCAATGCATGTCACAGAACGTTATTATTCGGGATTCCAATTCATGAATTCCTTAAATGTTGAATAACATTTCTATTCATAACTTCCAGCTTTCTGTTATTTTTAAGGAAGAGGAGATAGTAGAGTATTTCTTGTCCTGAGTTGGCACAAATGCGTTTCATTACCTGATTACGTGTCATAACTACTGATCGATCACAAGGACTGACCATTGAAAACGACGAATCAATCACAGATGGAACTACAATCTAATATAGAACATTTTAGTTTTCAAAGAGAAAAGTTGTCACTTTATTTATAAGAGTGCACGAAGAGGTTAGGTATCTACTATTGGGACTTCTATCGGCCAGCAAAAAGAAAACTTCAAGCACAGAAAAACTTCGCCGTCAGGATTCCAGACATCTTGAAGTTGCCAACCGCTAACCATTCTCTCTCATTGGTGTTACGCCAAAATCTACGAGTGTGGCGAAGCGTTGTCTAAATTTGATTATTCCTGTCAAAGAAGGATTCGCCAGATTGGGAATTTAGAGCAGTAGATCCTGAAATCACTGGAACTTTTTACCCTTTCCCCCCATGGCTCCCATGTTTTCACAGATGACTCAGCTGAGTACGCCTTTAGCAATGCTTGGGCGGAAGTTTTTTCTTCTGAATTCCAATTATCTGCTCCCATTGACAAATTGGCCGTAAAATTTTGACTGTGAAATTCGGGATGTTATGTTTGTTCTTGAGGCTGCGCAGTACTTTGAAGAGCGAAACATCGAGGTTTTTTTTAATTAATTTTCAAGCTACTATTCTTTGTTATCAACTTCTGGAAAAGGATAACATTATTTTTCTGCGGTGGATACCATCCCATTACGGAGTCCTTGGAGAAAGCAAACGTAGCTATTGTTAAATATATGTATGTTTTCCATAAAGAAAGAGAAACTGTCACATGCCACACCAGATGGCACCACTTGTTCAGATTTCATGTAATTCCACTGTTGTTCAATATCGCGTGTTGTCTTGTGTCGAGCTTAAGATATTAATGTAAAAGATGCTTATTAAAACTTAAACTTAAATTACTTAGCCTCAGCTCTTTATCATCCAAATCATGATTCTCTACAACTCCATTGCTCTGCTGTGATGATAGCGCTGACGTGCTACATAGAATGTAAGCGTATTTTTACCTTACTTTTGATTCGCGAGTGATTTATCCAACAAAGATTATGAGACTGAAGGATCTCACAGCAGCAATTAAATTGTAGTGTAAAGCAAAACTGATCGCAAAATGGCTCTTAGAGATAACTATCTTGTTGAAAAAGTAAACTCTAATAATTATGCAAACTGGAAGTACAAAACCGAAATGGTTCTCATTAAAGAAGATCTTCATGATCTCGTTACTGTTGAACCACCCGAGCCAAAAACACCAGCATGGTTAAAACAGGATCAGAAAGCTAGAGTGCTGATAAATTTTTCTATTGAAGACAGCCAAATTGATAGTCTCCGTCCCTTAATAAGACGAAGACTTTAGCAGAGTTTCAGTGTAAAAGTAAGGACACAGGTTTAAAAGCAAAAAGTTAAATTTATTAACATACTAAATTAACTAATCTCATATACAACTCAAATACTATCGAGTTGCAAGAATAACTAGGCAACCTAGACCAGACTCACACTCGACCATCGGATCAAATGTCTAACTGTGTTGCCTAGGCCAGTGCCTTCTAACACAGATATTTCGTAGTTGTGCCATCGGAGAGCTGAAATACCACAGAAAATGAAAAGAAAGTTCGTCGGGAATCGTCAAAAGTTCAGGGAAATGCAACACAAAAAGTGAAGCAGTGAGTCTTCTGGTCAGAACTTTGGATGGTGAGAAGAACAGTTCTGATTGGATGTCTCCTGGATCTTCAAGTTATTCGCTGGTGGGGGTGGAGTTAACGGCTGTCTGTAAGCTGGATTTCAATTGGCAAGTGTAGCGAGAATAGAGAAAAGAGATTGGATAGAAAGCTAAGGTCTGGGATCCGTGAGTTCAATAACTACAAAAATGAGCAAAGCCAAAAGGATTTGCTCAGAGACAGAAAATTAAGTTAATAGAAAGTTTAAGGATAGGAAATAGATATTTATTTTACTTTATAAAATTTTATAGTTGTTTTTTGTCTTGACAAGCCAAGTATTGTTTTTATATTTTTTATATTTTTATATAAATGACGAGGACAAACAAAAAATTAAGACGGAAGACTCAGGATGGCTCGAGGCCTTTTCCTGTTAGTGGGGTCAGCGTGATCATAGTTTGCAAGATTAGATAGGAGTTCACTGTCAATAGAATTGTGAAAGTTTATGGCTTGATTTTTGAGATAATTTCGAATAGTAGGGATATTTAATTCCCTGTAAATACAAGTATTTCTGAAATACCAATCCGCATTAACGATTTGTCGAATGTTGCTGCTCTGAGCAGATGCGAGTTTTTTAATATGGGTGTCTGCACAATATGACCACGCTGGCCCTCCATAAGTTAAAATAGGATGAAGATAGGAGTTGTAAATGAGCATTTTATTAACTAAGCTTAATTTGCTATTCCGAGAAATTAGTGGGTAAATTAATCTTCTGGCTGCTCGGAATTTGTCCCTGACATGTAGGATATGTTGTTTCCAAGTGATGTTTTTATCTAATACGATACCGAGGTATTTGACTGTATCAGACCAGGGGATTTTTGTGTTACCTATTTGTATTTGGTGACTGTTGAATGTCTTTTTACGTTTAGATGTAAACATGACAGCGACGCATTTTTCAGAATTAATTTTAATTTTCCATTTGTCGAGCCAATTTTGAATGGAGGACATGTGGGTGTTGATGTATTTTACTGCGTATTTAAAATTTTTGTTAGTAGCATAAAGGGCAGTGTCGTCGGCGAAAATAGCAATGTTTGTGTTTATATTTTGGGGAATATCGTTGACAAATAGATTAAAAAGAATTGGGGATAAAACTCCACCTTGTGGTACACCTGAATTAATTTTGAATTTACTGGAGAGATGGCCATTAATTCTAACTTGAAAGGTACGATTTTTGAGATAGGAGATGAGAAGGTGGATGATTTGGGGTGGGAAGTTATAGTTAATGAGTTTGTGGATGAGTCCATCGATCCAAAGTTTATCAAAAGCTAGGGAGATGTCAAGAAAGAGGGCTGCTGTGGAGGATTTATTTTTCTTAGCACTGGCGAGGTTTTCGGCAAGACGATATACTTGATGAGGGGCTGAAAGAGATTTTCTGAAGCCAAATTGGTACGGGATAATGATTTGTTTATCCTCGAGATGCTCGTTAATTTTCTTTGCTGTGAATTTTTCTGTTAATTTACTAAGAGAATTAAGAAGGCTGATAGGGCGGTAGCTGGAGGGAGAGGAATGAGGTTTATTAGGTTTTAAGATTGGGACAATTATTGAGTTTTTCCAGCTGTGGGGAAAGTGTTCAAATTTAAAAATAGAGATGATAAGAATGGTAATTTTGAAGATATATTTAAAAGGGAGGTTTTTGAGCATAGTATTATTAATGTTATCTTCTCCGGGAGACTTTCTTTTGGGAAGTTTTTTAATGTATTCTTTAATATCGGCTGGGACAATAAAGGGGGTGGGGCTTTCATGAGGTGTGTTAAGAAAGAGATTAATACTATTTTTGACAATGTTTTCAGTGCTAGAGTGAGATATTTGATTAAGGGAGAAGTTTTTTGCAAAGTTTTTTCCTATAACTTGGGATTTTTCTATATCAGTGAGAACGTTATCGTTAGTTTCGGGGTCTTTAAGAGGGGGAATGAAACGGAATTGATTTTTGAAACGCTTGGCGGCTCTCCAAATGGAATTGTCAGTAGTGTCCAGTGATTCTAAGTAATTATTCCAATTAGTGTTAGATTGATCTCGAAGGTAAAATCTGAGGTCTTCTTGAGTTTTGTTCATAATAGTTTTGTTAGCATTGGTTCTATTGTGCTGCCATGTTTTACGTGCTCTGTTTTTGTTGTTTATGAGAATTTTAAGGTGTTGGTCATGGATGGTTTTAACACGGGGGGGGGGGATTAATTTAGTACTTTTAATTAAACTTTCGTTGATGTCGGTAGTAATGCTAGAGACTAGGTTTTCCAGATCGTTGATATTATTGACAATGGGGGGAATATATTTAATATTATTTAGTTCATTTTTGAAGTTATCCCAGTTGATTTGTTTAGTATGATTTATGATGAGAGGGTTAGTGTCAAGAGGGATACGAATTTCAACTGGGTTGTGGTCAGAAGTTAGTTCACAATGGGAAGTTATGAAGAAGTCATGAGGGAAACCTTTAACAAGAGCAAAATCAATGATACTTTCAGAGTTATAGGAGAAGTGGGTCGGGGAAGTGGGGGCGATGATGTCGAAATTTGTTTTGCTAGTAAAGTTATAAATTAAGTTTCCATATACATTATTAATTTTACAATTCCATAATTTATGTTGAGCATTTAGGTCACCAAAGATAAGGGTATTTAGATTGAAGGAGTTTAAAGCGTTAAGGTCTTCATTAACATCGTTATGATTTTGCATAGGAGGAATATAGGTTGAGATGATGGTATAGAAAGGGAGGTTATTTAATTTAATGTTGATAGCGGTCACACTCGACTGCATGTTGCATTCTTTAAATACAAGTTAGAGTCAGGGTTGCCACTGATAGAAAGGAAAGTAACATAAAAGAAATAACATTCATACGTCATGCAAAACTATGACGTCATAAGATAAGGTGTGAGATAAGAATGAAAGCTTAACAATAGGCCCGCCTCTCACATCTTTACAAAAAAACTTGTACCAACTTTAGAAGTATATTGCAGTTTCACGTAAAACAAGTCTTTGAATCTACTTGCATTATGAACTAAACTAACTGGAAAACATAAAACTTAAAAATACATACATTCCTTGTACTGGATCCTGTTAAAGTTACATAATCATTTAATAATGTACCAAAAATACACAAATTTCGGGTTAAACAAAGCCCTTTGCAGAAATAACATTAAATTTGTTTCAGTACAAAAAATACTTGACATTCTCAGAAATTTGATTTCTTTTAAACGAAAAACAGTGACAGCCATATATATATATATACACTTATAGGCATAACATTTCACAGTTTGTATCAAATTCTATACATATTTAGAATACATTTACAAATTAATAAATTCCTTACATATTATACTGCACTGTTCATTTACCATCCGACAGTGCTTAAAAATTATGCTTGTTATCAGATGTTATCATATGTTGCAACATATATAACCCCAAAAAAAACCTATACAATACATAGTAATAACATAATATAACATGTAAAAATTTAGTTTAAAAACCTGTACTCAATGTTATATTAGGTAAAGACTTTATCCACAAAGCTTTTCAGTCCAGCCTTGGGTAATGCTTTCGTAAATATATCAGCAAAATTGCTTTTGCTGTTAACATATTTTAGTTTAAATAATTTGTCATAAATTAAGTTTCTCAAAAAAGAGATATTTTACATGACTATGTTTAGTGCGTGAATTTTCGATTGGGGAATTAGAAAAGTCTATAGCTGCCATGTTGTCACAATATAAAACCTTTTCATATGGTTTACTTCCAATAATATCTGCTTTAATGCACTCACCTAATATTCTAATTACCCACACAAATTCTTTTGCCGCTTCGGTAACTGAAACGTATTCTGATTCCATTGTAGACAATGAAATTCATTTTTGCTTAAAAGTTTTCCACAAAATTGGGGCTTTATCAATAAATAAAATCATTCCCCGATGGAAATCCTATCGTCACTATTAGTTGCAAAGTCAGCATCGCTATAACTGGGGTTTTCAACTTGTGACAAATCTAACTTGAGATCTCTGGTGTGACTGACATATCCCAGGAGTTTTAGCAAGATATTCCAATGGTACATACCTGGATTAGATTGGAATTGCGATAATATATTTACTGTATAGCTTTTATCTGGTCTCGTACGGCTGGCTAAAAATGCTAAGCATCCGAGAAGATTACGATAAGGCAAATTTGTCATTTCAGAAATTTCATGTTCAGTATTGGGTACTTGCATTTTTGATAAAATTGTGCCTTTAGCTATAGGTAAAGATGTTATGGGATAATGGTATTTTTCCATAAGATTTACCCACCTTCTCAATGTAACTTGTTTGGTGGATGTATAGCTTTCCTTCATGTTCTTCAAATTCAACACCTAACAACTTCCTGGTTTTCCCTAACACTTTTAATTCGAATTTAAGTTTGAGTTTTTCAATTACATGATTAATGCAGTCTTTAGTTCTTCCAAACAGTATAATGTCGTCAACATACAATAACAAGACAACGTTGTTCTCATAAGTGTAGACACAGTTAACCCAATCTAATGTACGAAAATTAAGACTTTCAAGAGTACTTTGAATTGTAAAATACCATTCACGACCACTTTGGCGTAGGCCATAAATAGCCCGTTTTAAAAGGCAAACGTGGTCCGGTTTATTAGGATTAGTAAAACTTTACGGTTGCCGCATGTAGATAATGTCATCTAAGGAAGCATATAAATATGCACACTTTATATCTATATGATAATGAAGCCAATGGTGTAACGATACTAATAACGAAAATAATAATCTTATAATTGCAAAGTTAACGACGGAGCTGAAAACTTCATTATAGTTTTCCCCATGCCATTGATTGAAACCTTGGGCGACTAAACGAGCTTTAAATTTTACAAGTTTGTTTTCAGCATCGTTTTTTACAGTAAACACCCACCTGTTTCCTAATATTTTTGCGTTAGCAGGTTTCGGGACTAATTCCCAAACATTTCGTTCTTCCATTGCCTTTATCTCTTCTTTCATGGCATTGAGCCAATTGTTTGCTTCATGTGCTTTAAGTGCGGCATTGAAATTGGATGGTATTTTTATATTGGATAGTCAGCTATCCGTTAAATTCGACTCTTTTGGTTGAACAACACCTGAATATTTGTTTTTGCCACTAAAGTTAAAGTTCGTTTTATCACACTTTAGACCATGGGATTTACAATAGGCCTCGACTTGTTTGTAGCAGTTCAGTTTCATGTCGGTTCCTTCAACCTCATAAAATATATCAGTTCTACTTTTATCTCTTCGGGAATGGCTGACCTTACCCATGTAACGTCTTGTTTGGATTCTGCTAAAGTCTGAGAGGGTGGTGTCTCTACCTCGCTTTTAATTTTACTGTTAGTAGGGGTACAAGAGGGACTTTCTATCTTTTGCTTACATTGTTTCGAAGTTTCCGCTACACAGAAATCATCTTCCGATTCAATATCCGTTTCTGATGTAGTCCGATATTTAAGTTTACAATGGTCCAGTACGTCTCCGCTGCTTTTCCATTTTTCTTCTATCCTAACATTAATGGTCTCGATAATCTTCCTTTCTAAGGGCAACCATATACGGTAACCTCTGGTTCTCATCGCGTACCCCACTAATATGCCTTTCTTTGACTGCATCCAAAATTTATTTCTAAGATGTTTTGGGGTTCCCACGAACGCTGTAGCTCCAAATTCTCTTAGATGTTTAACTGATGGTTTATGACCACCGTATAATCTAATTCAAATGGGGTTTCTTTATTACCTTGATGACATACCCTGTTCCATACGTAAGTAAAGCAGAAAAGGGCTTCAGCCTAAAACCCATTACTAAGACCTATATACTTTAAGAAGAATTCTTATTGCGTTCATGGCGGTATAATTATAACGTTCGCTTACTCCATTCTGTTCTGGAGTGTAAAAATTTGTTCTCTCTGCCTGTATGCCTTGGTCATCTAAAAATTTCGCAAATCTTTCATTAATGAATTCGAGCCCATTATCAGTTCGTATGTTTAAAATTTTCGAGTTTAAAAACCGCTCTGCCCGTTTCTGAAATTTTGTAAAGCATTCGAATACAACTGACTTTTGTTTGAGGGGTTCCCCCTTCACCTTCCTACTGTAATCATCTATAATTCTCAGGAAATACCTGAATCCTTCTCTCGTTTGTGTAGGGAGGGGACCACAGACATCCATGTGAAGTAATTGAAGTGGTTTGTCAGATCTCACTTTATTAATAGGATTATAAGATACTCTGCGTGATTTTGCTAATTTACAGGACTCGCAGTTTAATTCTGCATTTTTTATATCTGGTAGACCTTTGACAGAATTATGTTTACTTGTGTTAAGAATGTATTTACTATTAACGTGACAAAACCTATGGTGCCATAATTCTAAATCATTTGTGTTAAACGTTACCAAACTTTCAACTTCGGATGAAATAGTCTTTTTAGGATATTTGGGGTAAACGTAATATAACCCTTCCTTTCTAAGTGCAAAGAAACTTTTTCTTCCGTCTTTTGCGTGTACTATAATTTTTCCCGATTTTCCGATAAATGATCCTCCCTGTTTTTCAATGAGTGAACAGGATAACAAATTTCGCCTCAGCCGTGGGGAATACATGACATTGTTTAAAATTACCTTTTCATTACCAAAATGGGTAAACTGCATTTCCACTGTTCCTATCCCTTCTACTGGACATGAAATATTATCAACAGCAACCGCCATTGAGGTATCAGATACCGCCTCAAATGATGTAAACAAATTCTTGTTACAGCAAAAATGGGCACTCGCGGCAGAATCAAAAACCCATGCTCTTTTTAATTCCTCATTTTCATTGTAGCATGTTTCTATAATATAACTAGATGTTTGGTCTCGTTGCTTCTTCCCCTTTTTATCTCCCTTATTTTTAAGCATTCTATTTTTACAATTAGCCCTAAAATGACCGGTTTTCCCACATGAAAAACATTTTCTTTTCTGATATTTGCTAAATACATCTTCATCCTTAATATTTTTAGTTTTTGATGTAGAGCTATGCAGTGCTGTTAGTTGATTGTCCATAATACTTTGTTTAAGCCTAGCTTCATCGGCAAACAGTTCTTGAAGAACCTTTTCAGGCTTAAATTCTTCGTCGGACCACCTGTATATAGCTTGCACTATACCAGAAAAATTAGGGGGTAGAAACCTTATCAACTGGAAGGAGTAAAACCAGTCAGAAATTGGTTTTACCTGTATCTTTGAGTTGATCCGTTATACCTCTTAATCGAGCGGCGAATAGTCCTATTGATTCTTCCTCCGAAGGTCGACAGCTAAAAAAGTTATCCATTAATCCAATCGTTCGAGCTCGTGAGTCCGGCCGAAAGTGATTAAGAATTTCCCAAGCCAGCTTGCCATCATCAGTTCCAGATATAAGTGGTCGAAAACGCTTTTCGACACTCAAGTATATCGTAGTGTACGCTTTCGTCTTTCTAGTAGCGTAATCTCGTCTCTCCTTCTGGTCGGCGTCTTTAGCTGGTTTAACTTCTGTGCCGGAAATTATATTCCATGCTTTACGGTCCATCAGTAGTACTTTCGCATCCTCACACCATGACGAATAGTTGTCACCGGTAAGCTGTTCAATGCTTGCTTCTAATGACTGGCCCGCCATCACTGTATTCACTAGTGCCCCTTCGTGTGAAAAACGTACTGATAAAAGTATATTAAAAATAAAATTGCCTAACACCTGTGTCCATAACTCTTTGCTAAAGGCCCATAATCATGATGGTCTCCGTCCCCTAATAAGGCAAAGACTTTAGCAGAGTTTCAGTGTAAAAGTAAGGACACGGGTTTAAAAGCAAAAGGTTAAATTTATTAACATACTAAATTAACTAATCTCATATACAACTCGAATACTATCGAGTTGCAAGAATAACTAGGCAGCCTAGACCAGACTCACACTCGATCCGCTAGTTGATGTTTATGAATTGGAGTGCCTTGGTCCGATTGGACTTTATCTCCAGTAAGCAAGTTTAAAGGTGTCAAGATATCTGCTGCATGTTGCATTCCTTAAATACAAGTTAGAATCAGGGTTGCCACTGATAGAAAGGAAAGTAACATAAAAGAAATAACATTCATACGTCATGCAAAACTATGACGTCATTAGATAAGGTGTGAGATAAGAATGAAAGCTTAACACAAATTATGCATGTAAAATATCTTACGACAGCAAAAGAAACTTGGGATGCATTAAAGAAAGTGCATGAAAGATTTAATCTAACAAGTAAATTATTTCTACTTAGAAAGTTATACAGCACGAAATTAGAAGAAGGTGGAAACGTAAATAATCACATTTGTAATTTAATGGAAATAATTGATAAGCTACGTGCTATCGGAGAAAACATTAACGAATCTCACATTTCTGTTTTACTTTTGTGTTCACTCTCTCACAGCTATGATAATTTAATAACTGCTCTAGAAGCAAGACCAGAAAACGAACTGATTGTAGATTTTATTAGAGAAAAAATTATCGATGAATATAACCGCAGAATTGAAACAGGTCAAAGCGATATCTCAAATAGAGTGTTTAAAATCCAAACCAAAAGTACTGCACCAAATCGCGAAAATAAATTTTATTCCTTTTGTCATAAGAAGAATCACATGAGATCAGAATGTTATCACTTGAAAAATAAAAATCGTAATCCGCCCACATTTCAAAACAAAAATACGACTAAAATGAAACAGCATAACGCGTCGATTTGTTTTGAGACTAAAACGAAAGCTATTAGCGGTATAGCTGAATACGCACATTCCTGCTCCTTCATTGCGAATAAAAAGAAAATAAAGCAGAAGCTCATCATTGACTCAGGAAGTAGCTGTCACATATTTCACGATAAGGAATATTTCGTAGAGTTAAAACCATGAAGCTACAGAAGGAGGAGCAGCTCAGTGTTAAAAATGTGTCTCCCTTTTTGTCGCCGCCCCTAGAGGGCGCTCGCGTGCTCTGGCGGGCGGCTTAGACACGGACAACCATACGCTTTAATATGGATTTTTCGTATTTTTCCTAGCGAAAACAAGTTGTTTTATTTTAGTGCGTATTTAATATGAATTTATTTTTTCAATTTAACAATTGCTTATTTTCATTCAAAATCTTTATTTCAAGTGCTTTTTTTGCTATAATTCATTAAAATTCTTAAAGGAAATGAGTAAATATACTTTTTCAGAATAATTGTGTATTGGTTTCAGAATAAATGAGTTCAGAATTTTGTAATAATTTAATAATTAAGGAAATGAAATTACAGAAAAGAATTGTGAAGAAATTTTTTTATCATTGTTCATAATCTCTTATGGAAAAAAAATGTGAGAAATAATACTGATTAACCAAAACACACACACACACATAGTAGAAAAGCAACATTTTCTATCAATCACAAATAAATTCTTATCAGGACTAATAAAATAGGAAGTCAATTCTGTATTTAATCAGACAATACTTTAAAATATCTTCCTTTGGAAAAAAAATCAGTCAAAGCATCTCAGATTACACTTTTTAAAACCGGAGGTATAATGGTCAAGTTGGTAAATTACTGAATACAAATTTTTTCAGCGAATTAAAAAGAAAAAAAGAAATAACTTTGACAAGGACAAATCAGCTATATTTTTGAATTTTCACAAAGTACGCATTTTATTGCATAAGCAGATTTTGTACGCAGATTTTGCATAAGCATTTATAGTAACAACATTGCTTATCATACAATGAAAACTTATTTACTTAAGGGGTGTGGTCACTTTTCCGTACCTTTAAAAGTATCATTTTTAGACCTATGTTCGATTGTATGTACTACTCATGATTTAAGCTTGATTTATATGAAATTTTTTGAGTAACTGCCTATAATATTGTTTATTATAGATGCAATTTTTCAAGGTAATTAATAAAAATGACTTTTTATGCATAAAAAGGGAATTTTTTTTTTTAAATCGAGCATTTTGCAGTCAACTACTGTGCGCATTCTGTCAAAATAAATTATTAAGGTACATTAATAATTTTTTACTATATGTGATTACAATACTTCAGGCAACAATATCCAGCAACATTATTCTAAAATATATTAAAACATTTAAGTACGTGCTATTTTTAATTAGAAATTTCAAAAATGACTGAGTAAAAGCTTATAAAAAATTCTTTAAAAAATTAAAATATATTAAGGTTAAAAAATTTTGATAGATTTTGTTGTCTAAAGTGTTGTTATCACATATAGTAAGCAATTTTTAATGTAACTTAATAATTGATTTTGATAGAATGCGCACAGTAGTTGACTGCAAAATGCTCGATTTAAAAAAAATATTCACTTTTTATGCATAAAAAATCATTTTAATTTTTTATTAATTACCTTGAAATATTGCATATATAATAAACAGTATTATAGGCAGTTACTCAAAAAATTTCTTGTAAATCAAGCAAAAATCATGAGTAGTACATACAATCCAGCATAGGTCTAAAAATGATACTTTTACGTACTTTAACTAACTTACGTAATTTAACTAACTTAATAATGATTAAATTCAATATTATGGTTCCAGCATTGTCAGGAATTACCTTCAAGTTGGTAAATTATCGATTACAAATATTTTCAGCAAATTAAAAAGAAAAATCCCAAATAACATTGATAAGGACAAATCAGCTATATTTTCGCATTTTCACAAAGTATGGGTTTCATTGTACTCACAGTAAAAAGATAGGAAAATATTAATTTTTTTTTTAAATTATACTCAACAGATTTTGCATAAGCATTTATAGTAACAACATTCTTTATCATACAATGAAAACTTATTTACTTATCAACTAACTTAATAGTGATAAAATTCAATATAAAGAAAAGTTAACTAGAAATATTTTATTTCTGTGCACAATTTTAAAAAAAAATGATGGCTCTGTAGCTTCATGATTAACACAAAACAATAATAATGTTCTTACCTTAGGAGCAGCAAATATACTAGGATTTCTCTGTCCAGTTTCTTTATTTCTTTTTAAGGCTGCTCTATAGCCAGTAGAACAACCCGGAGCAAAACACGTGTTTGGCATATTTCTGCACACAGAATAAATTTTAAAATTTATAAAACAACTTTCACCACCACGCCGTATAACTCAATGTAAAATAGTCACTTCGCTTGCATGTCACGCCCTCTACCGGTGAGCGACAACAATCGGTTCATTTTTCGAAAAATTCCCCATTGAAGCTTACGCTCCTTCTGTAGCTTCATGGTTAAAACCTCAGAACCAAAATTCAGTGATCGTTGCAAATGGAAACACCTTGAAATCTCAGGGAATAGGAGATGTATTTTTTCGAACTTTGACATCTAATGGAAATATTAATGATGTACGATTGCGCGATGTTTTATATGTACCAGAAATAGAAACAAATTTGATTTCTGTTAGAAAAGCTGCGGAAAACGGATGCAGCGTAATTTTTGAGAAAATAAATGCAAAATACAGCAAGGAGGAAAAACCTACTTAGAAGGGAAAATAAAAGATTCTCTATACGAGGTCATTTTAGAAGAATCAGAAACCGAAACCGAAACCTCTGCTCTAATAAGCGCATCACTGCAAAAATAAAAACTGTATAAATCTTTGGCACAAACGCCTAGGACATAAAAATTACAGTTCAATTACACAGTTAATTTCCGAAAATTTGGCAAACGGTATAAAAATAGATAATTGCAAGCATGAAACCGTGTGTGAAAATTGCATAAAAGCAAAACTAACTGATCAACCATACTCAAAAACAACTACGTACAGAGCGCATAAACCTCTAAAACTCGTACATTCTGATGTTTGCGGTCCATTTCAAAATTCGATTGGCGGGAAATCCTATTTTCTTACTCTTATTGACGATTATAGCAGGTTCACTATAATTTACTTGGATCTCTAAGAAAAACGAAGTATTCTCAAAATTGAAGGAATACATTGCAATGACGAAGAACAAATTTGGAAGAAAAATACAAACCCTTAGAACTGACAACGGGGGCGAATATGTTAGCAATGACATGGAAAATTATTTAACCGAACAGGGAATACACCATCAATTGACTGTGTCTTACTGTCCTTCACAAAATGGGGTTGCAGAACGAAAAAAATAGAACTTTAACTAAAATGACTAGATGCATGATCCTAGAAGCTGGGTTACCACATAAATTTTGGGGTGAAGCCATCTGCACAGCAACGTACTTGCAGAACCGGCTCCTAACCAAATCAAATAAGAAAACACCTTACGAAATTTGGACGAATTGCAAACCAGATTTATCCCATATTAAAGTTTTTGGATGTAGAGCTTACGCTTATATACAAAAACAGAAACGCTCAAAACTCGACGATAAAGCCGTTGAAGGTATTTTCTTGGGCTATGATAACAGAAGTAAGGGTTATAGAATTTATACAGGTGATAATAATGTGGTGATAAGCAGAACAGTGAAGTTCATTGAAAATTCTCTTCCATATGCTTGTAAAGAAGGAAAAATACCTTGGAACCAGGAAGAAGAAACAAAACAGCTAGATGAATTAGAATTCAAACATGAAGAAGAAGAGCACAAAAATGAAATCGAAAACGAAAGTAATTCGCAGATACCAACCAATCAACTAAAATATCAGAGAGAGAAACAAAAGGAATACCTCCTGAGAGATTTGCCTTTTATGCAAACTCGGGAAGAATTAACGAACCAAATGGCTGGAACGATGTCGAGGAAATGAAAAATCCATATGAAAAACAAAAATGGATAGATGCAACAAAAGAAGAGATGAAGTCCCTCCGTAAGAACCAAACTTGGAAATTAGTGACACCACCTCCAGGAAAAATGGTTATTGGATGCAGATGGACATTCAAAGCTAAATATAACTCCGAAGGACATATCGAACGATATAAAGCAAGATTAGTCGCAAAAGGTTTTTCACAGAAATTCGGATCAGATTACGATGAAACCTTTGCTCCTGTGGTCACATATACGACAATACGGGCATTCTTAGCTAATGCTGCATACAAAAATCTAAACGTGAAGCATATCGATATAAAAATTGCTTTCCTGCACTGGAATTTAGAAGAACATGTTTACATGTCACAACCAGAAGGTTACATTGAAGCAGGTAAAGAACAGAAAGTCTGCAAATTAAATAAAGCAATCTACGGGTTAAAACAAGTCGCAAAAGCCTGGCATATTAGAATTGGGGAATCATTATCGAAATATGGTTTCGAACAAAGTAAAACAGACCCATGCTTATTTAAAATGGCAAGAGATGGAAACACTATGTACATAATTGTCTATGTAGATGACTTACTCATAGCAGGAAAAACAGGAGATATCAGAGAAATTGTTAACAAGCTGGAAAAAGAGTACGAATTGAAGGATCTTGGTGAAGCAACTTATTATTTAGGAATAAATATCGAAAGGTCCAAAGAAGGAAATTTTACTTTAAGTCAGAAAAATAAGATAGAAGAAATCATCGAAAAATTTAACCTAAAAAATGCCAAACCAACCAATACTCCAATGGACCCGAATTATCTGAGACAAGAAGGAGATGAAGATCAGCTGCCAAACAATACCAAATATAGGCAAGCAGTAGGGGGTTTGTTATACGTTGCCACAGTATCAAGACCCGATATTGCAGCATCCGTCAACATTTTGAGTAGAAGGAATGAAAATCCAAGAGATAGAGATTGAGATGCTGTGAAACGAATAATAAGATATCTCAAAACAACTAAAGATTTAAAACTAGTTATTAGCAAGGATAAAGAACCAATCTTAACTGTTTTTTGTGGTGCGGATTGGGATAACGACAAGTTAGACAGAAAGTCAACGAGTGGGAATTTATTTAAACTCGGTGAAAGTCCGATACAATGGCTCTCGAAACATCAAAACTGTGTAGCACTCTCGTACACAGAAGCTGAATATGTTTCAGCGGCTAATGCTGCGCAAGAAGTTGTATGGCTGATCAATCTATCAAAGATCTGAACTTACCACAAGCTTTACAAATAACAATTTTTGAAGATAACCAGTCGTGCATCAAGTTTTCACAATCTGATAAACATCATTCAAGAACAAAGCACATTGATATAAAATTTCATCATTTAAGACATCTTAAGGAAGCTGGTACTATTGATTTAGAATATTGCCAAAGCAAAATATGACAGCTGATATCCTGACCAAGCCATTGCCACGTCCTGATTTTGAACATCACCGAACTAATCTACATTTAGAGACTGTTTCTTTTTCAGAAAACAAGTAGGGGTGTTAGATATATGTGTGTTTTCCTTAAAGAAAGAGAAACTGTCACATGCCACACCAGATGGCACCACTTGTTCAGATTTCATGTAATTCCACTGTTGTTCAATGTAGCGTGTTGTCTTGTGTCGAGCTTAAGATATTAATGTAAAAGATGCTTATTAAAACTTAAACTTAAATTGCTTAGCCTCAGCTCTTTATCATCCAAATCATGATTCTCTACAACTCCATTGCTCTGCTGTGATGATAGTGCCGACGTGCTACATAGAGTAAGGTAAGCGTATTTTTACCTTACTTTTGATTCGCGAGTGATTTATCAAAAAGTTATCAACATCAACCTGATTTCTCCTCGCCTATGCATTCAGCAAAGAGAATTATTAAGGATTGTTTTAATAGACTTATTCTAAAGCCACACACTACCCATGCCAAAGATTAACAGTTGGAGAACCTTCCTGCTTCAGAATGCCACATTCCCTCCTACTGGAATCGGAAGAGCTACCTGGCCTGCATTAGGCTTTTAACCGGCATTGATTATTTGCGTAAACATTTACATCGAAATGATATTTCAGAGTCTCGGGATTGCTTGCTTTACCATGAAGGCGATATGACTGCAGAGCAAATGCAGTAATACCTCGAAGTTACACGATAGGTAGAACCGACGAAAGATCGCGTAAGTTGAATTCGCGCAAGTCAAGGTACAACTTTGCATATAAATACATACAAATTTTGTCTAACTGGGACCAAGAACATACAAAAACACCAGTTTAAAGGGTAAAATATTGCATTAAAATTAAAATATTGTATTACAT
This sequence comes from Dolomedes plantarius, assembly GCA_907164885.2. Lineage (NCBI taxonomy): Eukaryota > Metazoa > Arthropoda > Arachnida > Araneae > Dolomedidae > Dolomedes > Dolomedes plantarius. Next base: position 109,474,144 of record OU015491.1, read on the forward strand.
GTTAATATCATGCATATGTACAAGATATTAATAAAAGTATGTTGATGGTTATAAAATATTCAATAAAGTAGACTGCCGTATTAACGCCTTTTTTTCGCAAAGAATTCCTTCATAGCAGACTAACATTTTTTTATTCCCTGTTTTGTTGTGATCACGCGATCTTTATTAGAATCGATATTCTCTAAAATCTGTAATCCTTTCTCAATTGCCCTGAGATCCTCTGTCAAGTTTATAATTGTTATTAGGTTTTCATGTGGAATTGAAACTGAAGTGTCGTATTCTTCAATGATGCTTTCGTTGCTCATCTCTATGAGATCATCGACTGTCAGCTCCTCAAGATGAGAATCCAACAGCTCGTTGACATCTCCATCGACTTCCATAACTAATTACCTGGTAAGATCGACAACTTCTATCACACGAGCAATATAATCAGTTTCAGGAGTCGTTTCCGTCACGTTTTTAAAAAACATTGGATGAAGTTTCTTTCAGATTCCATTTAAAGTTTTGGGGGAAATTTCATTCCAAGATTGCCACCATTTACGAATTTGATACAATGAATTTCTGCATTGCACTTATGCACATTTTGCACATGGATTATAAAAAGCGTAACGAATTAAATTGGTATCTATAGAATTATGGACCTGTTAAATTGTTTTTGGACGTCCTCGCAAGGTCATGTGTTGTCATAAACAAAGGACAGCATGGCGTTGTCAAAATAGAGAAAAAGGGTAAAATCAAAAACTGCGTAACTCCGAGTTCGTGTAAATCGGGGTAGCGTCAGTCGGGATATTACAGTATCGATTTTTTCCATCTTTAGTAAGCCTAAGATCAACTTCTGAATTTTCCTGCTTGGACACTTATTAGCTTTACTGGGCTGCTATACAGATGGCCGGTGCTACCAAACTCATAAACATATGTGTATCTATGTGTGTGTGTGCGCAGGGGCGTGCTTAGTGTTTTAGTGACCCTGGGCGATGCTTAAAGTTTTAGCGGCTCTGGACGAAACATATTTACTGGCAATCACATTTCTCTACGTATTGAGTAATGGATCTTGTAAGACAACCCCGATCCCCCCCCCCCCCGAAAAAAACTGCATCCACTATTGATTTTACAAATTATTACTTTTAATGCATTACGTTTCGATACTAAAAAACCTACATTCTAACTACGTAAAAGAAAATTAAACATGAAATTACAATTGGTCCACAAAAATATAAAATTAATTCATTTGTATGAATAATGAAAAAATGGAAAAATTATTTACACGATTTAGAAAATGTAAATTACTACAAAAAAATACTTATATGTATGAATTTGTTGGTTATAAAGCAATTTTTCTTGCTTTCAGAGCAGCAAAATTGTCTATTATAAGTGAAAATTCCAAAAATAATGAGAGATCATTTTCAACTGTCTTTCAAAGTACAAAATTTTTAAAACTGATCTACCACGGGGTGCGGTATCCAGCTGTATTCTATTTAATGTTTACATTAATGATCTAATACTTAAACTAAGATCCATTCTAGGTATTAAGTGCTTGTTCTGTGCAGACAACTTGGTTTTCTGGATTGAATGGCTCAAGAATAGGGCCAAACAGGTTATTGAAGATAAATTAGGCCATGCTCTAATATCTTTAACAGACTGTTGCCATGTTGATAACATGAAAGTTAACTTAAATAAAACTGTCTCCCAAACAATTTCCCTCACTCATCAACCCATACATCCCCAACTATTCTAACGGGGATTTGTCTTCCCTGAAAGTGATAAATTTATCTATCTTGGAGCAACTTTTAATCGCAAGCTAACATGGAAAGCACATGCTGAGAGTATTATAAACCGTGTCTCAAATAGGTTTCCTTAATGAAACGTCGTGCCGGCTCCAGGAGGAGCTGTTAGAAAATGACTTTAAACCTGACATATACGACATTTATTTTGCCCCTGATTTTTTAGTGTTTTTAACCACTAATTGCCCCTTCTGAACAAGTCTTTGAGTCGCTTGAAAAAGTCCAAAATCAAGCTTTGCGATTGATCACAGTGCAGTTAATACAACCCTGATCGATGCTGTGCTTTTGCTGACAGAAAACAAACCAATTAAGTCGGTTATACTTGAACGGATCTTCTCCTTCGGGAGAAAATCATTAGACTACCTGATTGTCTTTCCCTTCTGTTAAAGCTATTTTGCTCGCCAAGAGACGGCGCTGTGAGCACGGAAAATGTAAAAGACAGAGATGTAATAAGATCGCGAATCATAGCGGTCATGTTCTAACGTTATCCTAATAAAATGTTATTTTATTATTAAATGAGTCTCCCTATTTTAAAAGGTCGCACGTTTACGCGACAAGAAAGGTCAAGGCTCATACGGAAATGAACATTTCAGACCAAAAGAGTTATTGAAAAGGTAGGCAACAGAAATCAGAAGTGGCATTCTGCCTACGCACCAAAACGGAATACGAACATTCAAGGTATGTTTAATGGTGTATATATTAGTGAAGCAAGTATATTATTTTCGTTAAAGTATTTTAAGTAACAAATTAGCTTATTTAGGGAAGGGTAGAAAAATTGATTTGATCGAATTAGCGACTGAGCTAGATCTCGGTAATGTAGTCTCAACCGATAGTACGATATCGGAATTAAAGAAAATTATTTGCCAAAGCAAAGATTATGATGATCAATTCACCAAAAATTTATTTGAAAGAATTATAGATACTGGGATTAAGAATGAAGAAATAGCTTATGAACGAGAAAAACTTGAAGCTGAAAAAGCTTATGAACGAGAACAACTTGAAGCTGAACGGCAAAAATTGGAAGCTGAAAGAGTTTTTGAATTAGAAAAACTTAAAATAGAAACTACTAATAGATCCTTGGGAGGGCGCGATGAAACTGTTCGGGTTTCAGAAGTAAACAAAAGTAACTTTGAATTACGGAGCTTAATGCAACAATTTAGCTTAAATGACGGAGATATCACATCTTATTTAATATTGTTTGAACGGCAAGCTAAACGTATAGGTAATAAAGAAGGAGATTATGTGTCTCATCTGTTAGGACTTTTACCTTACTTATTTACCCAACTTATCGCCAGGGTTGGTTGGTTGGTTGAGGTTTAATGGCGCAAGGTCCTGAGAGGACAAGCTGCTCCAACTTATCGCCAAGGAAGATGAACAAAAAGCTAATGATTATGTATTTGTTAAAACCTTGTTATTAAGACGGTTTAAGTTGAGTCCCGAAAAATTCAGACAGAAATTTATAAATCATGTGAAAGATTCAAAAAGCACATGGGAAGATTACGTTTATGATCTGTGAAATTATTTTAGTGAATGGTTAGCTGGTTTAAATATTATCGATTTTGACTCTTTAAAAGAGCTTATTTATTATAACGGATCAATTAAAAAACGCGTTCCAAATGTAATACGGGAACATTTTATCGATTCTTGGCCAAAATTTGTAAATGCAAACGAGTCGGCAGGTAAATTGGATGAACACGAAAATGTGCGCTTGGGATTTAAAATCGCAAATAATGAATTTAAGAACCCTGAATATTCTGATGAAGCCAAAAGTTATTACCGTAATAATCCTAAGATAGATTCCCGCGATTATAAGAGTGTTCAGTCGAATAAACCAGATAATAAAAATGGTAACAAATCCAATGATATGTCTATTATTGGGTACGATAATTCCATTCGAAAGTGTTTTTCATGTAATCCAAACGGTCATGTTGCGAGAAATTGCCCTTTACCTTGTAAGAACTGTGGCATTAAAGGCCATTCAAAAAAATATTGTACTACGAAAGACGAAAAGAATACGAATCATTTGAATGTAAGCCACACCGAATCTTTAACGCCAAACCGATATCTCAAAGACGCACAATTTAATAAACAGCGTGTCAGCGCTTTGTTGGACACCGGAAGTAGTAGTTGCCTTTTAAAAGACGCTGTAGCGAAAAATTTACGACTAAACATTTCGCCATGTGAAAAACCTTTGCTTGGTTTCGAAAATCAACTGACGCCAGCAGTGAAATGTGTAGGAGGAACGATGATTGATATTCAGATTGATGACGTAATCGCGAAGGATGTTTCTGTTCTAATCGTACCAGATCAAACGCAGCCGGTTAATTTATTGATAGGGAGAACATTTTTGGATTTACCTTACATTGCTTATGTAGCCGTAGGCAAAAGTTTGTACGTTGAGTATAGTAAAGATTTCCCTTTTATTGAAATGGATTCCAGAAAAACTGAATCACGCGTGATATTAAAAACGGTCGAAGATACGCAAGTTGTGAACAACAGTATAAACTTTGTAAAAGCTAAACCAGAAGAAATAAATAACGTATTAATAATTATTGAAGGTAAAGAAGATAACTTAGATGCATTGTTAGAAGTTAATGAGGGAAAAACGATTATTCCAGTTATAAATAACAAGGATTCAAAAATCAGTAACTCTAAAATTTCAAGGAACGAAAATTTCAAAGAAGTTGTTTACAAGACAGAAAGAAATACGAAATCAGCGAGTTTGCATGCGCATTCTGTAAGTGAAGATTTTTGTGACAAAAATGTACATTTAAATGCGAGTTTAAGTTTAGAAAAGAAGAATTTGAACAATTCTAATGACCCCAAAGACAGCGAAAATGATGTCAGTGATATCGTTGACGATGTATGTGCTCGAGATTCTTCATTAGAAAGTGATGTCCCAATGACTGAGAGAACTATAACACTTGACATGAAAAATGAGTGTTTAGATTCTTTGAGTGACCAAGACGGTACATCGGGTGAACCTTTGCCTGATGTCAGTTCATGTATCGACAAAGGAAGTGTTTCAGAAAATTGTATTTTCATTACCGATGTGCAGGACTGCTCAAAAAGCGAAACAAGGGATAAAGTAACTAATAAGACTATAGATAATTATATTAGAAGATGAACATTCTCCGGTGGATGTTAACACTGAGACGCTAAGGCATGTTTATGCTAAGATAATGCATACTGACCATAGGAGTTTACGAACTGAAGATAATAAACATGATGCAGTTTATGAGACCAACATCTGCACTGGATTTAACTAAGATTTGATTGTGGCAAGTGACGACTTCTCTATATTCACCAGGCTTAATCCCGCAAAGAATACTTCAGCACACCTTAAAATCTCTTAGGAACCTTACCGATGAATTCGGACTGTCCAAGCAAATCTGTGGTGACAGAGGGTCATGCCGCACCTACCACCAATGTGAACAGTATTATCGACCAAGTGGAGACCTTGGCGTAACCTAGGAGATGAATCCGAAGATGAGGAGACTTCTGGTCCACCCGATTAGAATTCAGGTAACCCTCACTTTAGAACAGACGAAGGAATAAGGTAATATAAATTACTTTCTTTTAATTTGATCAAGGACTCATGTTGAACTACACTGGTGTAAGAAATTAACAGAATTTGCAAACTTGGTCGATTATCTCTGGAACTACTGTACCTATTTTAATGAAATTTGATATGTACACATATTGATACAATACAAAACAAATAACCATTCAATAATTGTAATACACACGCATGATCGTGCGTAACACTCGTTGGAGTCGGAAGGTATGAAACAGCGGTTGCGGAATAAACAAATAAAGGGTTAATTCTTGGTGTTATTTTGCAGCAATCGGTAAATTTCAAGCTGTAACAGTAAAAATGAGTAACCACCAACGTTTAGATGATGGAATGAGGTGGCGAATTGTGGGGAGGCTAGAAGCAGGCCAATATCAAGTCTAAATTTGTAGAGAGTTCAATTTAGCGCCCAGCGTCGTGTGTAACTTATGGAAACAGTTCCAGGATACCGGATCCATCGAGAGAAAGCATGGGCAAGATCGTTCAAGAGCCACGACGGCCAGAGAAGATCGCAATTTGTCGATTATAGCGAGGCGTAACAGGAGTGCTACAGCTTCTCAGCTCTTTCGTGACTTGTATGCTGCCACAGGAACCCGTGTATCAAGGGTTTCCAAAAGACTTCATGAGAGAGGGTTGTTTGCAAGAAGACCTGCTGTTTGCGTCCCGATCACTTCTACGAACAGGAGAATCCGTTTATCATGGTGCAGAGATCATAGAGATTGGAGTATGGATCAATGGGCGACCGTTCTCTTCACTGATGAGTCCCGATTCAGCCTAAACACCGATTCTCACCGTACGTTCATATGGAGAGAATCAGGGACCAGCTACCTACCCTCCACTGTCCGCGAAATCGACCATTATGGCGGAGGAGGTTTAATGGTCTGGGCAGGCATCATGTTGGATGGCCGCACACCTCTCCATGTCTTTGAAAGAGGCACTGTGACTGGAGTGAGGTATAGGGATGAGGTCTTGAAGCCCTATGCTCGCCTTTTCAGGGGTGCAGTTGGCCCTGAGTTCATTTTAATGGACGATAACGCGAGGCTACATAGAGGTCTTCTGGTCGACGAATTTCTAGAGAGTGAGGATATTCGCCGGATGGATTGGCCATCCAGGTCTCCAGACCTTAACCCTATAGGGCACGTCTTGGACGCTCTGGGGAGGGCAATTGCAACTCGCAACGCCCCTCCGAGAACCATCCAGGGAATGAAAACAGAGTTGCTGAACGAGTGGGACCAATTGCCACAGGAAATGATAAACTGCCTTATTTCAAGTATGAAATCACGCTGCGAGACCTGTATATCTGTAAGAGGGGACAATACCCCCTATTAACCCATCTATTAACCCATTTTTTTGTTTATTCTGCAACCGCTGTTTCATACCTTCCGACTCCAACGAGTGTTACGTACGATCATGCGTGTGTATTACAATTATTGAATGGTTATTTGTTTTGTGTTGTATCAATGTATGTACATATCAAATTTCATTAAAATCGATACAGTAGTTCTAGAGATAATCGACCAAGTCTGCAAATTCTCTTAATTTCTTACACCAGTGTATAAAGAACTATTTTTATGGAAAAAAATTTGAGTATTCATAAAATTTGAAAATAGAACAGTAACTAGAATATTAATTAGAAAGATATGTAAATCTATTTTAAAATGATATTCGTATACTTAAATTGTTTATTATGTTGTGTTCTAAAGAAAATATGTTAATCAGGTTGTCATTATTTTGAATAATTGTGTACTAAATTTCTGTTAACGAAAAAAAATGTGTTTAAAGTTAGAATTAACGTTTTCAAGTTAAAAGTGTGTTTTTTAAAAGATTTTTAAATAAGTTTGTTTATTATATGTACACTGATTCTCAATTGTGGGCAATTGGAAATATCAGGATGCCCGAATGTTAAAGCTATTTTGCTAGCCAAGAGATGGCGGTGTGAGCACGGAAAATGTAAAAGACAGAGATGTAGTAAGATCGCGAATCATAGCGGTCATGTTCTAACGTTATCCTAATAAAGTGTTATTTTATTATTAAATGAGTCTCCCTATTTTAAAAGGTCGCACGTTTACGTGACAAGAAAGGTCAAGGTTCATACGGAAATGAACATTTCAGACCTAAAGAGTTATTAAAAAGGTAGACAACACTTCGGAGCAATTTTTCGTTGGGACCCAAGAGGTGCTTAAAGACTCAACGTGGTTTCGTACACGGAGTTCTAGAGGCTAAGGGCCACCTTGATTTAAATTGTGGACTAGAACCACTCATTCCGCTTCAAAACCCCATCGATAAAACTGGTTTTCAGTTGTGCAGTTGTCTTAGTCAAGATGTGTATAAAAAGGACTTTTACCAACGAGACTATCAAAGTGTTGTATCCTAATCCGAATTGCATGTGTATAGTGATAGTTCTTGCATGGAAAATCGTGTCAATGCAGGAATTACGTCTTTTGCAGTCTTTTATCCTTTTCTACTCCGGCTGGAAAGGGTAGAACTGCTTTCGATGAAGAAGTCTTTGCAATGAATGTATCATTTACGCAACTACAATACCGTCTAAGCCATTTCTCCAAAGTTGTTATCTTTGGTGACTCTAAAGCTGCTTTATTTGCAATTGATTCTTATAATATACCTCACTCTGCTGATATCCTTGAGTGTAGGAGGCTACTGCGGTGCTAAGCAGCCACCATAAAGATGTTTATCAATGGATCCCGGCCCATTGCTGAGTCTTTGGCAACGAGTCCGCTGATCTCCTGGCCGAGAGAGGTGCATCCGTTTTGCAGATTTCCAATACTGATGTCCCTTTTAGTACCATTAAACGTTTATCCGTAATTCAGCCAATGAAGCCACCCGACAACAGCTCTTTGAAAATAACTATTAAAAGCCCTGGTGGATTAAAATCAAAGACATCCCTAAGCGGGCAAGGCATAGAGCTGTTGCTAATTTCGCCTGGCAACCAGCCACGACTGTTTATCAAAATACCTGTATCACCTTAAAATCATCTCTGATTCTTCCTGTGGACTCTACGGTTTTCGGGAGATGATGAATGAGACTCGCCTGCTTTGCTGCCCTGCTCTTGGAAAGATTTCCCTTTCTGATACTTATTTGGAAGCAAGGGACTTTATGAGTTCATAAACTATTACTGTAGCCGATTATTGTTGTTATGTCAGGTTTTTGTTCTCTTTTTTTCTGTTTTCGGCTCAGCTGTCTTTAAACTTACCATTAGAAACACATTCTTGGGATATACACATTCTTCGGATACATGCTATCCCACCCCATAAAGAAAAGGTTAACACGGGAAGAATTCTGTTTCTATGCAATGGACGATAATTTCAAACAAAAGAGTGTGTTTTAATAGAAACGACGGAGAAATTATTGATAATTTGGATTGAAGATTAACGGGTCTATTCCAATAGACCCATTTCTCCTTTTTTTTTTCAAGTGATACCAATTTTCACATTTCTAGTTCCTTGAAAGAGGAATTTTCAACTAATGTAATGCACCCACATCGCTGAATTCTCCCACTACATCCTGTAAACGCTTTAACTCCACCTGTCGCAACAGGACCAAAACCATGAAGCTACAGAAGGAGCGGAAGCTTCAATGGGGAATTTTTCGAAAAATGAACCGATTGTTGTCGCTCACCGGTAGAGGGCGCGACATGCGATCGAAGTGACTATTTTACATTGAGTTATACGGCGTGGTGGTGAAAGTTGTTTTATAAATTTTTAAATTTATTATGCGTGGAGAAATATACCAAACACGTGTTTTGCCCCGGGTTGTTCTACTGGCTATAGATCAGTCTTAAAAAGAAATAAAGAAACTGGACAGAGAAATCCTAGTATATTTGCTGCTCCTAAGGTAAAAACATTATTATTGTTTTGTGTTAATATAAGATGTATAATAATGAGAGAAAAGTACAGCTGCTGTGTTTTAAGTGAACGCAAAGTTAAGACATCTTAAGTTCTGCTGGAAATAAGCGTGTTTTATTTTTCAATCATCCCTATATCCCATCAAAAATAATCATCACGTGTTCACAAAGCTCTATTGTATGTAAAAAGATGTAAATAATTACTCATACTATTGCTCTGAAGGAAATAGCTCATCAATAAAAGATGTACGATACTTACGTATATAATGAAGCATTAGTTTTTGATGGTTTTCAAATTTTTAATTACAAATTTACCTTCATTAGCGATTGTAATTCATTTGATATGTTTGTGGTATGTAACAAGTTATCAGAGAGTGAATTTTATACCAAGCATACAATTTTCATTTTATAAATATATATTGATTGTGTTTGTTGTTCATTTCAATTCTACTCATTCCAGGATAGTGAACTTTTGGAGAAATGGCAAAAAGCCATCCCCAGAAAAGACAAAGTTTTCAGTAATCGTGACAAGCTCTGTGAGTTGCATTTTGAAAAAGAGTGTATAGAAAGGTCATATATGACTAAACTCACTGATGGAACAATATTTACTCTTGAGAGAGGGTCACCTCTTTTAAAAGCAGGTTCTGTACCAACATTATTCCCAAATTTACCAAAATATCTGTCTGTTAGAACATGCAAGAGAAAAGCTCCAGCTCCTCGTCATTCTTCATTTGAAAAAAACAAAAGGCCTAATATAAGTACAGATGTTGAATCTCATACAGAAGCTGAACAACAGCAAAATTATTATTCTACATTTTTGATTCATTTAGAAAATATACAAAAACCAGATTCATGGTGGACAGTAGCATCTACTCAAGAGTATCTGATATGTTCAAAATGGAATTCTAAATATTCTTGTGAGCGACGAGTCATTATTTGTCAGGATTCATCTGTAAAAGTATGTACAGAATATTATTGTTTAAAAAAGTTGAAATTGCAAAATGGTTAATGGTTAATTTTAAAATGTTAAATGGTGTAAAATAATATTCTAAGTATATTACTTCCACCTTAACTATTAGATATAAAAGTAATGAACAGTTGTTTCCAATTGTTGTGTTGATTAATGTAATCATAAGTACTTTTTAAACAGATTTCTTTACTTTAAGAATACATGACATAATGAATTAATGCATATTGATTTTAATCATTAAATATTACTAATAATAGAAATTGAAGTACACTGCTTTTCGAATTTCAGATTTTTTTGGGAAATATAGAAATATCACTGGATGTTGATGTGCATGATATTGAAAGCCTGTCATTTTTACTACAGCGTGTTAATGATTTAGTAATTTGCAAAAATGCTGAATCAGTGTAAGTTTAATTTTAATCTGTTTCATTGGGTGGTAACATTTGTTCTTGAACTTTACTTATTGTTTTGATCAAATTTATCTATAGTAAATTGTATATCACACATTTAATTTTTATTTTATAATAATGTATTAATAGTGTATGTTGTTAATTTCAGTTCTTTATAATTATGAAATACTTTTCTTCTATTCAATATATTTTGTGGTTATGGCAAATTGAGCTACACGTCTGAACTAAAGCCATCATTTTTTTTAATTGTGCACAGAAATAAAATATTTCCAGTTAACTTTTCTTAATATTGAGTTTTATCACTATTAAGTTAGTTGATAAGTAAATAAGTTTTCATTGTGTGATAAATAATGTTGTTACTATAAATGCTTATGCAAAATCTGTTGAGTATAATTTTTAAAAAAATTAATATTTTCCTATCTTTTTACTGTGACTACAATGAAACCCATACTTTGTGAAAATGCGAAAATATAGCTGATTTGTCCTTATGAATGCTATTTGGGGATTTTTTCTTTTTAATTTGCTGAAAATATTTGTAATCGATAATTTACCAACTTGAAGGTAATTCCTGACAATGCTGGAACCATAATATTGAATTTAATCACTATTAAGTTAGTTGATAAGTAAATAAGTTTTCATTGTGTGATAAATAATGTTGTTACTATAAATGCTTATGCAAAATCTGTTGAGTATAATTTTTAAAAAAATTAATATTTTCCTATCTTTTTACTGTGACTACAATGAAACCCATACTTTGTGAAAATGCGAAAATATAGCTGATTTGTCCTTATGAATGCTATTTGGGGATTTTTTCTTTTTAATTTGCTGAAAATATTTGTAATTGATAATTTACCAACTTGAAGGTAATTCCTGACAATGCTGGAACCATAATATTGAATTTAATCACTATTTAAGTTAGTTGATAAGTAAATAATTTTTCATTGTATGATAAACAATGTTACTATAAATGCTTATGCAAAATCTGCGTACAAAATCTGCTTATGCAATTAAATGCGTACTTTGTGAAAATTCAAAAATATAGCTGATTTGTCCTAGTCAAAGTTATTTGTTTTTTTCTTTTTAATTTGCTGAAAAAATTTGTATTCTGTAATTTACCAACTTGACGATTATACCTCCAGTTTTTGAAAGTGTAATCTGAGATGCTTTGACTGATTTTTTTTTTTCCCCAAAGGAAGATATTTTAAAGTATTGTCTGATTAAATACTGAATTGACTTCCTATTTTATTAGTCCTGATAAGAATTTATTTGGGATTGATAGAAAATGTTGCTTTTTTTTTTAAAGGCCTGTTATATATGATGTATTATTCATACTTATCTGCAAATAAAAATATTCTTATATTACAATGTGTGTGTGTGTTTTGGTTAATCAGTATTATTTCTCACAATTTTTTTCCATAAGAGATTATGAACAATGATAAAAAACTTTCTTCACAATTCTTTTCTGTAATTTCATTTCCTTAATTATTAAATTATTACAGAATTCTGAACTAATTTATTCTGAAACCAATACACAATTATTCTGAAAAAGTTTATTTACTCATTTCCTTTAAGAATTTTATTGAATTGTAGCAAAAAAAAAACACTTGAAATAAAGATTTTGAATGAAAATAAAAAATTGTTAAATTGAATAAATAAATTCATATTAAATACGCACTAAAATAAAACAACTTGTTTTCGCTAGGAAAAATACGAAAAATCCATATTAAAGCGTATGGTTGTCCGTGTCTAAGCCGCCCGCCAGAGCACGCGAGCGCCCTCTAGGGGCGGCGACAAAAAGGGAGACACATTTTTAACACTGAGCTGCGCCTCCTTCTGTAGCTTCATGACCAAAACGAAAGATAACGAAAGTGACAAGTGAAAGAAATCGATCACTGTTTTAAATTATAGTTGTTACTCATTCAAACGATGAAACTTTCATTGACGAGAGTGTGCCATAAAACAGTCTAGAAATTAAAGGTTCTGCGAACATAATAGTCTGGGCCTGTTCACATAGGAGTCCGTTGCGTTGCGTTAAGGAAAAGATGACGTTGAGACGAAAATAAACCAATCATAGGCCTCCTAATGATTAGCAATGAAATTTTTAACGCCTATGATTGGTTTATTTTCGTCTGAACGCATCGTTTCCTTAACGCAACGCAACGGACTCCTATGTGAACAGGCCCTTAAAGTACCTTCAATCTCTCAGAATGGAAAATTTGATAACCCTCAACTAGAACAAATTCATCTTGTTTTATTATCCACCTGATCAATTCTTCCTCTTTCTAACAGAAACACTATATCCCAAAACAGTTTCGTCAAATGACAGTTAAAAAATAAAACGATAGCATTAGTCAATTTATTATGTAAAGTTTGCAAAGTTAAAATTAGTCTCTGCCATACAAGGCTCAAATGCTTCGTAAGTTTTTTGTTATAAGTAAAATCCGCTAGATGGCTCTGATTTTAAAAGTATGACACAGCACAACCGTGTGGTGTTTTCGTATTTTATTCCGGTTTTCGTGGAGTTCATGCGGATATAAACATAAACAAGTTATTGCCTTAATTCAAGTTTACACTGCTACAGTCTTTAAAATGTCTGGGCATGGACATAGCCACGGCCATTGTGAACATGAAGCTCAAGAACAACCTTCGGATTTAGGCATTGCCTATAGTTTATATACAAAAATTGATACAGAGAATGTTCAATGTTTGAATGAAGTTGTAGAAGGCTCTGGAAAAAAAGTTTTTAAACCATGGGAAAAGCGTTTAGATATTAATGATGTACGTATAGTTCTTTTATATGAGGGTTAATATTTTTTCTGCCATGACTTATCAAAAGAAAAATGGTTTATTTAAAATGTACAATCACAGTTTAATAATTTTTTCATTATTGCATTAATGATAATTCTAATAAGTCGAAATATTTGTATGGGATATAGGAATTAACAGTTCCTTTTGTACGAAACTTTCTCAAGTCTTTCCTATCTCTTGTTCATTATGTATATCTTACGAAATTGCAACCATATTATGTTAATGTAACATTTAACATTATTTGATTATCTGTCTTGTACCAACTTGTTTAGATTTATGAGCCTCAAAATATATTCTCAAGAAAATTTTTAGTAATGTAACTGGAAAAAGCAGCTGCAAAATATGTCAAATGTTATGTTTATCATTGGTTTAATTTATAACCTAAACTGAACACTCTGCAGCAGGGGTGTCAAACTCGCGGGCCGCATGCGACGAACATTTTTGCGGCCCGGCCAATATATTGGCACACAATAATAGATAATAAAACAACCGTCGCAGAATTTTAAGGTAGGAAGAATTCGCTAAATGTTTTTTTAATTATACTCTTTTTTTGCTATTAATAAACAAGATGCGTATATTTATGTTGAATATACTGTAATTAGGTTTAAAACTACGTTTCTATTAATATTGATTTTTTTGCGGCCCACCTATAGTTAAACCTTGATTGTTTGGCCCAAGTTAGCCTTTGAGTTTGACGCCCCTGCTCTACAGTCTAATATTCTGTATTCGCGTTTCTTTTCAGACCGTTTAGTAACTAGGTGAACTAATTTAATTGTGTAATTTTTATTATCTTTGTCTGTTTAAATGCAGCATTCTTCATTGATTGAAAGAGAATTTATTATTGGAGTAGATGAATAAATTTGGAAACTTTTTATCATACTGCTAAATAGTACTAAAGCACACAGTTTTAAATATTTGGCATTCACAATATGTAAGCTGAAATATATATATATATATATATATATATATATATACATACTTACGTATGTACACTTATGTATTGTTCATATGGGATATTAGAATTATAAGATCAACATTCTTTAGTAGTGCCTCTTTTTAAGACATATTTATTAGAATTCATAGATAAGTGAATAATGGACAGCAGCACAAAAAGATTATAGAATTAGTAATCCCCTTTTGATAGATAAGCTAAATGCCCAGATTAATGACGTATTAAAAAAACTCCTTAGGGTGGACCATCATATCTCACTGCCAAACTAAGAAAATTAATTAGTTGCTTAAGAAAAATAGAGCATCTATCATTTTGGTGATGTGTAGTATAAGGTTTTATATAAATTTTGTACCATCTCATATGTGCTTTTAATGGATGTTTATGAAAGTCCACTTGTATATGCTCTACAAGTATCCTTGTCTAGCAAATAATCTACCTAATGAATGTCATGTTTAAATCTTCATTTTTTTTCTCTTAAAATTGGTTTTATGTTGCTCAAAATTCTCATTCTTTTATATATATATATATATATATATATAAATTGAAACTGAAAATTTCCAAGTAGACTATAAATACGTAGAAACAGATTACCTCTTTCCTTGCTGATATTTCATTTTAAATTTTTATTTTCTGCATGTTTTTTAGTTTCCTTTTAACTTTTGAGTATGTATATATTTTTTGGATCTTGGATATTCTTTGTATTAAAGATCGTAAGTGAAACTGTCTGCTCATTCACCATCCATGCTTATAGATAAATGGTCTATTTAGCTGTATTGGGTTGTTTTTGAAAAGTCAAGCTTCAAACATGACAAAGGAGCTGTATTCTGTTGGAGCATGGATATATGTGAACATTTTAGATTACATTTTATTCCTGTGTTTGATATTTATTTGAATTACATTGATGAAGTACATGCAAACACTTAGCAGTATTAAGTAGTATATGTTTATAAATATAACTATTAAAAGATTTTGAGTAATGTTCATAATATTAAGCTACTTACTGTTTGTAATTTTTAGTTTGTTGAAAGTGATGTGGATGAAGAATTGCTTTTTAATGTTCCGTGAGTATATTTCTTTGTTCATATAAGTGCTTAAAAAAATTCTTATCATAAATTTTATTTATTTATTAACTTTATTCTTAAGATTTACAGGCATTGTGAAGCTAAAGGGTATAATTGTTGTTGGAGGTGAAGATGATACCCATCCTTCAAAGATGAAACTGTAAGTAGAGAATTCTTATTAGATCATACTAGAAAAATCCTTTGAAAGAGCTGCTTTTTAAGTTCCAAAAGCTGATATTTTTATAATTGTTTCTCTTGAAAACAAGAATATCACAGCTTCTAGAAATTCAGGAAAGTAAAATTTAATGGCGTAGTGTCACACTGACACCTATTCTCTCCTCAAATATTTATATCAAAATTGTTAAAACAGTATCGGTGAGATTTTCATGCTGTTTTAGACCATGAAAAAAGTAGACAAATGTAACTGTCCTGTTTAAAAAAGGAATAATATAATTGTAATGAGTTTCATTTTAACAGAATGAATCAACCTAATATAAAAAAATACAAATTTTACTTAAATTATTCATAACAGGAACATAAAACTATTGAAATTAAGAATCACATTATGTAGATTTTATTGTGGACTTTAAGCTATGTGCACTTTTATGCATATTCAAGTTTCATACAGTAATAAATAAAATTATATTAGGAAGTTATAATTGCATAGTAGAAGTTACATAATCAGAAATTCTATCGATTGTTAGGGGAAAGAAATATTGTCAAAGAGAGCTATTTTTTTAAAACACTCAATCTAAGTTTTTAAAGTAAGGTGTGAAGAGCTTTTGTGCTGTGACAGTCAGTTTAGAATGAATTGCTTTAGATCAGGGGTTCCCAACCTTTTTATAGTACCGTACCTGTACGTTGTAAACAATTTGATGACGTACCGGTAGATCAAAAATTTTGAAATGGGGAATAAAATACAATGGAGAACATTTGTAATAAAGACAAGTAACTTGGGATATATTTTTATTGCTAAACATATACATAAAATATAATAATCACTTTAAAAAATATATAATTAATGAGAATGTTGGGCCTGTTTATTATTAACCAAAGAAGTAATATCAGGCTCAATGTTTGTCAGTTTAAGGCGAAGATCCGATTCAATGCCCAGCAAAGCTCTGTATTTGGTTTTCATCGCAGTCATTGCAGAAAATCCTTTTTCACATAAATATGGGGTCGCAAATGGCATTAAAAGATTTACTGCTTGGCAAGAAACTTCTCAGACACAGTTATATTTCGCAGGCAAGTGCCAAATTTTTATGGGGCGGTCATAGATAACACATTCAGGTCTAGACGGCATCTTTTGAGATTAGGTAAATCCCAATAAAGTATTACAACACAAACAATAAGAAATTCCAAACTGAAATATTAAAACGTATGGATTATTAGTTATTATAGTGATTTCTTTTCGCTTTTCGAAATACAGATTTTTAATAATTTTTGTTTTAAATTGTAAAAATAATTTGCGTACCGGTAGCTGCTTGTCCACGTACTGGTACTGGTACGTGTACCCAAGGTTGGGAACCACTGCTTTAGATCAAATAACTTTAACCTTTATGCACATAGGTGTTCATAGTGATATAGTGATTTCTTTTCTATGTTCATTCATAAAGGAAACTTTATGAATGAACATAGATGATATGAGATGACGTTTGATTTCACTCTGATAGTTCCAAGTATAATAAATTTAGTAACTCTCTTCTGTTAAAACTTCTTCTAAAAGCATTTTCTGGGTAAAGCTTAGTCTACAAACAAGGAAGTTTTCTTCAGATTTTTTATGTTAATTATTGCAAAGCAGTATTAAAAAATTATTTTTATATAGCAGCTATTTAAGTATATTATTGCAGTACTTTTTCTTTCCTCTCAAGAGCTTCAAAATGCCTTGAAAATTTTTCTTCCGATTCATTTTTAGATCTGTATTTGCCTTATCTTTAATCAAAGTGAAATTATAGTGATTGATAATAAACATGTATGTGCTAGCCTTTTGGATTAAAAGGCTACTGAATATGCATAAACAATTGTATAATATTAAATCATTTACTTTTTAATGAAATTGTAAAAGGAAAACTAAAAACAAGATTGATTTAAAAATTCTTATTTTAAATTATCAGTTATGTTCTTTAAATTAGCGGCTATGTGTATGATAATCTCTGTATTTTAAAAATCTTGTATTAGGACAGAAGTAATATTTTGTAAAAAAAATATGCATGTTTTAACTAATAAATTCTAAAATCTTCTGAAGGTTTAAAAATCGCCCTAATATTAATTTTGATGATGTTACTACTGAGGCTGATGAAGAATTTGAAATGCAGCCAGATTTAACAGGAACATTAGAATATCCAATTAAGTAAGTATCCAGTGAAGTGATTCATGATATTTCATATATATATTAGTAGTTATTTATCATTTTTAAGATTTCTTAATATTTTCCATTATATAATTTTTTAAACAATGG
Organism: Dolomedes plantarius; assembly: GCA_907164885.2. Lineage (NCBI taxonomy): Eukaryota > Metazoa > Arthropoda > Arachnida > Araneae > Dolomedidae > Dolomedes > Dolomedes plantarius. Next base: position 109,492,017 of record OU015491.1, read on the forward strand.
TAAATTAATGTATGTGTCAAAAAAAATTCAGTCAACTTTGCTTGTGCTGAAAGTCTGAAATCGAGTCAATCTATTAATATTCTTCCCTTTAATGGCTTTAAGTTATACATTAAATCATAATAAAGAATTTAGAAAATACTATTGCTGTATAGTCAAAGGTAGTTCTACTGGTTCTGGATGCTCCTCATGTTACGTACAGCAGCATTTTTTAAAATAATCTATACATAAAACAATTAAGCGTAGAAATATACATGCAGTTTTTGTCTATAACTGATTAATATTTAGAAAATAAAAGAATGGTAATATACATTCAATTAACATTTAATTAAAATGTTAGCATTTAAAACATCAATGCCTTGTAAAACTCAATTATTTCATTTCAAGCAGATGGATTAATCTTCCCATATAAATAACTTGTCCTAATTTTTTAAATTCTTGCATTTTAGTTTGATAAAAACTTTGAATTAAACAATATGTAAAAGGTTAGTCTTTTGAGTATTAACACTTCCATAAGACAGTTACCAGTATATTAATACAGATGTTACTACATGAGAAATTAATTCTAAAAAATGTGCCCATAATTGTTTTAGGAAGCATGTCTTAAAAAGTCAGATTCCCTTAAAGTTGCACAGGTATCTTGTATAGTTAACTACTTTTTAAAATATATAGTCCTATCTTTTTTCATCCCTCTTATTTTAATTTTGTTAATAATTTCTGGTACTTTACATTTTTATCAGTCTTAAGATTTGAATATGAATTATGCAGGTTTGTAGTCTACTCTGTAATACGATTCTACTTTGGAGAAAGAAATTCTAAAATATATCAAGCTCTACAGTCAAGAAAATTGTAGGACATTTATCTGTAGTGTGAATTTTTTTTTTTCAACTTGTATGATTTCTTTACATCTGATATTTTGTTTGGCTGATGTATATTCACTGTGTATTTTGGTGTAATAATATTTTCTTTCACAATTTAGAGTGGTCAAGTTTCCAAATGTACATCACCTTACTATATATTTTCCAAAGAATTTTGGAGCAGAATCAACTAAAGTTTATTATATAGGTTTAAAAGGGGAATTCACTAAAGTAAGTCTGACCTTTATTCAATGTTGTATGTATTTTAGAATACTTGTCTCATTTTATTTAAACATAAGACAATTTATGTATAGTCTTACATAAATCATTATGTAAGACTATACATAAATTGATCAAGAATTCATATATATTAATCAAGAATTTCAGTTGCCATAACCTTTTTTTTCTTTTTATTTAAAAGATTTTAAATAAAATTAAAATAACTTTTATTCCTTCAAACTGAAAATGTTTTGTACCCTTATCAGGATCTTTTGTAAGGCATGTTTGGGTCACATTCATCTTTGATTTAAATATATTCTATCAGTATGAACATTGTGAATGTTAGCAATAAGCACTTTTTCTCCCAGCATATTGCATTTAATACAGCTGTGTGTCATCTTTTTTGATACAATGTTAGTAGGAAAGGTTTTTAGAAGATTGAAAAACATGTTTTGCTGCTTAATTTTGCAATGTTTTATTCCTTTACAAATATAATGAAAATTCACTATGTGCAAATAATTTTTACAAAGTTGAAAACAAACCATTTTCAAAACTATGATTTTATGATTTTTGTTTGTGTGTGTGTGTGTGTGTGTGTGTGTTCATCAGGCTTTAAAATATATGAAAAAAATTGCTAGGACACTGGGTAAGCCCTTCAAACTAAAATATTACAGGTCCAGAGATGCATTCCTTTCTTTAATGACAGTTTTAAAGGGGTTTATATAACATTAAATTCAAATTTTAGTAATATTTATAAAGTGTAAAGTTATATATATATATATATATATATATATATATATATATATATATATATATATATATATATATATATATATATATATATATATATATATATATATATATATATATATATATATATATATAAAATAAATAAATAAATAAGAATAAGATGAAAGAGGAAAACCAGTAATAGCTCTAAAGCTACTTGCAGCCAGGAACAAATAACATGAAAAGAAAAGTATGAATAAGGTTTTTGACAGCATTTCTTCATCAGCGGTGTCAATGCTGTCTAAAAACCAATGGATTGTTTCCGATGAGTATGATCTATACAATAAACACACTCAGACACCGTACAATCCATGATTAACAGAATTGATTAATAATTGAATTAAGTTTGAATAAAAGTACTTAACCAAAGAACACCAAGCCTGGCGCTAGTCAGAGTGGAAGTTAAGAACTTGTAACCGCAAGATGACTGACGTCACAAAACTTACAGACTTACTTAGGTTACCGTATTTTAGGACTATTATTCCCTTAATTATTTAGTTTTTTATTATTATTACTACTAAGAGTTAATTTCATTATGATTTTTATTTTTAGTAGTTATTTTTTATTTTAACCTATTGTTATGTTTAACATATTAATGCAACAGAACAAACTATTCATTAAAACAAAAACAACCAATTATGTTTTTGGATAGACTTACGGGGTAATTATTCCGAGTTAGCACAGCTTTCAAGTCTATAATATGCTTAATCCTATTGTCTTTAGAACATAGCCTATTTATACGAACTAACTGATTTACAATAATGTTATTAAAAACAGATTTATGTAAACAGGTTAGATAATTTTGAAATTTAACAATATTAAAATTATAGTCAGATCTTTTGTCGTATAAGTCAAAAGTAAATTTGCTGTGAGTATTTAATTTAATATTAATATCTAAAAAGTTTACATTAATATTATTATGGCTACTTTTAATTAGTTCCAGATTAGGAGGGTAAAAATTTTAAGTCTATAGGGTTATTACTTTTATTAATTACTATTATATCATCTATATATCTAAATATATTGTAATTGCAATTTTCTATATTATTAATTTCAAAATAATATAAGTATAAATTAGCTAGCATACTTGAAGCATTACCACCTTGTGGTACACCTTTTGGACTGTAAGTATGGACTATTATTATGAACTATTAAATTGGAACTATTTAATTTGGACTATTATTATGAACTATGTAATTATGTTTAGTTACTAATTCAAGGAGCCTATTGAAACGAGTTAGTTTAATTTCGTTGCTTAAGTATTGAATATTATTTTGTACTAACATTATGATTATTCTATTTAAATCAATTATATCGATATTATTAAATAGATCTTTAAAATCATAAGTTACTACATATTTACAGTTATCTAATGTTTGTAGTTTTCTAATTAGACTAAAGCTATTATCAATTATACCACAAACACCAGATGTTATATTTTTATAGATTAATTTAAGGTACTTTAATAATAATTTACTTGCTTTAGTAGCATAAGTGTTTTGACCACAGGTTACTGCTCTAAAAGCAATGTGTTTTATGAAATTTAGGAACTAAAGTAATATAAGGAAAAAGATAATTGTTAGATGATATACCTAGTAGTTTATATTTTGCTATTTTCTTAATAATAATACTAGTAGTTTCTTTTAATGGCTGAAAAAGATCACTATTTTCTAGCTGTTTTTTTTAAACATATGGCAAAATATTTTTTACAAATTATTGCATAGTTGTTGGCTGCTTTATCTACATAAGTGACTATAAAGTCATCTTGTAATTTTGTTATAGCAGCTTTAAAGTGTTTATAGGAATTATTAATGTTATTACTATTATTGGGTAGTTTAGCATGTACTAGTTTTAATAAATTAATTTTCCGTGGGTTGAAGGCTTCTGTAGGTATAGAGTAATTAATTGCTATTTTGTAAATAAATTTATCTAAATCAGCATTTAAGAAACTTATTATTTTCTTATTATTATTAGTACTAGGTAATCTAAACTTAGTTCCCAAATTCATCAACTCTCGCAGTGCTACATCTTCCACAATATCCAAATTGCCTGTTATTACATGACCATGTGTCGTATCTAAATAACTATTGTAAATTGGTAGATGACAAACACATTTTAAATTTATTGACTGAGAAAAATTTTTGGAAATCTGATTATAGTTAAATATACGTCTACCCATAGGCAGAGTGTATTTAAAGGCACGTTTTATTTTTATGTCTTTTATAGGAAACATATCATTAAGTTTATCAAATATACTATTGAAGTTTATATTATTTAGTGTATGGTTAGTAAAATTTAGTACACAATAAGTGTTATTAGCTGTATTTTGTTTTTTATATAAGTTTATTTTTAAATGATTTGCCAGTGTTAATATTAAATCATATACCAGATGCTGATAATGATAATTCTTTATTTTCGTACTTAAAAATAGTTGATATAGCTTAATGATATGTTTTTTAACGATAGAAAAAATCCAAGCTTTTAATTTTTTATATTGATAATCAATAATAAACCTGTCTTGAAAACTTATTAAGGCATTTTTATATAAGTTACAATCAAAAGCCTTACTTTTATTATAGCTTTTACCTCTTTTAGTTCTTTTTGAGGACCGAGTATCTTCGATTAGATGAGGGTAAATAGGATGAGCTGACACATCAGTAAAATTAAATTTAACTATATTTTTCTGTTTATAAATTTGATTAAGGCCATATAGAAAGAGAGTTTTATGCTTTTGCATATAAATATTTTCATAATATAACCTTTCAGAGGGTGATTTAATTATATCAAGAATGTAGATAACAATATTTTCAAAATTATGTTTTTTGAAGTGATCAAATTCAATGTTTAGTGGTTGACTATTTAGTGTATTATATTTTTTTATATTAGAACGGTGTAAATTTATTTTGTATATATATATGTGGCTAGAAACTTTTTAAACATGCATCTTAATGCACTCTTAGAAGTGCTCTAAACATATTTCACCCTTGTGACAGTACTTTTAGCATGACCTATAACTGTAGTAGATGAAATAAGTTCTCTCTATATATTTTTTCAAGTGTTATTATTTATTCCCTTCATTAGGGCATGAATATTACCTGAGAGCTGTTTGTCTACACAGGATTTTCATATTTTGACTTTTTAGGAGTGTATTATCAATGTAGTTAATGGGTCTCATTGTTTGGTTTTGGCAACAGTATTTCTTTGCAGTCATTGATATTGAGTCTGTGTAGAATGACATCATTTTGCCTGAAACTAAAGCTGATTTCTTTCCTCAACTCTTATGCAGCTCAGATTCAAAATATTAGAATAATTGAGAAAAAGTAATAAGAAAGAAATTATTTTCCATTTATTTATTTTTGATACTAAGTAAACGCAATTAAATTTCTTATAAATTTAATTTGGAATGTTTAGATAAGATTTTAACATTTACAAAATATAAAATACAATAAATTAGGTATACAACAGCTTTCTGAAATGCATCAAAATATTAGAATAAAATTTAGATTGGTTCAAAATATTAGAATATTTTATTTTATGCAAAGATATTACCTTATGAATATGAAGTAAATGGTAGTTAATATTTTGTAGCATCCCCTTTAGCTTTAATAACAGCATACAATCGATCTTGCATACTATATACAAGGTGGTTACAAACATTTCTATCAATATTGGCCCAAATAGACTTTATACATGCCACTAACTCAGTTTTACTTGAAGGAGGATTTTCTTGGAGTTTTTTCTTCATTATACCCCATAAGTTTTCGATGGGATTAATGTCTGGTGAGTTTGATGGCCAAAGAAGTACCTTAATTTTATGTTGGCGGAACCAATTCTTAGTTGACACCAAGGTATGCGGTGACGTTAAATCTTGTTCAAAGATGAAATCATCTTCAAATAGATCTTCTGATGATGGAATCATGTAATACTCCAAAATTTCTTGATATATCTGAGAGTTAACCTTTTCGCAAGCGATGCATAACTTTCCAGGTTCTTCTGCGCTCATGCAACCCCGAACCATGACACTAGCAGCAAATTTTACCGAACATTTAAGGCATTCTTTATCAAATGCTTCTTGCTTCATTCTCCAAACTCGAATACCTTGATTACCATATGAAACACAAAACATACTTTCATCACTAAATAATATTTTTTTCAATCTTCTTCGCTCCATAAACGTCTTGATTTACACCAATTCAATCTTATACGCTTTTGTTTTGCAGTCATGAGAAGTTTTGTTTTCAGTACATGAGATTCAAACTTAAATTTATGGAGACGTCTTAATGTTGTCAATTTAGAAACTTCAACTCCTTCTTCTTTCCATTTTCGGTGCAAGAATTGCATACTTTTAAAACGGTTTTTCTTAACTATACGCTTCAGTTTCCTGTAATCTCTAGCAGACGTTTTTGGTTTTCAGCCGCCATTTCAGCAATTATTTTGAAATTTTCCATTTTTTTAATATTGTGTTAGTATTTTACTAACGCTTGATTGCGAACAATATAAATTTACTATATAACATTGATTTTTACCGTGCCAATACAAATCAACCATATGAAGTTTAATAGATTCAGGAATATCGCTCACACGACCCATTTCAAGACGAAAAAGCAAACAAACAGCAAAAAGAATACTGATTTTAAATAAAATCATCTGAATTTAATCAATGATGCCACCTGTTATGAATTGGTGATAATTAAAGGAGAATTAATGTGAAATATTCTAATATTTTGAACCACTTTAATAAATATTCTAATATTTTGACTTTTCAAAATAATTTTTTTTTTCAATTAATCTTTTCAAAAATGATATTTTAAGATAATAAATAAGTTTAATCAACAATAAGTTCTTAATAAAAATATCGTTTGCATATTTGCATTAAAAGACATTAAATTAACAAACGATATTTTCAATTTGTAAAAAAAATGTAATTATTCTAATATGAATATGAGCTGTAACTATTCAGCTGTACTATTAAAAAATATCAATGTTTTTACTAAGAATTTTTAATTCACAAAACTATATTGAGATAAAATTGTCTAATAATTCTACCTTGTTTTTCACATGAATTCAATTAAAACATGTTATAATCAGCTTCTGATTATTTTTAAATATAATAGTTTCAGAGCACATTTGTGTTTAATGTTTGAATGTATTTATTTATATAGCAGTTCTATGAACAGAAATACAAGTTTGAAATAAACTTGTTATTGCTAATTTGACAAATAAATCATTCAAACCTTTAACCTTCTCATATGGCTATATTTTGCAACCATTTTTAAGAAGTTTGCTCAAGGGGAATATAGCTAAAGGCTCTATTCATGCAACATGTTCTTGTGTAATAAAAGTTAGTCCTATTTACTAAGTAATTGAGGATTTATTAAAATTTTCAAATTCAAACTTTGTTTTGAGGTTTTCAATCCCTTGATACACTGGTAAGTTATAAGTTTTTAAAAATCTTTCAACAATTTCTTCCTGCTTTCTTAGTTATATTCTTTGTATCCTTTAATATAGGCAATTAAATTATTCTCTGATAATAGAATTAATATTTCGGTTTTAATTTTATAGCTGTAGTTTGGTAAATTCCACCATTTAACCCCCTTAAAAGCACGAGTTTTTTTTTTCGGAAAAACTGGTAAAAAATTAGTGTTTTTTTTTGGGGGGGGGCAGAAAATTAATAATAGGTATAGTGTAAGTTATTTTTTACAATTTCAGTTGTAGGGGGGTGGGTCACATCATAGCAGTGTGTCAAAGTAAAAGAACAGCCAGGGTTTGCTACAAATTGAAATCTCGGTGATGTAACATTTGGTTGATTTGTACTAATTTGATACCAATTTCTCGCTACAGCCAAAATTCGTCATCATTATCGTCAGATTCACTTCCATCACTCAAGAGATCATCACTTTCAGATAAATTGGCATATTCAAAATCATCAGTCGCTCATTATGAGAACTTTTTCTGGACAAGTTACAGAAACACTTAGTAAAAATTAATTTATGGTTAACTGTTTACTTTTGATATTTAACGTAATAAAAATGTATATATTACCTTTTTCACACCAAACAACTGCTTTATAACAAAGAATTCCTAACAAACTTATAGCTAATCATCAAAATGCACCACATGGTTTACACAATAAAAATGCTGCATAGTGGTGCCATCTATGGTAAATAAGTTTAATTATAGTTTAGCCTATCTATTTTTACTAGAACGGATCTTAGACGGGCATTAGAAATAAAATAACGTGAGATACAAGAGCGTCCGTGTGAGACACGGGCATGTGCAAATTTGCCGGTAACTTTCGCCCGTGTCAGACACGGGCAAATGCATTAAGGAGTTAAACTTCATGAATTTATATTTTGTCAAATAGGAAGAATTGTGAATTATTTCAAATTATCCGAACAGGTTATGAGGAACTCATGACCTGTTAAGATAATATGAAATAATTCACGAGACTTAATATATTGTAAAAGTTTTATACAGAAAACAAATTTTAATTAAATTTCTATGTAGCATAATTCAATTTGAAATTGTCAGCTGTTTTATTTTAAATAAGATTTATTTTATTTTAAATAAGCCATTTTAAATAAGATTTGACTCTGTTTCTCCTTGATCTTGTGATTTACTGAGAACATATATAATCAGAATGAGAACTGCACAAGCAAGTTCATCAGTCATTTTGTTTTGTAGTTCATTTACTCTGAAAAATAAAAAGAGAATAAAAGCTACAATGAATCATTACAATAATATGATTTTGATTTGAACTGGTGTCAATATCATTAAAAGTTTTTTTATATAATTAAAATTAATTATGAATGAACTAATACATGCAAATTTTTCTTTTAGCTGCCAAGACAAGAAGTCACAATCTGTACATATGAAGCAGCTCCTAATCCTTGTGATCATAAAACAAAAGCCTTTAATCCTGTACCTCACGAAATACGATAAAAGCAGCTGAAAGTTTAATTTATACAATATTTTTTATGAATTACTTTTTTATATTTTATTTTTAAAAATATTATTTGAACTTTAAGATTTGTATTAATGTATTGTCAAAAATGTTTATAAGCAGTTGCATATGTTCTAAATAAAATACTTATATGTTTAAAACTGCTTAACATTTAGTAGCATGAACCTGTTTTAAACACCATACTATACTTTCATTTATTTGTGCTTAAATTAATTGTTTGAATGAAAAGATTTAAGATAAATGTAGTAAGTTTATTAAATAGTTTAAAATATTTAAATTACACAAAAACTAATATATATTACTTTCAAATTTAATCTAAGATCTAAGAATGTAAAAACCATTATATACTCTGCATAAGATTAGGCTTGCGTTTTATATCCACTTGCTTTCCATGAAGCTTTTCAGCTCTGTTCAAAAAGGCATTGACCATTTGCCTAACAACTTCATTAAAAAACACATGGGCCAATTGAGAATGAAGAAGAGAGCGAAATTCAAAGGACACCTGTTAAAAGAAGAAAAATCATGCTATCAAAATAAACATACCGTAATTATACATTTTACAGAAAAAAATAGTAAATTATACTGCAGGTTGCATAGTTTCTACTAGTTCAAGATTTACTAATAAATGTTCCAAATAATGTATAGTTAATCTAAAAAGAATACATTTACCATCATGGATTATGTATTTTCAGTTTAGGTCTTGATTGCCAAATGACCTAACAGCTGTGAAACTAAATCATTCTTCCATTTATTCACATATATTTAGGATTGGTATCTAATGTGATTTGAAATGAAAGAAGTCTCGATCTAACTATGTCCATTCAATTATACTTGAATAGCATTACCACAGACAGAATTTACCTGCATTAGTTCTATTTTATTTCAAAATTCAATCTTTTTACCTCTGTCTATTTTCACTTACAAATGATGGAAATAATAGGCTAGCACAGTCAAACAAATGAAAAATAATTTGACTACATATTGAAAAAAAAAAGAACCAGTGTATAAACTATTGCAGGATCAAAATTAAGGTGATATATCATCCTCTAATGTGATTTTTTAGTCATCAAATGTAATTTCTTATTGTTACAACAGTTCGGGACTAAACAAAAACTTAAGGGACTGTAATGTTTTCTATATTTGTTGAACACTAAACTCTACATTTTCACTGTTCTGTTAAATGGCAAATAATTTGCAGTTTAAAATATCTAAAGCTTAACTAGACATTACAAAATATCATTTGCTAGTTTAAAAAAATCTACTTGATCTACACAATTTCTAGAGTTTATTCTAGTCAGCATTACTTTAAGACATTTTCATTAGTAACACCATTAGATTGACAGTTTTAACAGCTGAATTTAACATCACACAAAATGATAAATTTTATACTACCAATGATACATCATTACCACTACAATTATGAGTATTATGCATACATTTAAAAAGAAAAAGAGTGGCAGTGCTTACCATAATATGTAACATAACATAGTTTTGCATTATTTGGTCTTCACAATTTGTGCATTTCTTTGAAATATTTGGTCAAATCTTGTAACATTGGTAACCATGTTTAACAACAAATTGCACAATCATAACAGTGTGGCCTACATTAAGAGGTTAGTTTCTTACATTTTGAATGTATAAAATAAAAATGAATAGATAAAAAATGTTAAGATATGCATGACTGCAATCTAATCAGTAGAGTTTAACTGCAAATCAACACCTTTTGAAATTCTTTACTCACTACAAGAGGAAGAATAATAACTGACACAGTTGCAAGACTTCTGTAAGGCAACCAATGTAGGGAAATTAAATCCAGATTTGAATATAATTTGAAAAATTGCATCCTATCCTTGAATCAATTCACTTAATAGTTGACATACAGAAAGACACACTTTTGCTAACTTATGTTAAAAGATTAAAGTGTATATTCAAAATGTAACAGGATAAAGCACATCTATATGGCCCTTAATTTTAAAATTTCCATTTTGTAATATTTTTAACAAATGATATTAATACAGAATAGAACATTGAATGTAGCCTTTATGAATCCCATGATCTCTGCCCATTATAATCTGCAAAGAATATGAGCTCAAAATGTTTTTTTTTAAAGTCACACAAGAATCATCAGGGTGGAAAAAAATTAAGGTGTGTGTATAACAGTTGCAACATAAAGGAATTATCATCAATCAAATATTTCAATAATTATTACGTATGCATACAAGCACATGTTAAGAAATAGCATTTACAAAATTTTTCATTTTAAATTTTGTTTTCCTAATACATCTCTTTATAGACATTAAAATACTTTCCTAACATTAAGTGATAGCTATAAAATGAAAATATTGCTAAGAGATTAATAAAAAGCATTTTCCAGGGAAACTAATTCAATCTTATTTTATAAATGGAGTAATTCATTAAAGTTGAAAATGGAATGGTAAAGGTGACAAAATATTCAAATTATTTGGTTGATATTAGTATTACAGTTTTAACTTGCAATAATACTGTAATGAATAACAATTTTTTCTGTGTTGCCTTCATTTGATAACTATAATCTCATAATTTAACTCATAAATAATAATAAGGAAACTAAAGAAATAACAAGGTGTGACACTACTATAATTATGATTTTATACAAAGTTATTTAAATTACAATTTTATAACTTTAATTAATTTTTAAAATATATCTTGAAAATATAGATAATACTATTGTTAAACTTATTTTATGAACCTGTAAGTACTCTCATTCCATTTTTTAAAAACCTTATTTAAAATTACAAATAATTTTAAAATTTTTATACAAGATTAATGGTTTAATAATTTAAGCTGACATGTATATACTTAACCATTTCAAATTACTTAAGTATTAGTCTAAAACACCTGAAAATCAGTAAATATTTTTATTTATAATTGTTAACAATTTTATTTTTATTTTAAGGAAAGGAATTTCTAATAAATTGCTGTTTGGATATATACACATGCAAAGATTAAGTTTTTAAACTATTAAAAATATATACCTAAAATTCTGGGGGAGGAAATTACATGCTCTCACCTCTAATCAATAATAAAAATTATTAATTATAAACAAAATATTCTCTTTTATTAAATCATATAAAACATTATGCAACAGTTCCTGGTTTAAGTTAAGAAGCAAGCTTTTCTACTTTTTTTCCATCCCTTATCAATATCTGGTAGAGAGTGATTTTGAAGAAGGAGAAATTCACTCAATATTCATTGATAAAGGGTGCAGAGCTATTCAGTAATGTTTAAAACAATATCGCATATATTCCCTAAATTATCTTCATTTTTGTCACTGATATGAAGCTTTAATTTGATTTTTAATACTTTTTCATAATAAACATAACCCTTAGAAATGAGCTTTTAGCTCAAAAACAAGTATGGAAAGATACTGAATTCCTTGACCTTCTTAACAAGTAGAAAAACGCCTGTCCCCAAATATTATTATGTGCTGTTTCTGCTATATTGAATTACAGATAAAGTAAGCCTGAGTTTTAATGAAGTATAACACCACTCATGCCACATTGATGCTCCCTACTATTTACTGATTATGAAGCATTCAAGCCACTTCAGTAATAATCAAAAATAGAAATTAATATCAAAATAATTTAAATAAATATCACTATGCATCTGTGACATTCATAATATAAGAATTTGAATATAATAAAGACAGAAAAACGGCATATAACTTACATAAAAATACAAAGTACATGATTGAGGATTATTTGGTATTCCAGGTTTAATGTTCCATACAGTTTCTAAATGATTAAATAGTCGTCCATCTGTACAACATGCCTGAAATAAACAAATGTGTCAGTGATATGCATACAGATATTTACTTAGAAAAAAAAAACTTATCTAAAGAAAAAAAGTTTTCTTACTTGTATCATCACATAAAGTGTATATACATTTATATAACCAAAAGTGTATCTTTTTACCTACTTTCAGAAGATCTAAATACTTTGAGTGTGAGGGAATGCTGTAATAAATAAAATCCTCTCATACCTGGCATTAACTTTTTCCATACCAGAGCAACTTGGTTAAGCAATTAGCCACAGGCATAAGAGAATGCTTTTTTCACTTTTCTCAGATATTGGGGCAAAATGACTTTTTGTACATTATAAATCTTGATAATAATGGGTGAAAATAAAGTATGTACAAAAATATTGCAAATCTAAGAAGAAAAAATTGAGATAAAATTTTACTTTATAAGTTCCCAGAAATACAAAAGAACATAACCTGTTGGCCAATTTACATAATAAATATTGCAAAATGGTACATTCATTAAAAGCAATGCTGTCATATGATAATATCATGATTATGCATATGCATGTCATCATACATTAATATGATTAAGCATAGGCACTTCATCATACATTAATATGAGGCATGTTTTTTAGGTACAATTTTGATGTTAAAAAAACATGAAGCCATTTTTTTTAACAATTTTATTTTTACACGAAAGCCTGGGCCTTAATCTACTTTTCAACATAATTTCCACCTATATTAAGGCACTTATCATATTGTACAACCAGCTTTTGTATCCCATCCTCAGAAATCTGCTGCCTGATTTGCTAACGCCTGCATCATGGCCATTTTTAAGTAATCATTGTCATTGTAGTGCTGACTGCCAAGGTGTTTCTTTAACCCTAGCATCAATGACCAGGTACCCGGGTATTTTTTTGCGATTGTTATCGCAATTTTTATCATTTCTAATTAAGCCTTGGTAAAATCGCTTTTAATCCTCGTTATTTATATGAATCTGAATTAGACATATAATTGTAAACTTTTAAGAAAAAGAATATTGTTGGTTTTTTTTGCATTAAACTTTCTTATACCATTACTCAATATGTAGGTACCTGGGTACCCATTATTTTCTCTCGTCTACAAGTAAAAGTACTTGATTATTATTACAACAAATATAATCAAACATATTAATAATTATTTATTACTATTTATAGTATTATTTATTATTAGTATTAGCATTATTTAGTATTATTATTATTATCACGCCAAATATAGTTCTTGAAAAAAATTAAGTTTCAGCACATATTATTATTTAATATTATCATCATGACAAATATAATTATAGAAAAAAATTACGTTTCAGCACATGCTTTACATTGGCATATTGAGATTGAATGCTCATCGCAACATGGTTTTCCACAAGTTTTGCATGATTTTCTCATTTTTCTCTGAAGTTTCTTAGAAGTAGAAACACACATTTGGAAAACTCCAACAACTGGCTCCAATCCCGTGCCTGAAAATCTGTGGTAGTATTGGAGCTGGACGGCATCTCAGGCAGAGATACACTGTTTGAGGAATTCAGAATGCTTTCTATACCTGACTTGGTTGAAAAATGTTGCATGGCTTGAATATTTCTTGATCGATTCTGAATTGAGGGAAGATACAAGTTTTCACCTAAATGATGCAAAACTTAACAGCGGTCATTCTTTTTTATGGCTGCGCATATCGCCATTCGCCTTATAAATAATATAAGCAGCTAGAGCAGATATGTCCAAAATGTTAAAATAAAATGCAAGTGGCCATCTCTTTGTTTATCTCTGAGAGGTATATTTTCGAAGCATCTGATCCATCATGTCAACACCATATTTTGTTTTGTTGTAAAACGTAATGATTTCTGGCTTTTCCTTGGTCCCAGATATACTTTTATCATGGTGTGAAGTTGAAAGCAGTATAACAGCTATTTTCTTCTTAGGAACATATGAACATATTGTTACATCACCATTGAATCTGAATAAAGAACTTTGCGATTCTCGTATTTGACATGGTAACATTTCAGTTGGAATATATTTCTTGTTTCTTTTTAGAGTTCCTAAGATTGTCAGATGCCATGACAACAAAAGAGAGTGACATAAAAAATTATCCATAGCAATGATTCTGCCGGAGAGTTTGCATGGAGTAGCCAGCTCTTTTATGACCTGTTCGCCTTGACTTCACGTTGTCTTCCGGATTTTCCGGTATACAATTGACCAGAGAGCGGATAAAAATTAATGGCATCACATATCCACCATACTTTTATACTGTATTTTCTGGGCTTATTTGGCATAAACTGGGTGAATCGAGTTCTTCCACGATATGGAAATAGCTGCTCATCTATTGTCAGATTTTGTGATGGTTTATACTTTTTTGCTAAGTTATTGTTTAGTAAGATCCAAAGATCACGAATTGTGGCAGCTTTATTATTTTCAAGTCGTGCAGTTTGTGTGTTTTGATTATCAAATCGAAAGAATCGAAGTATATTCCAAAGCCTATTTATACTCATACTTGCTCTGTAAAGCGGATATGAAGTTGGTTTCCACATTTCTATGGTATCATCAGTGTTGATATTATTAACACCTGCTGTTAGTAGAATTCCAATTCCACATTCTGCGAGGACGGGGGATGTAAAGAACAGTTCCATTTAAATAAAAGGGGTGGTAGAAAGAAAGTTGATTTCAGCATTACGCTTTCGAAATTTGATGTGGGTACTGCGGTACCCGGTCATTGAAAGTAAGGGAAGCGTTTGGTCATTGATGCTAGGGTTAAGTGCAGGAACAAGTGGTAGTCACAGGGTGCTATGTCAGAGCTATATGGAGAGTGATTAAGTTTTTCCCAACCATATGATGTGATGAGATTCTGGGTTCGATGAGCTGTGTATGAGTGAGCACTGTTGTGAAGCAAAGCAATCCCTCTACTGAGCATGCCAGCCTTTTGTTTTAAGTTGCATGACACAGTTTATTTAAGGTCTCACAATATGTCTCGGCATTTACTGTGTCATCTCGAGGCAAAAAGTTCATAAGCAACACTCCCTTAAAACAAACTGCACATGATTTTTCATGCTGAAATTGTTTGCCTGAACTTCCCTTTCTTGCGTGCTGTTGAATGCCTCCATTCCATGGACTGTTCTTTTGATTACGGTAAAATGTGAGCAACCAATATTTGTCACAAGTGACAATTTTGCTTAAAAACTTATACCCTTCGACACCATACCTCTCAAGGACAATCAAAGTACTGGACAAACTATTGGTTTTGTGCAACTCGGTCATCATTTTTGGTACCCAGTGTGAGAACCCAGCAACCTGGAATAATTTAAGTGTTCTGCCACAATTTCATAGAAAACACTTCTTGAAACTTGAGGAAAAACATTAGATAATGATAAAATCATAGAGTGTCTTTTTTTCTCAAACTTTTAATTAACCTTCTGCACCAGATCATCATTAATGATGGACAGTCGTTGAAAACGGCCGTAATGCAGTGGTTAGCAAATTAGGTAGCAGATTTCTATGAGGAAGGGATTCAAAAGCTGGCCATACGATATGATAAAGACCTTAATATAGGTGGAAATTATGTTGAAAAGTAGATAAAGGCCCAGGATTTTATGTAAAAATAAATTTGTTTAAAAAAATGGCCTTAGTGTTTTTTTAACTTCAAAATGATCCTTATTCAAAAAACATGCCTTGTATAATGATAAGCCTAAGCAAATTGTCATAAATTAATATCATGATTTAGCATAGGCATATCGTCATACATTAATTTATTATGAGTGTATACACATCATGATTAAGCATATGCATATACTGGTTATTTGAGATATTTTGATTATAAGTTGAAATGTTATTTCTGCAGAAGAATCTAGCAAATTTTATAAGAATCTGTTCAACTTATTTATTTAGCAAAGAAAACTAATTGTATTGTAAAACTTAAGGGGTTGGTTGATTATTTGGTAAAAAAAATGTGACCCTCGATAATTAAGAGGAAAAAGTTATTTTTATCTCAATCAACTGCATATTTTTTTCCATTCTCTTAATTCTGCTACAAAATATGACCTTTTAACCCTTAGGCCATTGAGTTTTTGCCTTTCAATTCTTCCCCCAGTGTTGGGTTTTTTTGGGGGGGAAGCACACTTTGAAGGAGCATTCAAAAATGCGAATTCAGTATAGTTAAGTTATTTAAATCAAAATAAGATAAACAAAAATTTTAAGAATACATATATATATATATATATATATATATATATATATATTTTATGTAATGTACAGATTATTTTGTTAAGAAATTTCTTACTGTATGATATATTTTAAAGCAAGGTGATATGCATAAACCCACTTCAAAGTCTTTACACCATAATCTTGTTTCTTTATGTACTTTTTTTCTACTCTCTGATTTTCTGCACATCTTCATCTTGGTCCATTTTGATTTGCAGTTGCAAGTATGTACTCTGCAAAATTTCTCTCTGTGCATCTAATAGAATCACCTTATTTAAAGGGTATCCACCCGAATTTGAAAACCTGAAACTGCTTCCGTTTTATACTGTAAGTATTCTCAAAACAATCACTTAAAAATCTACTTATCGGGAGAAATTCTATTCGAATGCCATTTAATGCTGGCATCTACTGATGAAAGAAACAATCACTTAAGAATGCAGGGAAACGTGTTTGTAACATTTAAAACATTGAAAAATCCAAATAGACCTGTACAGTAGGGTGGAACGAAAAAAACTTATTTTTGAATTTCAATATGCTCTAGTTTTCAAAAGTTGCCTTTTAACAAAATAAAGACGGAAATTAAATATTAGCGTAATTGGTGCATGTTTTCAGTTAGCGCAAGAAGGGCAAACTTTTGGTTTTTATTAAATTATTGACATATTTCGCAATTATTTTGAAATTGAATACACTTGTACAAAAAGTAGTAAAATATGTAATTTAAACATTCTTTTTAGTCAGGAGACCTGCTAAACTGATTATATAATACTTTTTACTTCATAAAAATAGTACACATAAAGGCACTTAAGGACGAGGCATTTAAAAGACACTCGGACATCACGGTGGAACGAAAAATTTTTTTTTTCGGAATTTCAATATGCTCTAGTTTTAAAAAGTAGTCTTTTAAAATTAAAATTAAGAATATAAAATCTTTTTGCTCTACTAAAATATTTTTAAGTGCCGCAAAGGCTTCAAAATAGATATTTTTATAAAAAAGTGATTATATTTGTATTTTTTGTTAATTTCTTTTATAGTATATTAAAATCTATATACATAAAACGCATAGGTATGCGGCACAAAAATTGACGATATTTCTACACTCCGAATGGCAACGGCTGCAACTACCAGATGTAAACATTAGCGGCCGTCCACACTTTGCAACCGCGTGTCAGCATGGATTTACACACTGAAATCAGTAATACTCGAAAGCGAGTTGCATGATCAAGTGAAAATTGGGAACAGTCTCGAGAAAGAAAGTGAAGAAGAAATAATTCATTAAGAGAGAGGTGTGAAAGACAGCATAAATGATCGCGAGGTTAAGCTTAACTGTCGCCGGCATAACAGCCAAGAGCCAGTAAAAGTTAATTTTGTACACTTTTTCCAGTACTTGCTGAATTTTTACTCCATTCTATAAGTGAAGAAATTTTCTCAACAATTTATTATTTGATATGATTAAGTGTAGATATCTGAATTGTGAATAATAGTACATACAGAGACTGGTGTAATCCACACTATATTTCAGTACTTGCTGAATTTTTCTCCATTTTTTTAAGTGAAAAAAAATTTCCCCAACAATTTCTTATTTGATGTAAGGATAAAGTGTAGATATCTTAATTTTGAAAAATAGTACATACAGAGAGGGATGCAATTTTTAAAATCATTGGTGTTGGGTTTCTCAGTCTTATCTTTAACTCTGTAATGAAAATTCACATTTTTTAATCACGATGTTTTAGAATCAGGCTTATAAAGAATACCCCTTAACAATGTATATTTATGATGACAGGTAATGGTAACATTCCTTACATATGTTACTTTCAGATGAGTTGTTTTGCAAAAGAAAATATAAAACTAAAAGCGACCATGTTGGTCGCACAGCGGCTAGTAATGCATATTTTACATTCAATGTCACACACAAATAGTAGAAATGATTGTTAAATTAGTTACCGTGTCATCCTTGTCCGTTCATGGTACTTCTGCAAGAGATGCATTGATAAAAACAAAAATACATTCTCAAAAGATAATGCCAAAATTTGAAACAATAAAACAATTCAATGTGTCAGTGAAATAAGCAATGGAAACCATCTGTGATTACTATGGACTTTTGAAAAGCATGAATATTTTTTTCAAAGTAACGTTTTGCCTTTATAGACATTACATTAATATTTTTCTAATTAAGTGTGATTTGCTTATTTTAACTAAGCTCCGTCAATTAAAAATCGTTTTTCTTTCATTCCAATGTGTATTATAAGAATATGCTACTGTAAAATTAATATGATGAAAATCGCGAAATTCCACAAAATCAGTTGTTCTGTTATGGCATCTAAAAATTCGAAATACTTAGAATATGCGAGTTTTCTGTAAAAATATCATATTTTGAATATTTTATTTACAGGAAATATCCATTATTTTAATATACTATAAAAGAAATTAACAAAAAATACAAATATAATTACTTTTTCATAAAAATATCCATTTTGAAGCCTTTTGCGGCACTTGAAAATATTTTAGTAGAGCAAAAAGATTTTATATTCTTAATTTTAATTTAAAAAGACAACTTTTGAAAACTAGAGCATATGGGAATTCCGAAAAAAAAATTTTCGTTCCACCGTGATGTCCGACTGTCTTTTAAGTTCCTCGTCTTTAAGTGCCTTTATGTGTACTATTTTTATGAAGTAAAACGTATTATATAATCAGTTTAGCAGGTCTCCTGACTAAAAAGAATGTTTAAATTACATATTTTACTACTTTTTTGTACTACAAGTGTATTCAATTTCAAAATAATTGCGAAATTTGTCAAAAATTCAATAAAAACCAAAAGTTTGCCCTTCTTGCGCTAACTGAAAACATGCACCAATTACGCTAATATTTAATTTCCGTCTTTATTTTGTTAAAAGGCAACTTTTGAAAACTAGAGCATATTGAAATTCAAAAAAAAGTTTTTTTCGTTCCACCCTACTGTACAGCGTATCCATAACATTGGGGGACAGACTCAGACGGATGTGCTGAGCACATTTGTAACAGCCTAAGGGTTAACAAAAAAAATAAATAAAAATGCCTTAATTGATAATGCTTAAAAGTGATAAATCTGATACATAAATGTTGAAATTTGATCCGATTGTTCTTGCAACTTTTATTCATGATATCCTAGATAAAAAGTCTTGGTTTAAAGCACTATGGTCAACTTTTGCTATACAAGGGCTAATTAGACTGGGACCTACAATTTAAAGCCAATTCTGAACTGCTACAAACATCCATGCCAACAGTGGGGACTTGAACCTACAGTCTCTAGACCAAATGCCAGCATCATAGCCAGTTGGCATCACTCGGTTAATCAAAGGGGTAAATTCTAAATGTTGCTGGTTTTCATTTGCTTTAAAATTTCAAAAACATTTAAATACTTCCAAAACTATCAATCTGGATTTAGTTAAAATTACAACTTACTAACACACAGACTTTAGCATCACAGAGAAAGATACCTCTAAATTAATACTTCTGCTCCATTTTACGGAAGCAAAAAATGTCAAATTGGATCACATTTTATGGTTCTGTTAAATTTACATATGTTTATATACCTCAAATAATGAATTCAATATATTTTATTAGTAGCTGCATATATTCATAAAATAGTATTAATTAAGCTTACATTTTTAATGGAAAAAAAATTCTTCTAAATATGTTGTGAACTTATATTCCTTAAATAATGAATTCAATATATTTTATTAGTAGCTGCATAAATTCATAAAATAGCAGTAAATAAAATTGCATTTTTTTACCGTAAAAAAAATTTTTCTTTTAAATATGTTATGAACTTGAACAAAAGTTTTTCTTCAATGATGTGATGTCAGCTAAGGTGACTTATCTTATGAGCATTAGCACAGATGAGATCAAACTTTACCAGGTATGCTTACAAAGGAAAAAATAAACAGAGAGGCAAATCATGCATTAAATTTTTAAAAACAATTGCTAAAATTAATAGTAATAGTTAAATAGTACAATTATAAGACATAAAACACAAGCAATACATTCACAGTTTGCAAATTTCTGACTCCCTTAATGACTTGAAAAAATTTCTAAAAAGAATGCCTAAAATTATAAAATTTTGACACTTATTAAGAAGTACATAGTTCATGTCAGATCTGCAAGAAAAGTCTTATTTAAACCACTTCATTATGAGCTTTGCTGTCTGATCAAATGAAATTGTATTTCCCTAAAACTTAGCCATAAAATAAAAAGGCCATCTCAGTCTCTGTTGATATATTACCATGTAATATTTCAATTTAGTCTGCATATAGAATGCTTATTACATGAACAAAAAAATTCAAACTAATTTTCAAAATAGAAATAAATCTATAAAAATTAAATTGAAATACACTGCTAACTTGTATACAATCCATATAAGTAAAAATACCTTAACTAAATGAGGTTTTGCCAGAGTAACAGATGATGTGTATTTTTCAATAAGTGGTGGGAATCCAATTTCAAGATCAGCTTTTAAATGACCAGGTCTTCTCTTTGTGACAACTGAGTGTGTACACCATGGCAGGAAATCTTGATATTGTTCTACAGCAGCTACTACTTCATACAACTGCTCCATAGAGTACCTGCATTAAATAATCTTCTCCTAATAACAGTTTCAAAGCTACTTAATAAAAAAATTAACAAAATGACATTTTAATATACCAAAAGATTGTTTAAATTTTATTAAATTATTCTGTGCACAATTTAGTATGGAAGGTTTTTGAGAAAAAGAAACTTTAATAAATTTCTCTAAATCCTTAAAAATCCTTGCAAAAGTAAACAGAACTAAAAACTATAAAGAATGATATTGGTAAGCCCTTATTTTGGGGAAATTCCTACTCAGATCTTGAACTAAAACCTTTTCTAAGGCTGCTTTTCACACTTTTGAAACTATACAGCAGAGGATAATATCATAATCAAAATAAGAATAAAGTGTTAGAAACTTAAAGTAATAAAAATACTGAAATATTCAAGTATCTTTTTTGTCCCTGCAGAGCTCTATAATAGCTAATTTATAAATAAGTTTTCTTATTAAGCTAATTTTAATGGACATCTCTCAACCTACAATTTTCAAATCCTGAAATGTTAAGCAATTAGTATTGATCTGAATCAAAACTAAGTGATTTCTTCACAGATGTGCAGCTTTTTAAAAGTTTGCAATGCTTTTTTCTTGAAAACAAAAGTTGCTCCACAAGAAATATAAATATATTTGAATTTTTTTAACAGTAAAAAATTAATGAAATTAATATCATAACTTTTACATTAAATACATCAAAAACATACCAAAAAAAAAAAAAAAAAATCAATCCTTTTCTTTTTTAAAAATTAAAGAAAATATAAATGTACAAATATTTGCAATTTCCATGAATTTTGTGATAATACTGAGGCAAATATTTAAGCAATTGCAAATTAGAACAATCATTTAAATGAATTATTGCAAGATATTTTTAAAGGCCTCATAGTTTCAGAATTGAGAGTAAGAAGAAAAAAATTAGAATATCTGGTTTACAGTTTTACTGAATAAGTGTTATCTGCACTTTTAAGAAAGGTTTCATTCATTAATCAAAAAGTTGTTCTATCTTTTATATTTTTAATTGTAATAATTTAAATTATATGACTTAATTTTTGTTAAGAATAAAGATACTAATTTTCAAAAGATTCTTTTTTGGGGAAAAAAAATGTTTTATTCGACCAGTTAAAAAAAAATCTCTGCACTTTAAAACTATGATTTAAATCAGCTGACCCTGAGTAAAAGAGAGAAAAATAGATGCAGAGAAAGAGGACCTGACAGTAATATTTCTCAATAGATAATGTTTGTTAAAAACAAGATAAAAAATATATAGATATATAATAACAGCTCTCTCTAAAATGAAGTTTAGGATAAAACAAAATGTATATGATTCTCAAGATTTTATGTTATGAATTAAGAATCCAATATTTATAATAAATTATGTTTACATTTATAAAAGTACTTTTGGAAATATAGTATGAAATAAATATTTTAGATCATTTTACTGAGAAATTAGCAAAATTAGAGAAGTGCGAAAAGATTTTAATCGTAAAAATATTAATATGACCTATTATATTTTCTTACCCGAGGAGCCTCTTTTCTGAATATTCTTTGCGTTTGCTTCCTAAGGGATTTGGGAGAGTAATAAATTTTCTATTTTCAAATGGTTTGTCATCTGCTGTTTTCAGTTTTCTGGATACAACAGTAAAGTTTGAATACCTTGCGGAGCAGTGCTGTATTCCACTAATATGAAATTCAAAATTTGAAACGAAATCAAATGAATTTATTAAAATAAATTACAATATGAACAAAGTACATTTAAATGAATATTTCAAATATGACTTTAATAATGCTTTGACCTATTCTGACCTTGATGATAATAATGCAGTAAAAAAAACATGTATGCATAGCACAAGACAAAATAATCCCGCAAACCTTTTAAATAGTATAGATATAAGTCAAAATCGTCATCAAATCTCTATCATAAGAGGTGACAAATAGTGCTGAAGTTAAACAGCAGGTGGTTGGTATAAAACTGAAATACTGTCTACAGAATTTTGTATAGTGAGTAACACTATAAAAGCGTCAGAAATTATAAAAATTTCACAAGACGAGCTCTAAGTTTATAAAGCTAATTTCGAATTAAGTTCGAATATGCGTAATTTAATGTACTGAATAAAGTAGCTATGGCCAAAACTTACGTCATAACGCAAGTAACTAAGCTTTCATTCAAGAAAATCATATTGTTGCATGAAATCATTCAAATTTAAATACACATTAACTTTACATGTCAGTAGTTTTAAGAAATATGATTAACTTAAATCACAGAAAAATAAAATCTGATTTTCAATGTAGCAAATGATTACATAACACGAGAAGCAAATTAAAATATACCATATTTTATTTAAGTTGTTTGAAGATTTCACTCTATAATTGAATATGACTTCCTTAAATACTATACATGTATTTTTCCTAGCCATTATAAGAATATCATCTTCCTGCTCCTGTCTGCTGTTTGGTTTACGATATTGTCAAATAGAGAAAGTGAAAGTCGAGATGTCTTGCCCCTCGTTCACCCCTCTGTTAAATGCTGGTAATCTGTCTGATAGAGCTGGGAGGAAAGAATTAATAATATAAAAGAATTAAAAGATAAAATGGTCTATATCGAGAGTTTACTGAGAAGTCTTCTATTTTTTTATTTATATAATGACAATTTAAAAAAAAAATTGTTTTGTTATATAAAATTCGATATGACGTGACGTATTATTCGATATTCGATATACAGCTGAGATGTGATATGGATTTTTATCCTCATGTTTTAACTCTTTCTATTTGAGGTTATTATCTCGGCCAAGTAAAGTAGTTCAGCGACCGGTATTAACAGGAATATTTCCAATGAGTTATAAATCTTAATATTAATGTCTAATGGGTTATCTAATATCTGTAAGTTATTAGTTTTTTTTTAATATTAGTCTGACTGTTAACTCATGTTTTACTGTTGTAAAAATATATATACGTACATGCTAAGTAGTTTTCAGTGGGTTTTTTTTTTTTTTTTTTTTTACAATTTATTTAGCTAGATACTAAAAGCTAATTATTTCCAGCTGAGACTTTGAGAACAGTACAAATCCTCGCGATGGAACTCAGTCAACTACAAGGAAAAATTGTTCAAATTTATAAATTTGTTTTAACTGGACATTTTATGTTTTAGAAATATGATTTAGAATCTTTCGTAAGTTTGCACAACTGCTGAAATCATATAAGTGCTTGTAATCATCTTAATGATATTCCTTTTTTAAATCCCCCCCTTTTTTAACAACACTTGCCGTGAACTCAGTAAATGTATACCATAATGTTTCGCCAAAATTTTGTTATTGAATTGTGTAATCCCATATGAAGTTATAATGATTGATCATGTATTTTCTATAAAAAAAATTGCAATTTCTTCTTGGCATTAATGTGTATTATTTACTATAAATTTTACTAAAAACTGGAATGACTTTTTCTATTAAAGTAATTCATAAGTATCATTCCTTTTAATTATTTTCCTGATTCGTGTATTTTCTTTTTAACTATAGACTCATGGATTCAGAGGAAAAACCTGAAGACAATGCTAACCTTAGGAT
The DNA here is from genome assembly GCA_907164885.2 of Dolomedes plantarius. Classification (NCBI taxonomy): domain Eukaryota; kingdom Metazoa; phylum Arthropoda; class Arachnida; order Araneae; family Dolomedidae; genus Dolomedes; species Dolomedes plantarius. The sequence goes on from OU015491.1 coordinate 109,516,997, forward strand.
TACTGAAAATTCAGGGTACCCTTTGAAGAAAAAAGTTTCTGATGGTATTTCAGTTTTTTCTGTCATTTATATATCATATCTCAGGCATACTTGGTTTTTCTTGTTGCCTTTTTAAATGTAGTTTAAAAGAGTAATAGTGTTTATTTCTAAAGTATTTGAATATAATTATTTTCTAATTTTCCATTATTATTATAAAAGCATTTGCAGTGATATTTGTTCAATATCTTAATTTTTAATAGTATATTGCTAAGAAGTCAAATGTTATTTGAATGTATGATAAACATAACATTGCTTGCCATATTAATAAATATCAAATTAGCTTTCAGCTTTATACTGTTATGTACTTAAATTTAATTTAATATGTGTGATGAATCAGTTATTTTATAAAAGAGATTTATTATATATATATATAATGTGTGTGTGTGTGTATGTATGTTTTTTTTCTGATACACTTAGGATAAAATCAGTTTGAAAAAATATTTTGAAAAGGAATATAAATAAGTTAAATGGGAGGTATGCTTGAAGATTTTACATAAGTGCTGTTGAAAGTTTACATAATTAGTTTTTTTATAAGCAGACTAGCATTTATACTTGTAATAAATATAAATGTACAATTTGTATCTTATTCTGATTACAGGAAGCATTTATATAAGTGCAGAAAATATAGCTCAATATGAAGACAAAAAACATAGCACACCCAAAATTTATCCGGCCTTATCAATGGAAAAGTTTGTGTTTCCATCCCTTGGAAAAGATGATGAGGAAACTCCAAATCATCTAGGAAATGCTATACATTCTGTAGATACTCTGGTACTTCGAAGCACTGGAAAATATGGCAATCAACATGAGACTATCAAGTTGGATAATTATATGACTGGAAAGATTGATGGCTTAGACAGTGTTTCTCTTTTATCTATTGTATGGTTTTTTTTGTTTATCTGTTCATTTGTACTGTTAGATCTATAGTATTGATAGAAAGTCAAACCTACTTGTAAACAGTAAATGATGTTCTGAAAAATATTAAAGTTTTCCATTGTGAAAAGTTTTAAATAATGATTACTTATGTAGGTAAATGAATCTAATTTAAATTAGAATTCTGTACTCTATCTGAAAAATGTATATAGTAGTAATTTCTGATGCTCTATTTCATAGTATATTAGACTTGTCGATTCAAGATACAAACTTTTTAATCAATGACTAGAGATTAAATTATTAATAGGATGACATGCTCATACAGTAATTCATATGTCAATATATTTTCAGCCTTCTGTTAATGTATTTATTTCTCCATTTTTATTTTACATATGGAGATTATATGCTTCTGGGTATTTTTCTTAGGTGATTACTGAGCATTTAACATTTTTACAGAAAGACCAAAGTATCAGTAGTGTAATTTCGACTATCATATTTGTTTTATAAGCTTTAATATCAAAAGTTTTGCTGATTAAAAAAAATTGTATAGTTATTTTGGTGTCTGAGTTTGAGAAAGTCTCAGAGCCTATTTTTATATTTAGGTGATTTTATTGTTTGTTCCTTTTTTTAAAAATTATTATTTTGCCATCTTTTGCTTATTTTTTCTAACTAGATAATAAATTTCAAAAATTAACTTTTTATATTAATGCAGAATCAAAAACAAACAAAAAGAAAATTGATTTTATAATTATTAATGATACAGAACTATAGTGTCTTTAAGTATTTTAATCAGAAAAACAGAATTAAATATCAAAGAAATTTTCTTTCATCCTTAACATTTAATTCCATTGTACATAAATTTAAAGGCTATAATTTATCAATTTTTTCTTCTTAAATGTGAGAAAATCAAAATTTAAATAGTCAGAAGATTAATAGCTGATTGGTTGATTTTGATTATTGTTAAAGGTTAATTGAAGTTATCAATGGAAAAGAATTAATTTTTATGAAATTGGAATGTATTAGTATTCCATATTTTGCCTTTAGCTCTTTCAGTATTTATTAATCCACTATTTAGATTATGCCATTTAATAATTGTAAATTTCCTGATTATATTGTAAAGTTATTTTTTATTAGTTAAACATTGTATTCCATTTTAGAATATGTGAGTAAAATTAAGCATGTTGCTATGTGAATGTGGATGTATTTGTTTCATATTTGTTAATTTTTTGCTTTAATTTCTAATTTCTAGGAATCAGCTGTTTTCTTTGATGACAAACAGAGAAGAATTGACTTTGTACTTGTCTATTCCACTGATCCTTGTGAATTATCTCATGAACATGAGACTTCAAGAACTGTATTTGAAGATAATTTAAGAGATGAAGGTCTTGAACTGGAACATGTTTATCAGGTATATGGGTATTAAAGAAAAATACTTGATACTTTCTGTTGAAACAGGCATATTTTCTATTGGAAAATATAGAATATAGTTTTCATATATATACATATATATTTTTATGTATATATAGTGAGATGTTACATTGAAAGTAAATTTAGTTTACTTTCAATAATTAATATTAACATTTAAATCCTTGTTTATTTTCATAATTGCACATTTAGAAAAAAAAATGAAAATCAAACTTTGTTTTTTTCTGCTTTAATCATGAGAAAAATGCTGAGAGCCTATGGAATGTATATAAACATTTTCCTTCCATAAAATGCAAGATAACTTTTATTGAGGAAAGGCATAACATTAAGGAATGTATCTCAGTGGAAGATAGCTTATCTTAAAAACACTAAAATGTAAATGCAGTTTCCAAACATTCATAAAATGTACATGTAGTTTCCAAACATTGATTCATGAATTGCTAATCCTTAATGTAGGGCATTCTCTCAACTATTATTATTATTTTTTTTTTTTTTGCTCTCCATTTGAGGTATTATCTGCAGGACCCTTGTATCCCTTTGATTTTAAAGCTTTTCTTTCCAAATATTATGGATCAAAAGACCTCATAAATGTACTTCATGCCATGGGATTTTGCAGTAATTATTTAATGATTCAGTGAAGTCCATTATAAAATGCCAAAATGGAAAGATAATTAAATAAGAAAAATGTAACAGTTGCATTTAATTCTATTATTAGCCTGTTGCATTATATGTATTTCTTTATATGTAATTTAATATTTTTATCTATTTATTGCATTATATGTAATTTTAATTACCTTTTTATCTATTTATTAAGGAAGTGTAATTATTAAGTGATTGTCTTCTCTTTTTCTTTATTAAATAAACACAAATATCAAAAAGCTAGAGCTAATGTCATTTAATATTTTTTAGATTTATAGCTGAGTGAATTAAGTTTTTTATACATGGAAACAATTTATAAAAATTATGAAATAACCATTTATCTGTTAGGCTTTAAACATGAAGAAATTGACTATTTTATACATGAAAATTAATACAATTTTGTTAATGAATATAATTTTGTTTGAAGGCTTAGGTTAGGGTGAAAATTAGAGATTCAATTCTTTTGTGCTCAAATCATTAGTTACAACCTTGTTAGAAATAACAAAATTAGTTTTAATATATGAATGTTGTGTTTTCCAAAATGGAATGTCATAAAAATGTGAAGTTTACATGATTGTTTTACAAAACTGTATATCTATTTTATAGCTGATATTTTGTATTTTAGCTGATATTTTAGTTAATTAATCTTACTTTGTTTCTTCATAAAAAAATTACTTATGTACCTTGAAATTAAAAAATTATTTTGAAAGTTATAAAATCTTTCATAATACACAAATTTAATCTTTGACATACAATATTGTAGAATTTTATGTTGGATGAAATTTCTAATATTACAAAGAGAGGAAGGAATTAAAAGGGTCAAAAAGAGTTTTCAGTTTGATTTTTTTCAAACTGAAGAATATGGAATCATGCTTTTATGAGTCTTTTTTAGAGTTTAGATCTTGACCTTTGTCTCAACTCCAGGAAAATGCAGTTGAACAAAACTTTTCTTGTCTGATTTTTCAAGTTTTTATTAATTATGTGTTAACAAATGAAGAAAACAGTATTTTATTTATAACTTTATGACAGTCATTTTTTAAATTTATTTATCAGTTTTAAAATTGTGTTAAATTAATTTCACTTGTTACACAATATACCTTATATTTAAATTGTGCTCATACTTCTTAATACATTTAAATAAATAGGAAGAAGCTGGTTTGGTTTATGTGAAAATTCATTGCCCATGGGAAGTTCTGAGTCGGTATGGTGAAATTTTAAAATTCAAAATGCCAATGAAAGAGGTTAGATTTTTATTTTTAAGCATTTGTTATGTCTATTTTCTTTGATGTTCATGTAAAATGTTTTTTTTTTCTTCTCCTTTTATCCCATGATTTTCAGTTCTCTTTTCATACTAAATATTTAAATTTTTTACCTAAATGTGTTTTGAAAATGTCAGGAAATATATTGATTTTGCAAAAGTTAAATTATTTTTACCATACAAATTACATTTCACAAGAAACTTGTGGAAAATGCATAACAGGAACATGGTGGTTCTTAATGTCCATAATAAAAAATAAAAAGGGAAACAACTTATTTCAAACTAATAAGTCTTCATTAGATGGGGAAGCATTAACCCCTTCCGCTCCAGGCAAGCCGTAGCTGTATGGTCCAGGATACCAGATTATCTAGATGAATATATAGACCTGTAGAGATATTTATTTATCATTATGATTGGATATGGTAAGCAGTAGGGTGTAATAGAGGTAATTTAACATTACATTGCCAAGTGTTTTAGTTACATTTAAGTAAATATTAGTTATATAGTATAGTCTCATTTGTGGTTTGCAATGAAATGTTCAATGCTACAAAATGTTGGATTTCCTGGACAGCCTGTGCATTTTCCTATTGTCCTTACAAATTCTAGTTTTGGCACAGACAATAAGTTTCTTTTGTGGCTGTTTTTCTTTTCTGTTGGTGGAATTGGCACCAAACAATGTTGGATCCTCCTTGAAGCCTTAAATCACAAGAAACCTAAGCCTACACAAATGCACAAAACAACTTCAAACTACTAGCACTATCTAATTGCAACGTGAAAAAACATATTCAAGACTACTAGCTGACAGATATAGTATCCCTGTTCTGCTACCACAATAATGCTTATATCTGGTAGGTGATTTGACCATGGACGTATGCACGTACATCTCTGGTGCGGAAGGGGTTAAGCATGAATTGACCAAACAGACAATCAAACATAATGATTTTCTGTCTGATGAAGAGCTATTAATTAGTTTGAAATTAGTTGCCATTCTTTTATTTTTTCTTGCAAATTTTAAGAAGCGTGTTCCTGTTATCCTTTAAGCACTTACATCTTTAAATAATGTGTGTGTGTGTGTGTACTGAATTCCATAGAATAGTTTGAGTTTATCTAAAAAAGGTTTGTATTTATCCATAATCATTTTATTCTTCTTCCCTTGCTAGTTTGGATTCTATTCACGCATCTTAAATTTATCCACTATTCCTTAGAACTTAATATAACAATGTTAAGAGTGCTTCATTTGTGCTTTAAGAATTTAAGAGCAGTTAAAAGATCATGTGTTACAATTTTGAAATGCCTACAATAACACCTTTTAAAGTGAGTCTTTCAGTTTGTGCAAATTGCTTCTGTCACTAACTTAGTTTTGATCATGGTGATTTGTTTCATATCAAATATTGATAACCTGTAAATAAATAGAATGAGAAATTATCTAGATTGCAGCTATAAAATTGTAGTTTTGGGTACAGAGAGTTAGATTTCTTTATTCTAGTATTCAATTAAATATAGCCTTGAGGAATTTTTCTGGTTACCTCAGTATAAAAGTAGTGGCCAGTAGAATTCTTCTGAAATTAGGAAAAGAATTGCCATCATAAAATTCAGAATTTTAATTTATTTACTAGGTCAACACATCAGCAGCATGCCAGTTTTATATTGAGTAAATTTATCAATTGTAAATAAAATTATTTGGCTTTGCTGCTAATTTTCTCAGGTTGTCTTTCTTATTAATGTTTTAAGGTAAAGATACTCATAAAAGATGCTGATGGCATAATTTTTGAAACACTAAACATTTCTAATTTCATCATTTAAAAAGTAAGCAAAAATACTGAATTTTAAAAGAATTTAGTACTTACATCATGAGAGCTTAGTGATCATGTTCTCAATACATTAATTAAAAATTCAATTCATTTGTGTTTAATATACTTTGATATTATTTTGGATTTATACTAATGAAATTTAACTTGTAAATGACTAGTTTGAGTAATTGCTTCTTTTTTCTTAGAGCTTGTTTGAAATGCCTGAAAGATCCTCTCCCAGTGTAAGCATGGTGTTTTTTGCTGTTTAATACTAATAGCATTCATGTACAAATTAATGTATTTTTTTATCTTGTTTTAATTTTGTATAATATCAGTATATTTGTTTATATATTTTGGGATTGCTTTCGAAAGATCAGATTACTTTATGAAAAGAATGTTATGAGGCTTCAAATTTGTGCTGAAATCAAAAAACATTCAAGGAAGAGTTTCTGAAAGTTTTGGAAAACAAACAGCCATTTTTAATTTAAGATTTTTAATACATTTTCCAATTCTGTTTTATTTTATATACTGTTTAATCTGTATCACATATTTAGTATGTTTACTGCTAGTTAAAGTGTTACAATATGCATGCAAGTGTTTATTTTGCATCCTGTTTGTAGTGTTTACATAAATTTTTATTTTCAGGATTCTTGTTTTAAGAGCAGATAAATACCATAAAAGTGAATATATCTAGTTTTGAAAGCTTTAAAAAATATGGAGAATATTTTCTATAGGAGGTTTCTCTTATTTTGATAATCAGCAGATATTGAAGAATTTCATTGAAAAGTTATATGGTAGTTTTCAGTTTTGTATGCATGTATGAGCGTAGAATTACCTCTAAAAATAAAAGATAAAAGTAGGGGGAAAGTATCTCTCTCTAATAATTATTTGAATTAAATTTGATTGTATATCATCAATAAAATACATTTATTTGTTTTTAATTCTCTTTTTTCTTTTTATTTTAAATTAAATCTTTTTATTTAAAGTTTAAATAACATTTACAATGCAAAGAACTTAAAATGTATGTCAATTTATGGTAAATTTAACCCTCTAACGGTATGGTGGGGTCAGATCCGACCCAGGGGTGTGTTTTCTCCCTCCCATACTCTCCCCTCTCATTTCAAGAGATCGAGTTGACTGGGAACCCTACCAGGCAGTCTTGCAACAGGTGTTCGAGCATTTACAGTTATAAGTTTGCAGCAAATATGAGTGTCTTTGTTGAAAAACATTATTCATGATCACTAGTCTTTATTTTATTTATTTATTTTAAAACTTTTTTATTTTTATTTTGTAGGCCAAAAATGTCAGTATATATTATTTTTTAGATTTTTGTGCTTGAAAATTTGGTTCAGTAACTTCTAAATCTAGGTACAAGACTTAAGGTGACTGCCTACGTTGAAAATATCATTTTTTTTGCAAGAATTCTGTAATTCTATCTTTTTCTCTTTTCAAAACTGTTTTGATTTTCATTCTACATCAATAAGAAGCAGAGTTATAGCTATTTAAAAAAACATCTTCTGCTACAAAATTGAAGTAACAAGCAACTTTAAATGCGTTTTTCTCAGAATTATGTTTTTTAGCACAAATCTCTACAGTTATCATGATATCTTACATAATAATGTATATAATTTGATAAAATTTTCAGGAAATGTTTTTGATGCTATTGTTAATGAAATGACGCACTTTCATTCTACATCAATAAGAAGCAGAGTTATAGCTATTTAAAAAAACATCTTCTGCTACAAAATTGAAGTAGCAAACAACTTTAAATGCGTTTTTCTCAGAATTATGTTTTTTAGCACAAATCTCTACAGTTATCATGATATCTTACATAATAATGTATATAATTTGATAAAATTTTCAGGAAATGTTTTTGATGCTATTGTTAATGAAATGACGCACAATAATTGGTGTATAATAACTATTTTTTTATTTGCGGCTGTTTTTATAAGGAAAGGAATGACAAATCGAGGAAAATTTTCATATTGGAACATAAAATTGTGTGTATTTTTGCATTTTAAAATTTCTCTTAGATTGTAGGTCATTTTGAAGATAACTGTCATATGTATCATGTGTGCGAAGGAAATTAAAATAGTAGCATTAGGATTTTGTACAGAGTGATAGGCATTTTAGCTAAATTTCATTAAAAATTACTTCAAATTGACCAATTTATAAAAAAGTATGCTATTTACACGTAAGTTTTTGTTTCTTTTTTAAAATTTTTAGGTAGTATTTTTCCATAAAAGACTAAAAAATCCTTTATAATTTTTTTTTTTTAATTGACTCTAAACATAGGCAGTCATCTTAATTACATATTAGACCTAATATATACAACATTCTATGTAAATGCCATAGAGATTTTCTTTGTTTAGCAAAATTGCAATTCATTGGTCTTTTTTTAATGAAAAGGTTTTTTTTTCATGTAAAATTTTATCAATAAATGTTATTATACAACAAAAATGCTTATTATGTTCTTATATCAACCAAAAACCTCATCAAAAAAGAGATCGGGTTGCATCCAACCCGACCGTACCATCTATTTCGTCTCAAACCACTGTACCGTTTGAGGGTTAAAAGGGGGTTATTTGAATGATGCTGTTTGAATAGTGATAATTTATTATTTTATGTAAACATAGAGCACAATTCTGAAATTTGGGGGGATTGGAGAAATATCTCACTATTTTAGACAATATAAAGTTGCATATCACATTGTTTACATTGAATTTAATTTTTAGGTACCAGATTTTGATTTTTCAAAGTACTATTTTCATAATTTATTTAATCGTATGACTGGCTTAGCTCGCAGTGTATCAGATCTTATCCATCCAGAAGCGTGTGGACTGCGTTTCAGAGACTGCCGCTTTTCTACTGTGTACTCAAGAGACAAAGAATATTTGTAAGAGTAAACTTTTTTCTTTAACCTAGTTTTAATTTGTAATCTCTGGTAATTTTGGATTTAAATGCTAAGGTTTAAGTAATTGGTTCTCATGTTACAGTGATTCATATTATACTAAAGTTATCAAATGAGTCATATCTTATATTTTTCAGAAAATTTTTTAAATGAGGCCCCTCTAATGTATTTATTTTTAACAACAGAGAGTATTCCATAGACACATGTTGTCATATATTTATATTTTCTTATAACTGTAAAGTAGCCTTTAATTTTTGTTTACTTCATGTAACAGATAAAGTTTTTAACGTCTTTTTTTCATAAAGTATAAAATTGTTATAACAATTATTTAAGCTTAAATTTCAAATTAATGAGTAACATGATAAACGAGTATTATTTATGACTTGTATTTAAAATGTTTAGATGGTATTGAAAAGTTGCATTTTAAGTTGTTTTCTGGTCATTTGTATACTGTTTCTGGAAAATTTACCTCTTTTTTTTCCCCTCAAATCTTCACTTAAGAATAATTGATTCTATGACCCACATAGAGCAAAGCCTAGAGAAATAGTGCAGAAGCTGGAAAAGTACATTGGTCCTTTATATGAGCTTAATTAGAAAAATATATATATATTTTTTTTTTAACTGATGGGAATTTTAAAGGATATTTTGGATTTTGTTGGAGTGACATGCTTTTAACTGACTTTTAATTATTTTTTTGTGAGAATGTTTAGTAGCATTTTGATAAATTATTTCTCCATTAAATACATTTCATGAATCATGGCTTGATCAATAATTATTTTCATATGGCATAAATACTGACAATACAGTATCATGGATAAGTTTTTAATACTATTAGATTTGTCCTGTATAAAGAAGCATGTTTACTCTCATGTAAAATTAAAAAATTCTTTGCACATTTTTTTCATTGCATATTAAATCTCATTGAATTTTAAGCAAGTTTATTTTCCTGCAGATTTGATATTCCACATAGAAAAGAGGATTTCTTCTCACCTGCTCAAAGATCAAGGATTATCCAATTTATTTTGAAACGTAAAAGTTTCACTAATGATCATGCTGATGTTTTTGGTTTTGGTAAGTTTCATTTGCAGTCTTTATACTGCTACTTTCATTTCCTTTTATTAACCCTTCAGCGAGCATGCCAATTTTCGGAACATGAGCAGGCGTGCATGGCATAAAGTGCAACGTCTCTTTCAACCTTGATTATTCCCTTTGCAATAAACTTTTTTTTTCAAATTGAAAAAAAAAAGTTTTAAGACAAGATAAAATTTTGATAATATTGAGATATATTTATAATTAAAGGCCAAAGAATGCAGATACAATCGCCTGATCTCAAAACTGTTTGGCTTATTGGATCTAAGGACAACTTGCAAATGGATTCCTATTATGTCCTAAAACCGAAAAAACAATGAGATTGTTCATCTTCGTGATATACGGGATATCGTGTAATAGCTGCATATTTGATCGACTACATCAATTCCAGTTTTTGCCATATTGTAATCCAGTATAATCGCTAGTGTACCATGGTTAAATCACGACTAACAATGAATGGATAGGAATACAAGGGTCAGAAAATCAGACATGCATTAGATAGGGTATAGCTATAAATAGAAACTGCTTAGAACATTCAAACCTTACATGTAAAAACAAACCATTCAAAATCACGAAAATGTTGCACTTTGTACCAGTGGTGGCTTCAGGCCAGAGATTTGGGGGGGGGGGGGTAACGTCAGCTCTTAGGGTTATTTATATTTATTTATATATATATATATATATATATATATATATATATATATATATATATATATATATATATATATATATATATATATATATATATATATATATATATATATATATATATATATAAAAGGAATAAACATCCCCTCATTTTAAAATTAAACTCATTTAGTATTAGGTATACAATTATATAATTTTAGGCTATGAAAAAAAATATGCCAGGCGTTTTTTTTTTTTTTGGGGGGGGGGGGACAATAGTCTCTACTGCCCCCCCCCCCTCCCTTTGGAGCTGCCCTTGCTTTGTACACGGGTGTGCCTGCTCAAGGGTTAAGGAAGTTTTCTCTGTAATGTAATTTAGGTTAGATAATTAAATTTTTTAAAAGTTTAAAAATGTAAAAATTATTGTTTTAATTATAAACAAATTAAAAATCATCTCTTAATTTATGACATTCTTATAAGGATTTTTTTTTTCTCTTTCAAAGACTTTTATAGCTAATATAATTTAAAAAATTCATTATGTTCTACTTGAACTTTAGGTATCAAGAAATTAGTATCTGATGGCATCTATACTGCTGCATATCCATTACATGAGGTATTTAATATATTTATATAATATGACTGTTTCAAATTATTTATATTTGGTGTATGGTTTCAATTTTAAAAACTACTTTTTAAAATTTTTATTCGCATTTAAGGGTGATCTTAATGACCCTTCTCCTATAAATCCTCGGTGGTATTTGCTGAAACACTGGGCTTCATATTCATGTATGTTCAAAAAACAACCATTAGATGAAATTAAGTGAGTAAAACTTGTTTATTTCTGAAGTTTTAAGATTTTAAAGTGTTAATTAGAGATTTACTTTTATTTCATGCGTTCTTTTGCTATATATTGGAAGTTTAGAATATTTTATTAAATTTTAATAATGTTTAATTCTTGTTTAAATATTATAGCATTGTATTATGGTAATAATAAAATCTTTAATGTGGAACCTAAAAAAAGTAATACATATATTTTTTAATACTTGAAAAATTATCTCATAAAAACAGAATTCTCTAAATTAATTCTATGATTATATTAAGGTTAATGTAGACCATGATAACATATTATACTTAAAATTTTTATTACTTTCTCTGGGATACAGTGTTGTTACTTCTATAGCATGTGCAGTTTTTAAGTTTTACTTCTTTGGGAACCTATAAAATTTGATTTTAACTGGGATCCTATTTAAAATATCTAGTAGAAAGATAAATTATAAAAAAAATAGGAATAATAAACAAAAAAATGATTCTGGTCAAATGATTAAGTTTGGTTTTCTTTGCTCTTTGTTAAATTATTCACTTCTCTTTATCAAATTAAGACATATTTAACTGTGCTAATATTTGTAAGCAGTGGTGGGATTCAAATAAATTAACAACAGCTTCTATGTCCTAATCAGTGGTGAGATTCAGCTGGTTCGCACTGGTTCTGTAGAACCAATATCTACCTTAGGTAGGCCGGTTGGCTGAATCCCATTACTGTTTGTACAATCTCATATCAGGCTTCTAATGCTGTTTTGGGGAGTTATTTAGAAGGCTATAACATCTATCACAATCACTGTGTTTTCTTTTTTCAATGGTTAATCATAACAGACTAAAAGTTAAGCATGCATTACTCTAAAAATCCCATAAGTTATGTATGTGTAGAGGAAAGAGCACTTTAAATAGGTTTGAGTCTTCAAGTATGAAGATATCTGTGTGTGTGTGTGTGTTTGTTTGTTTTCCTCAATTCATTCTTCTTCTCTTTTATGGTTTTGTTTCATACTTTTGCAGGCATTATTTTGGTGTGAAGATAGGACTGTATTTTGCGTGGTTAGGCTTTTATACATACATGCTTATTCCTGCATCTATTGTGGGTATTTTGTGTTTTATTTATGGATGCTTGACTTTGAATTCCAATGTTCCAAGGTAAATATTCTCATATCTCTAGTATTTCATATTTATCTGGAGTTACACAAATTTGGTTACAACTTGCTAACAAGAAAAAGATTTGGGACTTAGTCTATTTAATACATTTTCATTTCAGTTTTTTCCCTTAAAATATGTTTTGTGATAAATGTGTTAAAGATTTAAAAATTTGCTAATTTTTCTTTAATGCTGTTAATAGTGTAACATTACAATTACATTATTGAATGTAATATTTGCATTTATTGCTGCATTATTTTTGTTAGTTCTCAAGACATTTTGAAACAGTTTCCTTGTAATTTCTGTTCAGTTGCCAAGACACATTCTTAACTTATATGCAGACAAATCTGATTTCTTAAAATGTATGTTAATTTAAATGAATAACACATCAATTTAAGGAATTACATAGAATATGTTTGAAATATTTAGTTTGTCAAATTTTAGCTCTTTTTCAATATTGAATTTATAGTCATCTTGATTTAAAAATTTCCTCCAAGATTGTTAGTTTGAATAATGAAAAACAGTTAATTTTTCCCATAAATACTTCGAAAGAAAAGGTATAATACACATTTCTCCATTTTTTGATTATGTGTATGCATATTAGCTTAATAAAAATGCATAATTATCAAATTTTAACTACATCAAAATTATTTTTCAGCAATGAAATTTGTAACAGCAAATTAGTCATGTGTCCAAGATGTGATAAAGAGTGCCATTATTGGTTTCTAAATGAGTCTTGCAGTGCTGCAAAAGTTACATATTTAGTGGACAATGCAGCTACTGTGTTCTTTGCCATTTTTATGTCATTATGGGGTATGTTTTGTTTTGAAGCAAAATTTTCATTTTTTAACTGTATAATCATCACTTATATAAATGCGTTTATTAATTCATGTTTCATATGTTCTTATAGGTGAAAAGTTGGGCTAATTTTTATTTAGTATGTTGTTTCAATTAATGAGTACTAAAATTTGCCTCAGTTAGTGATAATGGGAGATCATTATCTTTAATATTTGGGCTAAATAATCTTCACTGAGGTTAAAAATTAATTTAATTCTAAAAATTTATAACATTGTGTTGAATAAAAAAACTTAGTATAAAAAAAATCCCAGATTTCTTGTACATTAGCAAAGTTTCAAAATCTTTTAAAGTTCTTAAGAATGGGTATAAATTTTAGTTGTTGTAAGTCCTTAATTTTTGTCCAAAATGTAAAAAGCCTCTAATTGTCCTTAAATTTTTAATCAACAGAATCACGGTTTACACTGAAAACCCTCTGCTTTTTATTGATTAACCATATGCTGTGTTTCAATCTGGATATTTTTAAAGTGAGTGACATCAGGAGATAAAGTGTCTCCTCTCTTATCTAGGTCATGATAGTTGGCAATGAACAGTAATTAGCTCTTTGGCTTCAATTTGTTCCCACTGCAAGGAGAGGAGGGGTATGGTAGAGCATGAGAGTGGGGAGATTTCACCATTCATTGTTAGATGATAGGGTTAATAACTTTCAACCTTATCATCTAACAACAGATTCATTTTTCAGAAAATAAATATTAACTAGATAGTATGCAGCTGGAGTTAAATAATCCACAGATAGTTTTAAGAAAATACCATTTTAGAGTTATTCATTATAGGTTTTGCAACCCTTGTTCACCTTTTTATTCATAATAGGTTTCATAAGTTATGAGAAATCAAGTTTTTCTGAATGAAATTTATGTAATTGGATCACTACATAACTTTAATATCATTGATTGACCTTGATATTGCTTCATTTTATCTATTGCTTTGTCTTTTAATAGTAGTTTTATACAAAACAACTTTTATATCATATATTGTTATCTGGTCAACCTAATGATAGGGAAAACACTAAATAAATATCATCTCTACAAGTGCATTTTTAGAATTATTGCTTTTTCATCAGAAAGAAAGATAAAATAAATTTCTAAGGTAAAATAAAATAAATTTCCGTATTATAATACAGTGGGATTTAAAATATACAAAAGTCAGTCTGTGGCACACTCTAAATCATCTGATAAAATCCTGCCAAAAGGGGTGAATGAGATGAATATAAAATAAGTAAATTATCAGCACACTCATTTTAAAATGAAACAGCCATGTACTCATTTCTGTATTCATTATTTTCACATTAAAATACATGTAAATTTGTATAAATGATTTAGATAAGCCCTTAAAATTTTTCAAAATATTTAAAAGTCCTTAAAAAAAATTCTTAATTTTTGGGTTAGAAAAAAAGTGGAAACTATAATTACTTTGTTTATTATTTATATTTTAGTAAGATGTTATCATAAATAATCTTAAATATATAAAAATATTTCATTAGTCAGACATTTGTGAAAGAAGGAAATTTATAGTTATCAATCAGGATGCATTTAAAAAGTCAGTAATGCATTTATATTATATTATAGAAGAGGAAATAACTTACAACACTTTCCTAGTTATGTGTTTTGCTACCAGATGGCTTCTATCATGTAACAAAATTTTTGAGGGGGGCTTTTGTTTTTTGTTAGACAGTGTTATAGTGTAAAATCTCAAATTATTCTCTACTATTGGTTTGGTGATATCGCTTTCATTTGTCCTAGAATACTTCGTTCCTTACCTGCATCATGAGGGCACTCTATTCTCCATGGGAAATCATTTATACATATTTACATGTATTTTAATGTGAAAATAAATTTTGCAGTGATAAACAGTCCACTACTTGATACCTTTAAAGCATTTTCATCTTGTCAGAAATGATAACATGAATGTTTCATTTTACAATGAGTGTGCTGCTAATTTACTTGTTTTATATTCACTCATTCACCCCTTTTGGTAGGATTTTATCAGATAATTTAAGGTGTGCCACGGACTGAATTTTGTAATTTAAATCCCATTGCTATTTACATAAGTAGTATAATTATATTGATTAGTCATCTTATTTTTCTCTTTCAAAGAATGTTGCAAGTATTAGCTTGAAGGATTACCACAGTTTCTCAATTGAGTACTTTTATTGAATCTGACATTTGATATTCTTTTAAGACATCAAATTTTGAAATTAGCATTTAGAACTTGCATGTATTTATTAACTTTCATGTATTAACTCTCATGTGTTTTGAATCCTGTTTCTTTTAATGTTGGAATTTTTTCTTTTTGTCATTGCAGGTGCTGTATTTTTAGAAATGTGGAAGAGGTATTCCGCTGATATTACTCATAGGTGGGATTTGACAGGGTTTGACACTTCTGAAGTAAGTTCAGTTATCAGAAATCAGAAAAGTCTTTATACATCAAATAAGGAAGAATATTTTAAAGCATAATATTTGTATTACTGACATTTTTTTTCTTTAAATCGTAATTGCACCATACAAAATAACTTCATGCAATTTCGATGAATAGATTGTGGGATTTTTAAGGTAAATTTTGTATTCTGCCCATCATTTTCAACTTTAACATACTGAAGCAATGTTTGCCACTTGGTTGGAGTAGGTTTGCTTTTGTTTAAAAAATGTGTACATTCTAAATTGGTCATCTTCTCACTTATTATATATGTATTTTCTATATACACTTTTATGTAATATAACACACCGAATCAAATAACAGGTACTATAGCTAAGGACAAAGTTTAACTCTTTGATTTCTAAATCTTTCATTACCATTCTGTTTAACAGAATAGTCAGTTAGAAAAGTGTAGTTTTTGACTAGTATGTTAAACTGGTAGAGCGATTTTGAAGTATGAGCTAAATTATGAGTTTTAAAATATTTTGTTAAACACAAAAATGGCTCAGAATAATTGAAAGGTCAAATATTAGTTATTAGTTCTAAGAAGTACCATGATGATCAGAATTGTTCATTTACTTTTTTTTAAAAAAATAAGTATTTGTCAATACTGGCATTAAATCTAAATGCTTTAAATGCCTGTGCTTTCTACTTTGTGGAAAATTAATGTATTTTCAACAAAGTATATAAAAATTTATACTTGTTTATTTTCTTTCAGGAGCATCCTCGTCCAGAATATTTAGCAAGGTTAGCGAATGAAAGAAAAAAGAAGCTAAATTTTATAACTAGGGTATATAACTTCTATAACTTTTTTTAAATGTATACCCTTACATACAGGAAAATGCTTGGTTAAAAACTATTCATATTTTTGTGTCAAATTAATGCTTTTTATATGAGGAGATTTGGAAGGGTTGTAGAATGTAAAGAAACATAAAATTTCATTTTTCCAAGTTCAGCATCTAGACTTTCAGTTCCATTCATGCTGCTGTTAACAACTATATGATGAGTGTCAATTCAACTTTGTTTGAGCTTTGACTAGATTTGTCCACTTAAAGCTCAATGTATGTATACCCATACACACAGGGAAATGCTTGGTTAAAAAACTATTCATATTTTTTTGTCAAATTAATGCTTTTTATATGAAGATTTTAAAGGGTTGTAGAATGTAAAGAAACATAAAATTTGAGAAACTCTCACAAACAGAGAGTTTGTCTAAGGTTAAAGGCACTTTGTGTGCTTACTGTGATACTATTTACTTTTTTTTGTATTGGGTATTTCATTGTTCCTTTCTTCCTCTTGAAAAAAGAATGCACTAGTTTGTCAGTTTAAAGATGTAAAATACTTAAGTCATGACATATAGATTCCTGTATAGTAAGATTTAAAATTGCAATAAGATATACCTTTCTGTATAGTTCCTGCTTGTCCAGTATAAAAATATTCTTGCTTTTCCAGATATGAGCCACTTATTTCCAGTTTGTTTTTTACCTGATTCATATCCGTTAATATTCCAGAAAAGATGGAGTGTTGCATGATGTATTCATTAAAATTTAGTAACACATATAAAAGACAAATATACTACAAGATAACACATATAAAAGACAAATGTACTTCAAGATTACTGTTTTTATTCTAGATGTATGAACCTAAAGTGCCATTTTGGAGAAAACGACTGCCATATACAATCATGTCAACTTCAATAGTCCTCCTATTAGTGAGTATATATATGTAATAATGCCCCACTATTATTAGTTGTCCTGATCTAACGCATAGTTTAAATTATCTTGTTATCATTTTAATAAAGTACAGGCCCTTTTTTCCAAATTGTGATCTAGAGATAAACAAACTAACTAATTTGTCCCTTAAACTGCCATGGTTGAACATTAAAGTTATTTTAAAACATGAGTCAACATCACGGGTCTATCTCCCAGTATGTGCCTGTTCGATGAGCCTTGTGATGTTGAATCATACCCTTATGTAATCAAGTGAGATGCCCAATTCTAACCAATTAAAAAATTTCTCAGCGTTCAGCGTCATCAGCCTTTATAAGCTTCTGCAAACGGTTCTCCTGGGGCTTTTAGCTGTCTGCTCTATACCCTGTCCTGGTGTCATCCTTGCTTCGCTTTCTGTTGTCTCCACGCGTCGCCGCTACTGTTCCATTGGTCTGAAGCATATTCAAACTCTGGCTGGTTCCCGGTGCCAATATTATCATGCTGTATATTTGTGCCTAGCTATCAAGTTACAAGACGTACAGTTCTATTGCTAAAATCTCTTGTGCCGTGTAATATCGTTATCTTCAATGAATCAATTTACTTTTGTGCGTCTCTTTCCTGGATCTCCACAATGTATGTAGTCCTGCTCTTTCCATCTGTGTTGCCCAACTATAAATTTATGTATTCGCATATCCTGTATTTACCAGCATTCATGAATCCCTGTGGTGTATAGCTCATTACATATATATTTATTTATTTTAATTCCTTGTGATTGTTATTTTTTCAGTCTCAAATTTATGTTAAAAATCATTTTAATTTAGGTTACTATTGCCGTTGCTGCTGTGGTTGGTGTCATTTTATATCGTATATCTGTTAATGCAGCATTGCTGCTCAGCCATGATAAAACATTGACAACTTTTGCTAGCATCATTACTTCTACTACAGCAGCCCTTCTTAACTTAGTGTGCATTATGATTTTCAACCAGGTAAAGTACTATGCTGTACTAACAATTATTATGTAAATGCGTTATATAAATGGTAATGAATGTGAATGCTAATTTTTTTCATAATCTCTTTTGCAGTTTTATTCATATATGGCGACGTACTTAACTGAACTTGGTAAGTCTCTGTAGTTTTTGTTTTATTTTCCTTCTTGTAGAGATTTAACACATGAAATTCTCGTATTGTTTCAGAGATATGATGCAATATTTTTTTGCTGATGAATACTGTCAAAATATCTTGAAACATTGACTATTTTGATTCTCATGTTTTAGTTGTACTGATTCATTTAATAGATTGTTTCCTTTAAAATAAGGTCAGTGTAGTCCTTGTGTTGCAAGAAATTTCTGTGAAATAAAAAAATAACCAGACCCTTTAAAAAATGAAAAGTGTAAAGTGTGCTGCTTAAACATAAATCAGTCATTAAGCATGTAACAACTTAGATTTTAATAAGACAAATTAAAGTCCAAGAAAATATTTTAAACTTCATTTGTGCCTGTAAAATACTGAAGGATAAAACATTAAAAAATTGCAAATGTTCTGTAGGAAGTAAATGACCTTTTTATTAGACAGAAACTCTCTGAAATCAACATTGGTGATATCCCTCTGGAAGTTTGATTGTTTATTAAAGTTGCATTAGAATCCTAAATTGAATTATAGGATGCGTTTTCCCAACAAAATAGCGAAATAATTTACTTTTATCTTATTTACTTTAAAATTTTTAAGTATGTTATGGTTGTACTTTAATAGTTGACATGAACAGAGAAATGATTAGACTTCTTTTATTTATGCATTAAATATGCTATTTAGTTCAAGGAGGATTGATTTGTATCCATGTTTGTTTTTGTTTTCACAGAACTTCATCGCACTCAAACTGAGTTTGATGACAGTCTTACTTTAAAGATGTTCCTCCTACAGTTTGTTAACTACTATTCATCAATTTTCTACATTGCATTTTTCAAAGGAAAGTAAGTTGTTTTCATACAAGAAATCAATGTTTTTTATTATGTGAAAGCCTTTCTGCAGAGTAATTATTATAACATTCATTTGAGCTTGATTTTTTATAATATATTACCCTTAATGATGTTGTTGAAGCTGTCTGTTATGATGTGTCACTTATGCTGAGAGAAGGAAAATGAAATAAAAGAATCTACTTGTTGCAATAATGTTTTAAAATGCACATGAATCTTTACTTGACCAACCTTATAGGAGATCAAATTTTAAAATGTTCTCTCAGTTATGTTGAGCTAACGTATGACAGTGTACTGAAAAAAAAAAACATCTAGTGCCTTATCTTTTAAGAGTTTAAGTTGTTTTGAATGTTTGATATATTTCCCACATACGTTTTATACGTTTGATATATTTTTCTGTTTGATACATTTCCCACAAGTGCAACATGTATACATGTAAATAGTTTCTGTAATTTATTTGGTATTCAGTATAAATATGCACATTTACTTTGAAGTTTTTTACTAAAGGATATTCCTATCTATATATATAATACAGTTCCCTAACTGACTGACAGATAACACACAGACCAAACCGCTGGACCTAAAAGGCTGAAATCTTGCATGGGGATTCTTCTTATAGTGTAGGGGTGCACTAAGAGAGATTTTTGAAAAATTCTTCTTAGGTTTTTTTTAAAATTAAATTTTTAAGATGTTTTTGTAACATTCTTTAAAATTTGCTTTTAAATTAATAATCTGAGCGTTATAAAATTTATATCACAAGAAAGATCATACAAACTCTTTTAAAATGAAATCTTTTTTGAATCTTTACCTCCATTTTCTGATTTTTGGTGAATTTTTAAAAATTAATTTTTAGAATTTAATTTATTAAATGCTGATCATGTGATTTCTTTTCTTTTTGTGATACTTTAAATTAATTTTGCATCACATGCATAACAATGAAATAAATTGACAAAAAAAATATTAAAATACGGTAAAAGATAAAATTTAACCAGTTGAGATGGAAGTTTTTAAAGAATTTAATTCAAATTAGTATATTTTATGAATATTAAACATACAAATTGCATACATTGACAGTTGTACTTAATTTGAATGTACTTAATATACACTGTTTTAAATTCAAACAGTGTTCAAAAATATTATATCAGTGGTTGGTAAAATCTTGACTTTAGAAAAAGTAGGAAATTTTTTTAAAAAAGATTATATGAGAGAGCATTTTATGAAAAAATAAAAAGTAAATGAATCAGATGGGTAGATTTATTTGTCATATATAAAGCTTTTAGCATAAAAGATGTTGATGTAGGTTTGTAGAGCAAGTAAGAACTTAAACTAATCATTGCTAAAAAAAGGAATGCCTAAAACAGCACAAAAGTTTTCTTAAAATAAAGTATGAGATAGACTTGCTTAACAAAATAATTCATAATGTTTTGAATGAAGCATTTATAGTTGATATTATGTTACACAAATTCAGTTTATTATATGTTCTGTCGTCAATCTGTCAGATGAGGATTTCAAAAACTTTATGCATAAATTTTTAGTCTAATCTTTTGAACAAGAATAATTATCCTTTTTAACTAATTTGTGATATTTTTTAAGATACTTTTATGTATACAAAAGGGTATAATATTGCAATTAATTGATATCAATATTATAGTTGGACCTTTCATTGTGAGTATTACTGTTGACTACTTTGTTTCTATTAATGGATAGGTTTTTAAATCCAAAAATTCTGTTATAGTTTTATGTTATTCAGGTAGTTTTTAGATTAATAGAATCCTGTGATTAGTATTTAGTAATTAAATTATATTGATAAAAATGCAAAGTTCACAATTTTTCTGGTTTCATACACAGTTTAGATTTACCTTAAATAATTAGCTATTGTTTGTCTATTATTTATACCATTAAATATTCAAAGTTACTGGCCTGTGTGTGTGTGTGTGTGTATATGTGATAATAATCACATTTGGAATATTTAGCACAAGGGAATTGATGTGCAGAACGTATCAGAGATGCAGTCGGCACGAGGGTGTTGATCATACAGTAAATCGCTGTGCACAACTTGGAAAGATGCAGTCGGGCGTAGTGTTGATCCAGAGAAGCACTTACAAAATTTAGGAGAGCTTTAAAGTAAAGTAATTTAGGAAGACGCGTTTTCTTGTTACACACACACACATATATATATATATATATATATATATATATACACTCATGGACAAAGAAATTAGCGCACCAAGAAGGAGTCGTCCAAATGAAACGAAATTTTACATACGTAATGACTACTTTGATATAAGTAAATGATAAGAAAATCAAAGAAAAAGGATAATTTATTTCAGAGAAAAAGGCAAAAGAACGGAGGAGTTAATACTCCGTTGGACCCCCTCTAGCGCAAATGCACGATGCGATACGATCGGGCATTGAGTCATACAAGTTCTGTATGATATCTTGAGACATTTCGTTCCATATTTGCTGTAACCTTGCCTCTAGTTCGTTCAAACTCTAGGGATGCCCAACTCGAAGTCCCAAATGATCCCAGATATGCTCGATTGGAGACAAATCTGGGGATCGGGCAGGCCAAGGAAGGGTAGTAACAGTGCGGAGACAGGCTTGTGACACCCTTGCGGTATGAGGCCGAGCATTGAATTGTTGAAAAATGGCTCCTGGGAGCCGTTGCATGAGTGGCAACACATGTGGTTGCAGGATTTCATGAACATACCGCTGGGCTGTCATGGTGCCACGGAACAATACTAGGGGTGACCGTGTATTGTAGGCAATGGCACCCCATACCATCACACCAGCTGTGGGAGCGATGTGTCGCTGCACAGCAAAGGCAGGATTGAAGCGTTCACCACGGGCTCTCCACACACGAACACGATTGTCATCACTGCCGAGATTGAATCTGGATTCGTCGCTAAAGACGACCTGGTTCCATTCCGCTGCAGTCCAGTTTCCTCGTGCGCGGCAAAACTCCAAACGGAGGCGTCGATGGGTGGGCGTCAAGGGCAGCACACGTAATGGGCGCCGCGATACCAACTGTCCTTCAGCCAGGCACCTTCGTATGGTTCGAGAAGACACAGAGGCCCCTAGTGAAGGTGCTACCTGTGCCTGGATGGCGGCCGATGGAGCAGTTGGCTGTACGCGTGCATTTCTTACGATGTGGCGGTCTTCTCGACGACTGGTCTGTCGAGGGCGTCCTGAGCCTGGTCTTCGTGTACCTGACATCTCTCGGGTCCACTGGTCCCAACACCTCCTCACAAGACAATGAGAGCGGCCTAATTGACGAGCTACTCGCCTAGATGACCACCCAGCTTCCATCATCCCGACGATTCTCCCCCTCTCAAACTGCGACAACTGCTTATATTGTCTTCGAACACGGCGTAATGGCATGTCTATCTCAGCTCTTCCTTTGTAAGTGATTCAGCACACTCAAACAAGCTTTGGTTACCTGTTTTATACTCCATAGAGTATGATGTTCAACGCCCTCTACTGGCTATACGTAATGCACAATCACGCTGCATTTCTAATCATTTGCATATCTCCCCGACATGTACCTTCATTGCAAGTTTCGTTACGATCCCGCAATTATTTCTTGTTGCGCTAATTTTTTTGTCCATGAGTGTATATATATATATATATATATATATATATATATATACACACACACAGTCGAACCTCCATATATCGAAGCAGCAAGTTGCCGGAAAAAATTTCGATATATAGAATTGATCTTAGTTTTATCATAATTCTCCTAAAACATTAAAATTAAAGATAATTTTTGTATACAAAACTCCATTTCCAATTTATATGTGAATCGCATTAAATGAAAGTTAATAACTAAAAAATAAATTAATGTGAAAGATTTATTGAGTACTATATACCTTTAAAAAAAAAACAATCCAGTTAGTGGTTACAGTGATCACAGTTACATTCTTTTTAAAAAAACTACGAATATCTTGCTGAACAGCCAGTTTTGCGGAAAGTTCATCGAAGAAATGCTCGCATTTAGTCAGTCCATTAAAAACTTCATCAGGGACGTTTTCCACGAATTGAAGTCCACGAAGTATTGTTTCAAACATCAAAAATTGGGAGATTTTATTCTAAAGTGGAATGAAATCTCCCGATATGTCTTCAAAAAAATTTCGATATATAGAAACAGTTTTTCTATGTAATGAACATGGAGATTTGCTAAGAGTTCAATATATAGAAAATTTCGATATAGGGAAGTTCGATATATGGAGGTTCGACTGTATAAATATATATGTAACATCCCCCTACACACACCACGTATTCCGGAACACTGTAGTCACACAAGGGGGGATGCCACAAGTGATGGAGTTATATCAGGAATAATATCACATGATGTAGACATGGCCAGAATGAAAAACACAGATAGAAACTCTATGAAAACATAGTCCATACATAATCAGTTGAAGTACTTTATTCTCTGGAATTAAACTTCAAGGTGGCAATATGGAAGAGATGTATATTACAAAACGAACTTGACACAAATGGGCACTGACGACATAGACGTAAATTAGCCAGCTACCAGAATCTTCCGCTGGGGCTTAAGAATACAGAGTTTACATTGTTGGAAGTGGTCCGCGGACAAGGGACAGGGGGACATGAGAGACACTCAGAAAAGTAACAAAGCAGACAGAAAAAAGCCCCGGCCAAAACCTTGGTGGGTCTTTTAAAACTTCATAAGATCGTTGTCACATGACACCTGTACTTTTGCATTGATTGGACAGAGGCCTCCAGGCCAGTTCTCTGGGATTGAGTCCCATGGCTTGTTACATAAGATTTGGCACCTACGAGACTGGAGGTTAAAGGGATGATATATTGATTACCTACTTTAGTTTTTAGGGAACTTACAATTCCATTGTTCTTAAAGCGAAAACAAAATTAACTTAATTAATTCCCAAGGGAATTTAAAAGAATTTAGAAATTATTTAAGGTTTTTGGGTTTTGTGTGTTATATATTTATATATATGTAGTGCTTGATTTCTAGAGGTGCTGAAACTGTAACCTTCCGGGGTGTGTGTGAGATATTCCAAATTATATATATATATATATATATATATATAATAGGCCAGACCCATTTACTAACAACAGAGTAATATGTGATTAAAGAAATGTTTTTAACTATTGTAATTTTTCTTTCCTAAAGAGAGGTACCAGAACACCGTTCTGGCACTTTCCACCTCAAATGTGCCCTGTATATATGTATAAAAGCTTAATGTAATATTTGGTTCATAACTTTGCTGGAACTATTATCCTACAATAGCTTAACCCTCATGTGTAGATACATTCGAATAATGTTTTTTGCCTTCAGATTTATTATTTTTTTTTTATATATTTTTAGAGTTATGTCTGAGTTCCAGTTATTTATTTACAGTATTAAGTGAAAAATTTTTTAAAAATTATATTTTGTGCCATTGATGTTGTTGTTCTTTCTTAGGTTGGTTGGACATCCTGGGGATTATAACTTACTGTTTGGTTACCGACAAGAAGAAGTAATTTCTCTTAAAATCTTTGTTTTCTTATGATTGAAAGATACCTTCCTTGTATTATAAACCAAAATGTTTTTTTAATATTGAATTACAAATTTGTAATTTAGTCATTTAGAAGATTACCAGATTGCTTTAAATTAATATAATTTTATTTTTTAAAACTGTGATTGAATGCCTTATGTTTTTAGTTTTTTGAAATGTTCATGAATTATCAATATTGTGTAACTTTGCTTTGTACATAGTGTGGGACTGGAGGGTGCCTTATGGAACTTGCCATTCAACTTGCCATAATAATGGTGGGAAAACAAGCTTTGAATAACTTGATGGAAGTTATGTTACCGTAAGTTTGTTGAATTGGTATTGAAAGTACTAGTTACATAATTATAATGTTTTTTGTCATAAAGTTCTGTTCAGTAATATGAAGCAACATCAAATGCATTTATTATAACTGTTGCTTTCTCTGAAGAAACTAGGTGCTATTTTATTGTTTAATTTAATTTTTATGCAATTAGCTTGTTTTTGTGCTGCTATTATGTTTTTTTATTTTTCAATGCCTGCTGATTGTGCTTTAGTATTGTTCCTTAATACCCTGTGGATGTAGATCTTTTGTGTTTGTCTTTTTCTGTTGCCAAAGATGTTATCTCTTGCTTGTGAATGCTTGCTTTTATTCTTGGAAAGTAATTAGATTCCTTTTTTTCCTTTACAACTAAGAGCTACAACTCTGAGATTTCTGTTGTAGGAATTAAACTTATATTTCTTGAAATTTTCATTATTTAACAATATATTCCATCCAGATTTCTGTGCAAGTAGTTATATATTTGTCAGTATATAAATTTAATGATAAAGCACTAAATGTCTAGAGAATAATCAAATTTTACATAATGTTGTAGATAAATTTATGCATATATATATATATATATATATATATATTTGTACCTTGGAACAAAGTCCATTTTAATCAAATTCAGAGAACATCAGTTTCAGTTTACAAACTGGTATGTTACTAACAGTTTGTGCATAAATATTTTTCCAAGTTTTATATATATATATATATATATATATATTTGGGATCAGGTTTATTTCATGAATGATTTCTACAAAATTTGTGCTTTCTTTCTACTTTTATCTAGTTTAGTCTCACTATTAATGCAAAAAGTATTCTATATATTGAATCGAAAAGTTTAACCCTAGCTTATATTTAATTCATATTTCATTTAGATTTTTTAACTTTTTCTTTTAATATTTGCCAGTTAATTTGATTTGCAATTTCTGCAGAAATCAGTCATTTTAGGAAAGAAAACACTTTTTTCTGAGGGATATGAAATGAGAATTTTAAATGCTAAATGCATGAAAGTTATGTTGCTAGCTTTGTCTGCAATAACAGTCTGACAGATGCAATTTAAAAAATTTTATAATGGAATTTAATTTTTAACAGCATTTCTGTCACTTACTTTTTCGTTAGTCTACGTAATGGCAACAGTTAACTTTTGTAAGAAATCTTAATTTGATTTTCAGTAATCTTTAACCTCTGCTGGTATAGTCTGTCCAAACACATCTAATGGCTGAGATAACTGCACTTATTAAAAAACTTGCTAATAAAATATTTTGTAGTGATATAACTGCTTTGTTATTTATAAAAAAAAAAAAGGGATATGTTTGTTATGTTTGTAGATGTAGTGTCGTGACAGTTTAATTTTTAAAAATATTCATAAAAGTTAAGTATAATTTTAGTTTTTGATCACCTGTAGAGTAAAAATAACTTCACTCAATTTCATTAAATGCTCATTACTTGATGTATGAATTGACCAAGTGTCACAAACTTCTATCCAAAATTTATTTTCATTACAGTTTATCAGATGCATTGCATTTACCACATGTATACTCTTCTACAACTATAAAATCTCCTTCTTCATTATGTCTTGGTCCATCCACTTGTTTAAACTGTGTAGTCAGGTAACATTACAAAGAAACATTAAGTGCTATTTAGTTTTATGATTATGAGAAAAGAATTATATTCATACCAACAGGTCAGGCACTATTCATTTATGTGAAATTTTAATTTACACAGTAAACACAAGAAGGAAAAGGCTTATTTCAGACCTCACTTATAAAATTTAAAACTTGATATTTAACTGCTTTTTTCAGTGAAATGTAATTTTTAACTGACCTGGCAATAATCATTAATACAATTATTTTACTTTTAACTGCTAGCTGAATTAGTGTAAATAATGACTTACGCAAATTCATATTGCATATGTGTGAATATAATTTAGTAATTATATGTTAATTAGTTTATAAATGTGTGTTTTAAAGTATTGTCTTTTTTCAGTAAAAATGTTAAGTATTCTTAATTTTTTTTAAAAATTTAATAATATAAAACAAAAAATCTTCTAAATTTTGGTAAAATTTATTTTTATGAAGTCATTTATTTGTGGCACAGAGGTTTAAAATTGGATTGTCAAGAGTCTCTTAGTTTGATATTGTTCTTGTGTTTGTGTTTATGTTATCCCTGCATCTGAGTATTTGTAATGCATAAATATTTTTTCTTTCTACCAAGAAATGTCTCTATGTATTGCTTAGCCTGTGTGTTGCTTACATTGATACATAGCATGCAGTAATATATGTTTGTTCTGTAAAGAGATTACTGTAAAGTCTCGAGTGTAATACGCACTTTTTTTTTCCTATTTTAGTCCGCAAAAATGAGGGTGCATATTATACTTGCGTACCAAAAAAAACATAGTTTTAAACATTGGATAAATGAACATACAGCTGCTGTAAGACATTGTCGCGACACGGTTGTGTGCACATCTGCACTCTGTGATTCTTCTACCCTTTTACTAAGCAAGTATTCCTTTTAAACAAACGGAACTCACAGTTTGTATCGTCAAGTGAGGATGATGATGGCGATATATATTACGACAGGAATTCAACAACAATAGATGAGCTGTATTCTAGTGAAAGTGATTAAGACTGATAATTTGACAGTATTGTTTGTTTTGAATTAACAATTTCAGTTTTTTTTCTACCAAATTTGATGTTTTTGTTTCTTTTTATTACAAATTTTATTTATGTTAATAAATATTTGTGCAATTTGTAAATAAAATATTGAAAAGTTTTAAGTACATATTATAGTCTAATTTTAATTTTTTCCGAAAATTTCACGCAAAATCAAGCATGTGTATTATACTCGGGTGCATATTATTGTCAAGATTTTACAGTAGTTATTTTTATTTATAATGAAAAGCATTTCTCGTTAGGTTTTTTTAATAAATATGCATGATATGCATGTAAATATTTGAGTGTGGTGAAAAATTGTGTAGTGTTAATTTTTTTTATATTGTAAAATATTTTCTTATTGAAAAAAAATTCCAAGAGTATTTGATCTGTCTTTTTCCCATAATAAGTGTAAAGAAAATAATTGTTTTCATTTTATAATGTGACAAGTAGATAAGTAAAAAATTTATAAAATAAACTTTTGAAAAATGTTTGTTAACTTTGGAAGTTTGTACAAATGAGAATATTTTGCTTGTGCTAAGCATTCTTGTTGGATGAATTTTTATAGCACAATAGCTTCTTTCTCCTCCCCCCCCCCCCAAATCTTGTTTAATAAATTTTTAAATGCTTGACATATAAAACTTTTTTACTACCTTTGCTGGTAAGTTCAACATTGCAAACTGTCTTGAAATATTAATACACAAAAAAGGGGAACTGAAATATTTATTTTTACTGTGTCTGGAAAATTGGGAAATAAAAGAGAACTGTACTAAATACTATGCAAAATAGGAAATCTGAAAATAAAAAGTGCTCTTTAGATACAGTACTCGACAATAAATTAAATTTAAAGCTAACATTTTAAAGTAAGGCTTATTGAAACGTTACACAGATTCAAAATTTTCAGGATTTTTTATTTCCTATCGTGTTGCATTTATACAGCTATTATACCTGAAATTCAGATATTACTTTTTAATTGACTTAAAATTTTGTGAAATTTTACAGAACTTCATAATTTTTTTATTATTTACATAGTTTTATAATTGATTTCAGTTTCCTGAAAATAGAAGAAATTAAATTTTATAAAGTTATAAAAATCTCTATGGATAACATATCTGATAGTCTTTTCTTAATCATAGCATCCTAATTGTGTGCTTATTGAGGCCTATGATTACTAACCCAATGCTGAGAGCATGTAATAATTTGTTAGCATTCATAAAGTTTGTATATTTGCTCTGTCATAATAGGTTGTCAGTCTCTAATTTGTGCGTGAATTTTAACAATTCACGGTGCCCTAAGAATTTAGTTTCCTGGTTTCATATGATCAAATTGGAGCATTTTTATAATGCTTTAATTTTTCATATAAATACTTTAAAGCCCAAATCCTTTTTTTGTGGGTGTGGGCATGTGTGTTTGTTTACAGTGATAAAATATTCCTTGTGATGTTTAGCATTTTCATGCCAAAAAGCTTCATGTGCTCTCAACTCTAGTTAAATAAAATAATCTACTTCTTCATAGAATATCAGTTACTTATTTTCATTCTTTTCTATCTTTTCAGTGGACTTGGTCACCTGTCTTCGAAGGCATTATTTTTAAAAAAAATCTTAGTGGTTACTATATGTACTTTCTCCTCTTTTAAGAGAACTTTTTAGAGACCTCTTTTAAGAGTTTTTTAATCATGCAATGATTATAGTTTCTGGTCATTTGAGCTTAATTGAGTTTGAGTTGTACTTTCTCAACTCTTAAGAATTTTACTGATGCAATGATTATAGTTTCTAGTAATTTAAGTTTAATTATTTGAGTCTATATATCATAGTTTATCCTGCAACTGGGCAAGGTCGACTCAGCCTTTCATCCCTTGAGTGGGTCGATAAAATGAGGACCAAGCATACTTGGGAACTAAACTCTGGGGGTCCCACGTCAGGTTGAGCACCTGACTGAGACATATGCTGTATGGCACCCCAAGCACACGGTCAAGAAAGCGGAAATGGGCACTACCGGCCTTGGTCCACAACGGACTGATGCGCCATGAGTTCAGTTTTAGTTTTATAAATCATAGTTTAATGATATTACTATTAATTAAGTGGCTACATCGTTAAAAAAATTTCTGGTAGTTTTTAAAACATGAAAAATAAAATTCACATTTAGTTTCTCTTGTAGATTTTGGAAAGCTTCAGTATAAAGTAAATACTGATAATATACTATTTCCATACATCTATAAATATTCTCAAAGACAAAAAGGTATTAGCAAACTAATGGAAAACTGCATGTAGTTTGACAGTAATGTTGCTGTAAAAGAATAGAAATGATTTCATATCAAGACCCTATTATACATATGGGCAAAATAGTTATGTGAAATTGTTTAATGAACTGCAAAAATAAAGCCTGAAAATTTATTGATGAAAGTTATTAAAATTAATATATTATGGAAAAAGTTGCATATAGTGTAATACTGTAGGGGAAACCAATCGCTAATTTTTACTTTGGAATAGGATCACTGAAAAATTTAAATCTCATTTCAACTTCTTTTTTTACACAAAATACACTACATATTTTTGGGATAAGTAGAAAATTATGAAACATACTACAGTCAAACCCCATTATAACGAACTTCAATGGACCAAAGGCTTTGTTCACTATATACGAACCGTTAAGAAAAATGCTAGAGTTCACAAAATGTATAACTCATTAGTTGTAATGTATATTCAATATTGATGTATTAAAAAAATAAGCCCTATTAAATTATCATTAATGAATTAAATCGACTAAAATTGATTACATTAAACTGACACAATACTAATTACATTATATACAATAGGAAAATGGTGGGACCAAAATTTTCATTCATTATATCTGTGAGTTCGCTATAACGGGGTTCGACTGTACTAAAATATTTCTGTAATTTTAGTTGTTATTCCAAAGTCAAGTGCTAAAATTTTATTAAATGCTCTCTTGCAAATTTTCAACTTATTTATTTATATTTTTTATATCCATGAATAATATTGTTCAGTGGTTCATAATAAAAAAAGAGTTATTGTTTACATGGGAAAATGTGCATCCTAATAATAGAACTGAGCATAGTAGTATTTATTTTTTAACAATTAAATTTTTGATATCTTCATAGACTTTATGCTTGAAAATAAGGTTTCATATTTTTAGATGGCTGACTTGGTTGTATCAGTGGTGGCAACTGAAAAAGCGTAGACAAAAAGGTGGAGGCCCACATATAAGCAAACGCTGGGAAGAAGACTATGCCCTTGCTGAATGGGGACCTACACACCTCTTCTTCGAATATTTAGAAATGAGTATGTATTTCTTAATATGCATTATATTGTTTTATATCTTTTCTTAATTCAGTTTGTTTTGACTGAAAAACATTTTTTATGCATTTGGGTAAGCGATATATAAATTACCTGTCAAAAAGGTTTGTTCTTAATATTTCCAGTGATTTATTTTCATATATCAGTTTCAGATTGTAAACTGAACTTAACTGTAATCCCTCCCATCCTTGAAAAAAATTTTGCTTTAGTTGAAGCATGAATGGAGATAATTTGTTTTAAAGTGCTTGAAAGATTTACTTGATTTTGATTTGTCTCAAATGGTCCAACACATTACTACTGTCATTCTGATTTACATGGCTGTAAATCAAAATCAAATACAGTGGAATCTTGATCTATCATTTTTCGACTCAATGATAGATGTGGGAACATAACAAAGCAGTATGATCATCGGGACTGGGTGAAATAAATTTCACATACAGGAAAACGATTTGGGAAATGATCGATCGTGATTCCACTGTGTGTATATATATATATATATGTGTGTGTGTGCCTTCAAAGTATCATACACAGTCTTCACTCATGGAAAAGTTTGTAACTGTTTCCTACTTTTGCAAAACTACACAAATCAATTTTGAAACTATAGAAGTTTGCTAGAAACAAGGCTGAAAAATTTAACTTGTATTTCTGATTCAAATTTATTATATGTGATTTTTCAGTATTTTAAAAAAAAAAAAAAAAAAAAAAAAAAAAAAAAAAAAAAAAGATACTCTGTAGAAAAACTTTTCAATTCTCTATTTATTTATTGAATTTTAAAATGACAGAACTGATTTTTAATTCTCTATGAATAATAGTTCCAATAATCTTTGATATCTTTTTTTTTTTTTTTTTTCTCTGTGTGTGTGTGTCTTTAAATGTTAGTTAAATGTCACTTATTTATATACTTTCACATCTATCGTATTCTGAATAGTTTCTGCAAATGCTGTATGTTTGTTAGTAAGCGGTTCAATTTTTTCAAAATCATTTAAAAGGATAAAATTAAATCTTAGGGGGAAAAAAGAAAGAAAAAAGTAATATTGATCTTGGAACATTATTCTTACTGAGATTATTAATTTTAAGGAAAGAAAGCAAATTTACAAAATTTTGTCAGATAACTGCCTTTTTTATTTTATTATTTATTTTAACTTATTAATACTGATCACTGTAGTTAAGGGTTATTTAATTTGAATTTTGGGAGGTAAAGCTGCATAAATAGTTTATTTCACCATATAAATTGTTAGAAAATAATTATATGTACTGTTCTGCATGGCTGGCTGCTATCCTGTTAGAAGCTTGTTTATTCATTTGTTTTATCAGCTTGTTCTTATTTTCTACTGTTAATTCAATCTATTATTTAAATCATTCCAACTGAAACACTGGTTTTTAAAGAATATTCATATTTGAGAGTATTTATTTCCTGTGAAAATTCTCAGTTTCATAGCTTAAATTTCTTTTTTGTATGAATTGTCAATGGAGACACATAAAATTTCTACATCTAATGCTCCTCAGCTTGATGAAGAATTATTAATTAGTTTGAAACGAGTTTCCACCTTTACTTTTTGCTGTGGATATTAAGAATATGTGTGTTCCTGTTATTAGCAATTTCATATTAAGTTCTAGTATGTTAAAACAATGTTGGTTCCAAGGGGAGAGGCAGTAGGGGCAACTGCCCCCCCCCCACCCCAAAAAAAAAAAAAGAAGTCTGGTGTATTTTTTTTTCCATAGCCTAAAATTATGTAATGGTAGATCTGATACTGAGTTTAAATTTAAAATGAGGATGTTTATTTCTTTTATACAGTCAAACCTCGATATCTCGAACTTGAAGGGAGAGACAAAAAAATTCGAAATATCGAAAATCACATGTCATTAATAGTAAAAGGGAAAATAAAAACTTTTTTACATACCTTTTTAAAAAGTAATCCATATTTTTATTTTAATAAACACTATTTACAAAATTCTTTGAAAAAATATTCAATTGTTGCTTGCTTCAGAGAAGAGTCTGAAATTTTATCTATTACACTTTCTAAGTGGACAATGGCTTTAAATGTGTCCTCTTACCTATTTGGTTGACTTTCAACATATCTCCTCAAAGCGTCCACTGCAAAAAGTCCTTTGTTTGTCACATTTGGTGGCAAATGACGGATTTCGTCCTCCTCTTCTTCTGATAATACACAAGAAGCTTTCGCCTGACCGATGATGTCATTGTCCTCCCACTGACCACACACTATTACCGTATCATATACGACAAAGTCATTAAATTCCATGTTATCGAGGTGAATGAGCATCAAGGCACTAGCTTGAATGCAAGACAGCACAGGCATGCATTCACACCTGTAGTATTTTCTTTCACTCCTTGTTACAAAGATAAGAAATTCTACAATCTTCTTGGAAGCCACCCACCTCTTGATTTTTGTTCATGCCTTAATTTCCTGTTTTGTTAAAACCACCCCAACCCCTCTAGAAAGTAACCTTGGAGAAAAAATAAACTGCATATGCATGGCAACTAACTGAAACGAGATAATAAAAACAAACAAGAATTTCAACTCCCATCTTGGAGGGTCAAGAGAAGTTGTCATTTCATTGTGTTATCTTCCGTCTTTATATCCCTTCTTTTTAAAGTTTATGCAGGGTTTTACCACTGTAATGTTTGAATAGCTTTTCTATTTTTTAGAAATTTCTATTTTTTGGATATTATTTTTTTGTTTTTAGAAAAAATTTTCTTCTCCATTTATGGAAAAAAATTCAAGTTATCGAGGGATGAGCCAAAAAAATTCCGCCAAATCAAGGTTTTTTTTAACATTGAATGCATAGGAAATTTGAAGGGAATTTTTATTTCTTCGAGATATCGAAAAATTCGTGAAATCGAGGTTCAAGTTAGCGAGGTTTAACTGTATATGTATATATATATTTATTTATATATAGAGTGGAATCTTGATCTATCATTTTCAAAGGGACCAACTGAACTAAACAATGGATGCGGGAACATACAAAAAAGTATTAACATACCTTAAAGTTTGATATCCCTAAAATATATTTACTCACATACATAAATGCATACATACTCGTAGTGTAACTGAAGATAAAGTTCCAAAGTGGTACTGAAATCCAAGATAATAATAATAAAAAAAGAAATACACGTAGATACACAAGAATTTTGATTCAAATAAAAGTACTTAATCATCGTTTGTTTTTTGGCAGTTTTCTCTCCACAAGTAAACATTTTTTTTGTGTTGCAAATTGCATTCTTTTTGGTATCGGTTATTGTATGAGAGTATAAAGAAGCAGCAGCCATGAATTGTTTGTAACTAGAACCATTCCATTGCACTGGATGGGGTCCAACATAAGACCACCAGGAAGTTCTGCTTCCGGGTGAAACACTCATCGGCTATCACTCATCGGCACACTAATCAGAAACTTCTCACACACTAGACCAAACACCAGGGCGCCTCCATCCCAAGGCCAACAAAAAAGCTGACTGTGAACCATTGCTGATAAGAACAGAAATGTTGAATAGTCGGCGAATTTGGAATGAGTTGCCGAAAATAGGGTACTCCGGGGGCTAAAGAATTAAGGAACACCAACGACGAACAAATAATGGGAGTGGTAGAATAAAGTGAAACCAGGCTAAACAAGAGAGAACAAAAATACGAGACCGTGCATCTCAAATGTTCTGCTCATTCTTTAATTCGAGCGTCATTCTAGCTCAATCCAGACATTTATATTTCAGGTTCAGTTATTATGAAAAAACAATCAATCCGATAAATTAATGTAAAGCTGCGATATTCTGCACGAATATTGCGGAAAAACGACGGATCGAGGAACGATTCATGCAGTCTTTTTTGCTTGTTTTCTATGGAATTTATTCGGGACTGGGTGAAATAAACGATACATGCGGGAAAATGATCGTTTGGGGAACGATCAATCAAGATTCCACTGTTTGTGTGTGTGTATATATATACATATATATATATATATATTATATATATATATATATTTATTTATTTATATAAACTTTAAGAGCCAACGTTGCTCCCCCCCCCCCCCAAATCTCTGGACTGGATCTGCCATTGTGTTGAAAGACTGAACATAAATCTAGACCACTTTTGTATGTCTCTTTTCATATTTGAGGGTATTTATCTCCTGTGAAAATTCAGTTTCATAGCTTTAAATCATTTTTTTTTTTTTTGTATGAATTGTCTATCAAGACAATCATGTGAAATTTCCACATCTAATGCTCCTCAGCTTGATGAACTATTAATTAGTTTGAAACAAGTTGCCACCCTTACTTTTTACTACGGATATTCAGAATGTGTGTGTTCTTGTTATTAGCAATTTCATATTAAGTTCTAATATGTTGAGAGACTGAACATAAACAACTTTTGTATGTCTTTTTTATCAAATCAATCTACAAAGAGAGTTTGTTTACTAACTTTGTTTGTTTGTTGCTTCTTTCAGTCCTGCAGTTTGGTTTTGTGACAATCTTTGTTGCTGCATTTCCATTGGCACCCCTGTTTGCCTTGCTCAATAATATCTTAGAAATACGATTAGATGCTCGGAAACTCGTATGTTCCTACAGGAGACCTG
Source organism: Dolomedes plantarius (assembly GCA_907164885.2). Taxonomy (NCBI): domain Eukaryota; kingdom Metazoa; phylum Arthropoda; class Arachnida; order Araneae; family Dolomedidae; genus Dolomedes; species Dolomedes plantarius. Next base: position 109,552,952 of record OU015491.1, read on the forward strand.
TTGGTGTGAGGGTTCAGAACATTGGTAAGTACTTATATATGTTTTAATTTTTATGAGAATACTTTTAGGACAATGTTAAGTTATTTTACTTTGTAAGGAAATTAAGAACCTTGCTTTTAAAATCAAATAGTGATTAAAGTTTGAGAGAAAAAAATTTAATGTCGCTTACATATAATCCATTTTCAAATATTTAGCTAAAATTATTTTGTTTTCCACTTTGAATCCTGCATCAAGAGAAACTTGTAAAACTCTGGAAAGTTAAGAAAAGAATTCAATTAAATGCTATTAAAACCCAGAAAAATGGCTTTCTTAAATTGAGTTTATTTGTTAAGTTAGAATTTTGGATAAAAAATTGCCTCTAACAATGTCTGGTTAACTATGTTGAATCAGAAGTAACTCTGTTAATATCAGAGTGTAACTGTCAGGTAATATGACTTTAATTTTTTAATCATTCTTTGAAAGTTATTGTAAATAAGGCCTTTGTGTAATTTTTCAAGTTTTCATTTTGCTGTTTGCTCCCCGTAAATGAAATTGAAGAGAAAAATTTTCTGACTTGTTTGCTGCCTCCTATATATATATATATATATATATCAGGGTGGCAACAGAACAGGGAAATCAGGGAAGAATCATTTTCTGGAAAAAATCAGGGAAAACTCAGGGAAGTTTCGTTTAACCCAGGGAAAAAGTTGGAATTGATCAATTCTGGTCTTCAATTTTTGATGCAGAAGGTGACTGTGGAGATGCTGCAAATGTTATGAGATGTTATGATTTTGTCGCATCGTAATGCAAATGTTGAGAGGGGTTTTTCTATAAACAGTGACTGTTTGTGGGAGAATATGAAGGAATATTCCTTAGTAGCAAGAAGGAGGGTTAATGTACATATTTCCAAGGGTGGCCTTGATGGCATAACAATTTCCAAAGATATGATCCACTATGCTAGAAACACACGAGCAAGATATGAAGAATCGAAGAAACACCAAGAGAAAGAGCAAATAGAAAAAAAGCATGCTTTAAAAAGAGAAAGGGAAGCAGAATCTCAATTGAAAGAGTTGGCTGCTAAAAAGGCAACCATTTTGCAGGAAGCTCAAAGACAAAGCATTATTATAGAGGTGCAGATGGCAACTCTGCGAACCCATCAAAACAGTTAAAACTCTAGTATATTAAATGTTCAATCTATAACTTAATATTATCTATCTATTATGGTATACAATAAAAATATTTTTTACTTAAATTTTTATTCATTTATCAGTCTGTAGATTTTTAGTTCATCAAGTATCAAGTTTATCATTATGGCTGGGGAATTGTTCTGCGAACAGATGGAGAAACTCGGGGAATTTCATGAAAAATACTCTGGAAATCAGGGAAAACTCAGGAAACTTTTTACTTCAATTTTTGTAGCCACCCTGATATATATATATATATATATATATATATATATATATATATATATATATATATATATATATATATATAATATACAGTCGAACCTCCATATATCGAACTTCCACATATCGAAATTTTCTATATATCCAACTCTTGGCAAATCTCTATGTTCATTACATAGAAAAATTGTTTCTATATATCGAAAAAATCTCTATATATCGAAATTTTTTTCAAGACAAATTGGGAGATTTTATTCCACTTTAGAATAAAATCTCCCAATTTTTGGCACTTGAAACACTATGTCGTGGACTTCAATTTGAGGGAAATGTCCCTGATTAAGTTTTTAGTGGACTGAATACATACGAACATTTCTTTGAACTTTCTGCATAACTGGCTGTTCGTATTTTTTTTTTTAAAGAATGCAACTGTGATCATTGTAACCACTGTCTGGATTGTTTTTTTAAAGGTATGTAGTACTCAATAAATCTTTCATATTAATTCAATTTTCAGTTATTAACTTTCATTTAATGGGATTTGCATATAAATTAGAAATGGAGTTTCGTAAACGAAAATTAACTTTAATTTTTTAGGAGAATTATGATAAAACTAAGCTCAATTCTATATATCGAAATTTCTATATATCGAATTTTTTTCCGGCAATTTGCTACTTCGATATATGGAGGTTCGACTGTATATATATATATATATATATACATACACAGTACAACCTCCCAAATCCGGAATCTTTCAGGACATGGCAATTCTGGATGTGGGAATTTTGCGGATTTGAGAGGTTTTCAAATAACACTACATAATTTTAGGAGAAAAAACACACACTTAAAAAAACATGTAAAATGGCTTAATTATTAAATAAACCTGAATGCAGAACATATAATTACATTATAACTTAAACATTTCAGTCAATAATGTCTGTTGATTTAGTTTCAGCTTATTAGAAATTATTTTTTCTCGAATCCTATTTAATGCCATAATTTCATGTCCCAAGATGCAATTCTAGTGTTCTAAGCCTAATATTGTGTTATCTAATGATTTTATCAGGTCTTCCGTTGACATTCTTTCGTTTTCAGGGCATTCTGAATCACTTTCATGATTGCTGTCATCATAACCTTTGTTATTTACCACAGTATCAATAATTTCAGAATCTCCCAGAGAACTGACGATCGGCACATTTTCATCAAGTCTAAAACTTCCTGTATGTCCAATTTATCCAAGTTAATGTTGCCTTTATTTGCACAATCTACTAATTCTGCTTTTTCAGCTTCTTTCCCAGACACTTGAAAACCTTCAAAATCGCTGCTGTCAGTTTCTTGAAAGGAAGTGCATTTTTTTACCAATCATTTTGGTAGCGACATCTATCAGTAAAACAGAAAAGTAAAATTGGCCATTTATTAAAACATTTCGGATTTGAGGTGTCTGGATTAGGGAGGTTGTACTGTATATATTTGGAGATCATGTAGGTATTATTACTAAATTTAAAAACCATCATTTACTTGAATCTGTTGAATATCCAGAATAAATTAAAGAAAAATGTATATATTTAAAATTCTGATTACATAACTGTTGCATTTATTTTGAATTACAATTATTTATTTTTTTCAAAATTTTTTGAACAAATGCAAATGTCAACTATTAAATAATAAAAAAAACACCAGCAAGTTTAACTGACATTTTTTTAACTTTGCTCTTTTCTCTGTATTCATCTTATGATTTACTAGAAACTTATGCACATGCATGCTTTGAACTTTTAACAAAAGTTCATTTTGCTAGCTATCCATGATGTTTTATGTTGAACTAATAAATTTTTATATGCTTCTAAATGGGCATTTTAAATAGTTTGAGAAATTATAATAATGTGGTCTTGAAAGCATTTACTCCGATATTCTTCTTTCAGGTATATGGTATAGAATATTGGACTCTATTGGAAAACTGGCTGTACTGACAAACGTATGTCTTCACCTTTTTAAAATTTTATATATATTTTATTACTTTAAAAATACTTCAGTGAAATTTTAAAATATTTTATCTGGAATTATGGTTTAAATAAGAATTATATTATACTGTTAAATGAGATATTGAGTAATTCAGTACTGATAAGTATGATTTATTGTTGAAGCAGATATGAGCTGAAGGCTGGAGTTTTTCTTATTTGAAGTTCATTAATAATCTTTTTCAAAGCCTTTCATTTATTTTTAAACCTGCTTAAATGGAAATTGACATGAATATTTATAAAACACTAGCTGAATACCCGTGCTTCGCTACGGAGTACACTCAAATTAAATACAATGGTCATGTATGCAATTAATGCCAAAAAAACAAAAAATATATTTATAATAAATACAATGGTCAATGTATGCAATTAATACCAAAAAAACAAAAAATATATTTATAAAAAAATCGTAACGGATATTTTTATAGACAAAATAATGTAGAAGAAAATATTCAAATTAAATCTAATAGAGCATACTAAAGAATATAGTACAGTTTGAAGAACATTTCCTTTACTGTATTTTAATTTTTTTTTTTATAATGTCCAATTGTCTGCCGCATTAGAAAGTAAAAAAAAAATTTTTTTTGTCAATTTATTTCATTGTTATGCACATGATGCAAAATTAATTTAAAGTATCACAAAAAGAAAAGAAACCACGTGATCAGCATTTAATAAATTAAATTTAAAAAATTAATCTTTAAAAATTAACCAAAAATCAGAAAATGGAGGTAAAGATTCAAAAAAGATTTCATTTTAAAGAAATTTTTATGATCTTTCTCGTGATATTAATTTTATAACCCTCAGATTATTATTTTAAATGTAAACTTTAAAGAATGTTACAAAAACAACTTAAAGATTTTTAAAAATCTAAGAATTTCTTTAAAATCTTTCTTAGTGCACCCCCTACACTATAAGAAGAATCGCCATGCAGAATTTCAACCCTTTAGGTCCAGTGGTTTGGTCTGTGCATTATCTGTCTGTCAGTCAGTCAGTTATGGAACTGTTTTATATATATATAGATTATTAAGTTCAAAATTATAAATAAAGCACATGTTTATTATGTGTTTGTGTGTGTAAAAACATAACTTATTGAAAAAAAAAAAGTGTTTAGATAATATGAATGAATTTGAAGATTCTACATTAATTTGTGTTTTACTTAAGAAAATTTTGTTTGTATGACAGCCAATTTTATTAATGGTAGCAGTTAAATATATTTTGTGATTTTCAATATCATGCACAACTTTATAAATTAAATTAAATCCTTTTTAAAATATCCCCTCATTGATATCAAATACAGCACTCTAAATTCATTGTGATTATTGGTTTGGATGTATGCATTTTTTGTGCTAATTACCCTCCTTTTTATTTTAGGGAATCATCATAGCATTCACCTCTGATATGATTCCTCGCATTGTGTATAGATTTACCGTGTCAGATAATTTTACACTTAATGGTTTTGTAGACTACAGTTTATCACATTTCAATACCACTGACTTTCCAGCTCATGTCCAGCCACAACCATTGAATTTACCTGGTTCAAAAGAAGCCATGAATGTTTCATTCTGCAGGTTTGCCACTATAATCCTTTTACTATCCATTTATGATGAAAATGGAATATCAATTAATCTAACAAATATCAGGGAACATAATGAATGTAATGACTAACATTAGAAATTGTTATACAGGGTGTTTCAAAAAGAATCATTCGATTTAAAAAATCAGAACTATTCATCTTTTAATCCATTTTAATCGAATAATGTATAGGCAGAAAGAGGCAAATCACAAGTTTCGTGCAGTTGCCAACAAGTAGCGCTAATGCTCTTCCTTCACCTGCCACTTCAGTGTTTGTAAAGATGGCAACTGCACAACAGAAATAATTTTGTGTTCTACACTTTGCAAAGTGTGAGTCCGTAACAACTGTTCAGCGTGATTTTCATTGACAAAACCCTGGTAGATTGAAGTTCCTACCTCTCGGAGCATTAGGCGATGGTATAAACAATTGGGTTGTCTGTGTACACATAACAGCCATAGAAGCAGTTTATGCAGACATGCTGGCAAAAGTTTGGGACGAATTGGCCTACCGTATAGACATATATTGTGCATCCAAAGGTGGGCATATTAAGCACCTTTAATTTGGTTTGTAAAAAAACTTTATGATTAGCCATGTAATATAAAATTAATTTTAAGTTTCTATGTTCAATATTTTTCATAATATACTCATTTCAAAATGGGTTATTCTTTTTGAAACACCCTGCATTATAATGCAGAGGTGCAGGTAGTTAGTGTGCTAACTAGTATGTCACCATCCCTGCTCACAATACTTCTTTCATATTTGTTGTAACAATTTTAGAATGGTTAGTCTTCTTATATTGGGAATATTTATTAACATTCAAATCATTTTTCAATTAGTTTATTTTACTACAGGTACAGAGATCATAGGAACCCACCTCATTCTGAAGATAGGTATTCGTTTACTGAAGAATACTGGCATTTGCTATCTATTCGATTTGCATTTGTGCTAATATTCGAAGTAAGTTTCACATTTTAACTTCTTTATTGTTTGCATGTGTTTCACATTGCATAACTGAGCAAAAATACTGAGAACTTCAATAAAACAAAATGTTTGCTATTTGTTGTATAGTTTGTGCTTTTGATGTAGCTGTGGAAAATACGAATTCATACGAAGTAGACTTCCCTATTTGCTAAAATAAAGATCTTTAATGATGTAAATGAACTTAAGAAATTTCTTTTTTGTTGTTGTTGTTTGTTCAGAATGTATTAATTTTAATTCATTGGACTTTTTAAATTTTTTATTTATGATTATTCTTGTTGAAGAGAAGGTGCATATGTCAATATAATATATAAATATTTTTTCCCATGTAAAGGATTGCCTGTGTTGGGATATTTACTTCATGACTGTATTCCTTTTTTTCTCTTTGAATTATTTCATGTTAATGCCATCTGTGACAATAAGACTGTAAGAAAAAAGGGGTTTGAATGAAAATAAGACAAGTTTTTATATTTTATATCATTTTGTTATATATATAGATACATTTAGAAAATTTTAATGTTGACAGTCTTTGTCATGTTATCTTGTGAAAAATTCATTATTATTGTCATTTCTTCTTTAGAACCTTATTTTGATGATAACAACTTTGACTCGATGGTTAATTCCTGACGTTCCCAAGAAACTGATGGAAAGAATTAGACATGAAAATTTTATTACAAATGAAATTATGATTGCACAAGAGCTTCGCCGAGCCAAAGGCCTAACCTCAATTCCTGAGGAAAGTTCAAATAATTCATTTTCGGCTGGTGATGTCAGAAACAATGCTCATTCTGGGTACGATAACCCAATTTTAAAGGAAGAACTAGTATGATAATGTTGTGAAAATATATCTGACAGCTGCACATTATATATTGTGATTTATCAGATCTACTCATATTTTATCCCTTTTTTTACAAAGTTTATATTATTTAAATATTCATATCTTCATCTTTAGGAATATTTGTTAATGTGTTATTGAAAAGTATAAATTTGATATTGATTACCTTCATGTATATTTTGAATTTTAGTCTATATTTTTTAAAAGGTATGGTTAACTATAATACACATTTCCATTTCCTTATAAAATAGTGGTAAGCTAGAAGAGTTTTAATTTTTTTTTATTTGAAAAATCTAATATTACTTGAAAAATTGTGTTATATTTAATAATGCAGCTATTTTAAATTGCAACAATCTAGTATTCATGCTTAATATAAATCAAAAATTTTGTTTTAAATATTAAATTTCAGTCATAAAGACTAGTAGAATATTTTACAGATGTCATGTACTATGATTTTATTTAATATCTAGTTCAAAGTATTTTTTTAGTAATTATTTTTTAATATACATTTCATATGATTAATAATTATATGACTGCAATAATATATTTATGACTATTTCTCTGTCAAAATGTAATTAATATATTTATTTGTATGTCTGTTTTCATTGGTGTGTTTCACTAGTCATGTTTTTATTGTGCATTTTAAATTTTTAAGCATTTTATTTTAAGTTTGTAATAACCTTTCATCAGTCAATTAAGCAATAATCTATTCATTTTTGAAAGGTTAGTGCAAGATCTGAAATTTTTAATGTTTCGCTCAGTGTTCCAATAAGTGCATTCCTTTGAAGTGCTTGAGAATTTTATTTAGAAAATTGTGTTCAGGAGGGATTGTTTGAAATGCGGAAGAGAAATGTGCATGCATTTCCATCGCTACAGTTTGTATGAATCCTGTTTTGAATGCTGTGTACAGACATTTTTATAGAAGTTTAAAGTACAAAAATTTGCAAAGCACAAATCATATTTATCAAGCAATAGAGTCTCAAGTGTGCTTAAATAAAAGAGTAATATAGTTGCTTTATAGGAAGAGTATAAAAGAGCTTTTAAAATACATTGCCTTTCTAGACATGAAAGCTTTCAGTGACACACTCATTATTTTTTTGCTGTATTTTGCAGAGCAAAACAGTTGTATGCAGTTGTTGAAAATCAAAAGTTTTTTTAAATAAAGGTATGCTATTTTCAATTGCTGTTTTGTTTTTTTTCAATATGAAAATCAGACCATTTACCTACAAGGAAATTCAATCTGAATGACAAAAGGTTCTGACTCCCCCGAACACACCAACACACACACTATCACCTCCCAATAACCATGCCTGTAACAGAATATTTATTCCACCAATTCTAAGAAGCCCTGTGGCTTAGTGTAGGGATGAGTGTGGCAAAAAGCAAAAAAATGGAAAACTTCTCCTAAATATGTATTTTCTACACTTTTCTGCAGCCATTCCCAGTGCCATGGATTTTTAATGCCAAAGTCGATCGCGAGAAGGTTTATTTTATCCGATCGACATACTATATCTTTTCTAACAGTCGCCATAACAACAATATTAAGAAAAAAAAACCAATCTATTTTCTTACACCACATATTAAACTAAAGCAAAACACATACAAAATCAAAAGTATGCAACACTATGTGAGCAACGAGCAACATATGTGATACGGAACAAGTTCCTGGAAAGAGGCACGTCAGGACATGCAAATGAGTTGCTGTGACGTCATAGCGATATGTATCCTTCTGCCAATCTACTTCTTTCACTTCGATCATGCTTGAAACTGCCGGTACGAATGTAGTATAAGCTAAATCGGAAAAAGTGGATTTTATTTTATTTTATTTTTTTAATTTTAAAAGTAGAACTATTTGTGAAAAAGCGGAATTTTTCTTTTGCAGAAAATATAAAAAGTGGAAAAAACTCATCCCTAGTAGTGGTCAAGCTGCCACACCACAGGTCCAGGGTTCGACCCTGTAACTGGGCAAGGTCGACTCATGCTTTTCATCCCTTGAGTGGGTCGATAAAATGAGGACCAAGCATGCTTGCGAGCTAACTCTGGGGGTTCCATGTCAGGTTGACCACCTGACATGCTGTATGGCAACCCAAGCCCACGCTCATGAAAGCAGAGATGGGTACCGCAGGCCTTGGTCCACCGTGCTGAAAAGCAATTCAGACTGTTGTGCCATGAGTTTAATTCTTCTCTTATGGGGGTTATGCATGTATTACATGTTATACAGTTGATACAGAAGAATTTTGTATAAAACTTTTGTTTTGATGTATACTCTTATTACAAAATTAATCTATATCTGAGTTAAGAATTTCAAATGTAGAATTGTGGATGTTCTTCTTTGACTTGCAAAGATTTGTATGAACTCTGCACCCAAGCATACCTAAAGGTAACTGAGTACTTCATCTTAACAATGAATCAGTTGGTTACATGAATGTTTACAGATGCAAGAATCATTTTTAAAAGCTTAAAATTTTTTTGCCCATATTACAAGGTTTGTACATCATAGCTGCCAACCTCCCAAGAAAAAAAAAGGAACACAGCGCGCGATGGAATTTGGGGGGGGGAAGCAGCAAGATGTTGTATAATATTTTCTAACACAAGAATGGAACTGTAAAAGTTCGCTTTCAGACAATTCTTTGACAAATTCTGGTGTTTCGGATCCTATAACTAAATCTTTATCCTTCTGATTTTTAAATACATCAAATTTCACATTAAATACACATTTAGAGCTAGTTACGGCAGATATTTTCCTAAATCTTGCCAACAATTCAAAAAAATTCGATAACTCTTCTCATCTTGTGAATTTTCGGCTTTTCACTTTGAAACATCACATATGTTTCATAAATGACAATCACATTTTTCACAAAAAATGCTAAAGCATGATCAAGATTTGAGCTTAATGTAAGAAAAATTCTTTCTTCCCGCTGCAATATGCGTTTATTATTGGTAGATGATGGTGACTCTGCAAGTGATTTTACTTTTTTTTTTGCTGATTTTTGAGAAGCATATGAGGTTGGTTTTAACTGTTTTACAGAGTTGGGTGAAGCACATGACTTTAATTTTTTTACTGGTATTGGTGAAGCAAATGAGGTTGATTTTACTTTTTTATAAGTTTGGGTGAAGCACATGATGTTGACTTTCTCTTTCTTTCTAATGTTGTAGAAGCTGCTTGCTGTCCAGGACATTTTTGTATAGTGTAAGCTGCTAGGAGGGGAAAATATGAATCTCGAAAATGCGATGTAGGGGGAAAAAAAGGGATGGTACTGCGGAAGTAAAAATACGGGACATTTTTGCTTGAAAACTTATTTTCGAAACAAAGCTTAAAAAACGGAACGAATACGTTTTTTATGGAACACTTGGCACGTATGGTACATGCATATGCCTGAAATTTATTTTTATAAATATTTAGTTTTGTCAAGATATTTACTTATGCTAAAGTCCATCAATTTTCCAAAAATTTCAATATATATCACTACTACTTGTTAATTTTTTCTTCTTTCCTTTGAACCAATTGATTGTTGTATGACTAGAATCATGGAGAGGCTTAATTCTATAGACTTGGTTATCAAAGTTGTTCAAGTCCTATAATTAGCTACAAACTGAGGGTAATCATTCAGATTAGGCTTTGAAAGCAAGGTCCATGGCCGAATGGCTAGGGTGCTGGCATTCGATACCAGAGTCTGTGGGTTCAAGTCCCACTCTAGGCATGGATATTTGTAGCCATTCAGAATTGGCTCTAAGCAGTAGGTCTCTGTCTAATTAGCCCCAATGTAGCAAAAGATAATCATAACTTTCTGAAAGGTAACCAAACTAGCTTTTGCATTTGAAGACTTGGAATTGAGTATATCTTAATTTAAATTGAGAGAATAGTGCCATATGCCTAATATCAGCTTGATTTAGGATTAAATCCCTCCACTTGCCCTGATCAAAAGAATTCATAACCTATGGTTGATTGTAATTTTACTCAATTATAATGCATTCTATATACATATAAAATAATCATCTCAAGCAAAACTGAGATTTGTATCTATATTAATTAAAAAACATACAACAGCAGTCAGTTTTAAGCACTGTTTAATTAACAAAAATAATTAACAAATTTATTTCAAAAAGCATTTAACAGTTTGTATACATTATCAACAATATTTTGCATAGACCATTTTTGAACATTTGGAATGCTTGTGGGTTTGATTCAAATAAGCATCAGAAAACTGTATGATGGATACAATAAGCTTCACAGAAATTTGTGATAGTTGCTTAGTTTTGTTTTATTAAAGCTGAGTAGAAAGAAGCATTATCAAGTAATAAATTTAAAGAATAAGTGATTTTCAGTAGTTTAGTATTTGAAAGATATTTTGGGATAAATTTTAAAAGTGCTCTAAACGTTTTTAGTCAACAGTGATTGGAATGTGTAGAAATGCCAATTGTTTTTTCTATGGTTTAGATTTAGTATGGAATGTAAAAAAGAAATAACCAAAAAATACAAAATTTCTATAAATATAAAAGTTCATGCATAAAAAGTTCCTAAAATTTTCTCCAACAGGCATATAAAAGCTATTAAAATAAACTAGCTCTAAGAAACTGAAAAAAAAAACTAATACATAATACATTCGACAAAGAATTCTTTTTCATATCTTTATGACTGATTTTCCTCCTGGAATTTTTTCAAAACTTCAATAAGTTCCTTTGTTTCCTCCAGGGAAATAGCATTAAACAAAGAAATTCTGATGCCTCCAACAGACCTAGGGATAAAATACATGATTAAAATGTGTATGGAAATTCAGATTGCTTATGCATTTACAGAACTACTACTACTGGAAGAAGGAGAAACGAGATGTTTTGTTAATTTTTCAGAGATTCATTTTTTAACAAGGGTTTTTTTAGTCACCAAACACCAAGCTACCCTGAAACTTTTTTATAGTGAGAACAAAAGAAATATTGTTACAGGTAAAATGATCTATTGGGTGGTTTTATATTCTATAAATGGAACTAAAATTATATAAAAGTTTACTGAAGTCCTTGTAATGTTTGTTACTTCTTGTTATACTTGTCCTGTTAAGATATTATTATTGGCATTTTACTGACAATGATTGCAATTGAATATGCAAATTCAATAAACTCTCAATAATGGGCCAATGGCTAAAGCATATTTCAAAGATTTATTAACATTGAAAATGTACTTACAAATGTAAGAAGTGGAAATCTATGCAAAAACAGGCCCTCATTATAGAAGAAAAAAATTAGTAACTTTGGAAACTGCAGAAACAATTAAAAAAGAATAAATTAAAGAATTTTTTAATATATTGTGACAGTGGTGTAAATGTAACAATTGCATTGTGGAGGTACTAAAAAAATGATGAAGCACTTATCTGTAAGTTGCTGAATTAAATTTAATAAAAAATTAATAAGGTCTTAGAATCAAATCCTACACACACAGGTATTCAGAAATTTCTTAGATGTATTGAGCATAAGCTAAGCATATTAAACACGAGCTATCATACCGCAAAAGAGCATATGGTATGCCTGAAACAGGTGGAGACGGAGCCTGTCGCATGGACTCAGAAAGCACATATTTCAAAGGATGCAGTATGACAGAATAAAGAAAGCTAGAAAGATAAGTTCTGTTTCTTTGCAAAAGTGAAACAATTAAGAAAAATAAATAATTTCCTAATGGAAAGAATATGCTGCTTTGAACCTTCAATAATCTGTTTCAGAGCCACAAGGATTTGAGCCAAGACAACTGGCATGCAGAATGACACACTAGTTATTTTTCATATTTTAAATAATACAGGCAATTTATTACAGGAATCCTGCCTTTTGCTGAACCTATTGTTTTCTTTGTTAAATTGTAAAAAAAAAATTGAAGCCTTTTTGTACATATTAACTCAGAAATACTATGAACATAAAAATCTGTCATAGCATTAAATTCGAACTATGTAAGTACAGTCATTAGTTGATTGTTCTTAGTGATGTGAATTTGAATGAGCGAGAAGGTCTGATCTCATTTTAAAGACCTTTTGCATTTGAAGAAACAATATATATATATATATATATATATATACACCGGGTGGTTATAATTAAACTTCCCTAATAAACGGCATCCTACAGCACAAACGGGTGAACGGAATGCAACTAAATTTTGTATATGGGCTATACACGAGATGCACTCATGGAATTTCGAAAAAAAAATTTTAGTTAAAAAATGTCCACTAGAGGGCACTTTTCATGGAAAAACATTAAATTCAACAAAATAAATGACCAAAACGGAATACATAAACAATTTGAACGTTGATTGACTAGTTTTTGATCACCTTCTCATCGAACCACATTAAATAAAGGTAAGGAAATAAATAACAGTACGCCTTTGGTGTTTGAGGGAAAAAACGATTGAGTTTGCAGAAACAGGTACAGATTATGATGAAATGTCACAAGAGGAGCTAGTTGTTAATTGTGTTCAAGAAAATGTAAGGAAAGGTTAATGTTTTCCTTAGATCACGCTTCATGTGTCATTATGCTTCATGTTGGAAGCATCATAACTGATCTGTTGCGATCTGCTATTGAACACACTGTCCATCGCCTTCAAATTTTGCAGGTGAATGAAGGTGGTCACGTGAAGCAGCTTTCCCTACATCGTCTTGGACACGATTAGCAACTGCTCCTCTTGTACAATTTCGTCCTAATATGTTCTTGTTTCTGCAAACTGAACTGTTTTTGTTTCTCCCTTACCTTTACTTAATGTGGTTCGATGACAAGGTGATCAGAAACTAGTCAATAAATGTTAATATTGTTTCTGTATTCTGTTTTGGTTGTTTATTGTGCTAAATTTCGCGTTTTTCCAGAAAAGGCACCCTCTGATGGACATTTTGGAACTAAATTATTTTTTTCGAAATTCCGTGAGCGCATCTTGTGTATAGCCCATATACAAAATTACGTTGCATTCCGTTCACCCGTTTGTGCTGTAGGATGCCGTTTATAGGTGAAGTTTAATTATAACCACCCGGTATATATATGACACATTTCGTTGTCATGAATTATTACTTAATGAAATGCAATCGTGCACTGAAATAAAGATGAAAGACATAGCTCAGTTGACTTGCTTTTATTCCATCTTCAAGTATACAGAGCTTCGACAAATTTCAGCAAACCATTCTAAGCTCTTGTGTAAACATACGTTTTAATTATTATTTTAGGGTTTTAATTATTAAGCAATGAGGGGATTTTAATGTTCTAGATCAGGGGTGGGCAGACTTTTCCAGGGTACGGGCTACTTCTAAATTTTTTTAAGGTGTTGCGGTCCACCCAGTGACGTAGGTGTGGTGAGCTTAAAAAAAATGGTCTACAATATTTATTATAACTTAATAATAAATACGGAATATGTACTTAATACATATAACTATGTATTAAGTACTTAATACTACATAACTACAAGAAAAAAACTTACTCTTTTAAAACCGCGTTTTAAGCAAATCGCATCGGTGTTCCATAAATATGTTTCTTTTAGTATGCGCGTCTTAGGAGGCGGTCACCCCAAAATGTCTTGGTGGTCCACCAGTCAATCGCGATCGACTTAATGCCCACCCCTGTTCTAGATGCATGGACATACTTAACAAAACTTCCCACAAATGGATTAATTTCATAGAGGTCTTCCTAAGGAAATAAAAGCCTTTACATCTAATGCCACTGTACTTAAAACTTCTTTGAACAATTGCAGCTTTCACTGCTAATAGCTACCTGATTACTGACTGGTCTTTTATGAGTAGTACAAGACATTTAAGGCACAAAAAATAATGGATTTGCTTATCCTTGGCATTATACTGCCTTATCACTAAAATTCCCAGCTTCTATTCTAAAAATGTAGGGCCCATATAGAAAATACGTACTATAAAAAATATTTCCAATTATTAAAAAATAATAAAGTTCTTTGTATGACAAAGGATAACACTCTATATCAACTAAAATAAAAATGAAAGTATTTTGTAAATAAATAAATAAATGCCTTAAAAATAAAGATCATACCTGTGACCTTTCAAGTTAACCATGTTATGGGATTTTGTAACTTCTAGAAACTTCTTCTCAAGTGCATCATTGCCGCTAGGACCGCCAATTCGAAATGGAATGTTCATGCGACTTCTATTCTTCTTATCAATGACAGAACTTAGAAAAAAAAATGGAATCTCATTACTTGTTGATGGAAATAACAAACAAATACTTTAATCTCTCATTTCATCATTCTTACCATTGTATAGTTTTAGCTTTTTGAAGTTCATTCCATAAAAAGCTAAGAATGCATTCTACATGCAGATAAATGTACAATAAAAGGTGAAGTATGATTTCTATAGCTCTTTGATTACTTGCACAAATGAAAATATTTATACTATACTAGCTGAATATCAGTACTTTGCTATGGAGTACATTCAAATTAAATACAATGGTCAATGTATGCAATTAATGCAAAAAAAAATATTTATAATAAATACAACGATCAATGTATGCAATTGGTGTAAAAAAAAAAAATAAATAAAAATATTTATAAAAAAAATCGTAACGGATATTTTTATAGACAAAATAATATAGAAGAAAATATTCAAATTAAATACAGCGGTCAATGTAGGCAATTAATTTGTATGTTCAATATCCATAAAACATATTAATTTAAATTAAATTCTTTAAAGCTTCCATCTCAATTAATCTAGTAGTTAAATTTTATCTTTTACTGTATTTTAATTTTTTTTTGTCGATTTATTTCATTGTTATGCACGTGACGCAAAATTAATTTAAAGTATCACAAAAAGAAAAGAAACCACGTGATCAGTATTTCATAAATTAAAATCTAAAATTTAATCTTCAAAAATCAGAAAATGGAGGTAAAGATTCAAAAAAGATATCATTTTAAAGGAATTTTAATGATCTTTCTTGTGATATACATTTTATAACCCTCAGATTATTATTTCAAATGCAAACTTAAAAAAAGTTACAAAAACAGCTTAAAAATTTAATTTTAAAAAACCCAAGGAGAATTTTTCAAAAATCTTTCTTAGTGCACCCTTACACTATAAGACGAATCGCCATGCAAAATTTTAGCCCTTTAGGTCCAGCAGTTTGGTCTGTGCGTTATCTGTCATTCAGTTATGGAAATGTTTTATATATATAGATAAATGTCTTTTTTATAATTTTTTTTTCATTGCTCTGAAATTCAATAATTATCTTTAGAAGCACATTTTATACATACTGAATCTTTTTTTTTTATTTATTCTCTTTTGTAACCAATATAAAAACTTTTTTTTTAAAAATTACAATAAAATATCATCTGAGTCAGAAATACCAGTAAATAACAGCACAGCAAAAACTGCTACTGAAAAATATCTAAAAAACATAGAGTTTTCAAACCTTAGATTATACAAGTATAATATTTTAGTGTAGAAAATACTCTATATGCATATATTTCTATAAATGGTTTACTTTTTTAACATATTGCCTTGCATGATTTTGCAATACACTAAAGAA
Organism: Dolomedes plantarius; assembly: GCA_907164885.2. Classification (NCBI taxonomy): domain Eukaryota; kingdom Metazoa; phylum Arthropoda; class Arachnida; order Araneae; family Dolomedidae; genus Dolomedes; species Dolomedes plantarius. Next base: position 109,569,227 of record OU015491.1, read on the forward strand.
ATTTTTAATTGTCATGCATGTCAATTAACCAGTCAAGAAATAGAAAATAAATGCTATATATTACTGATAAAATCCATTTGAAGCATCAAACACTTCATAAACTAGGCTAGATTTGGCAGCACTGAGGGCATCCATGGCTGAGACTCCACCATTTTGAAGCACCCATTTAAAAACAAGACCCAACACATAGATACTGAAAAGAAAAATAATAATTGAAATTAAAAGTGAATAAATTTATGAACATAATCTGTAGAAATCGAAGAAGTAAATGTTGAGTTAAAAAATAAGTGTACATGGAAGTTTTTATAATAAATTTATAAACTGAACTTTGTAGAAATAAGATTATTATCTTTATTTTCTCAATAATTTGAAAAAAAGAAAGTCAATGATAATGAGCAGCTATTTGTCTCAATTCTTTGAAATTCAGACAGTTGATTACATTTGTCATGCACTAAAGTGTTCACAATGTGTTTGGAGAATTTTTTAAAAGCAAATAACCCCAACTATTGGTATTCTTCTGAATTGGCTTTTTCTATAGGAGAACTGGAAATATTATAATAGTTTAATTTCATTAGTTATATAGTTATATAGTTCATAAGTTAATAAAATGTAATTAATTAGGATTTTATCAGAGTTTGACTTGTTAAAAGCAATTTTATTACTGGCTAAAAGAGTGAAATTCACCAGTTAAAAAAGTACTGTTAAATAACAGAAAGAGGAAATACTTTTAAGATTTGTTAGAGTTTTTTTAAGTCCAATTAATTGAATGACCCATTTGAAAGTACCATTTTAATTGCAAAGGACTTTATTGTAACATTACTATAGTGCCACCCCCATTACAGCTGTAATGGGGGGTGGCGCTATAGTAATGTTACAATGACGTAACTTTTAGGATAGAATTGGCTGATGTTTCGCCATAACCGTCACTTACGGAATTGGGGTGTGTATGCATCTTTTACTTTGCATTAGGATTATTTGTGTGCTTGCATGTAAGGTGCGTTGAGCCCATACTGTAAGTTGTGTTTGTCTTTTCATTTTCTTTTTGACTTATTGCTTCCTTGGGGGACTCGGGGGCCTTGGGATGTCTTTTGGGCTTACCTGCATCCTATTCAGAAAGTTCCCCTTGAGGTAACTGATATGGTTAGGCTCCCTGATGACGAGACCTGTCGGTTACCTCTATGTTTTATGGTTCAGTTCCGGCACTTATACAGAATCTTGCCGTTGGTGCGTGGATGCCCAGAGTGCTTGATTTCTGTTTGTTTTTTGTCTATATTTGTATTATTTTTATCTATCTCTGTTGGATTATTTATTTATTAATAAAATGTAATTTATCAAGATGACAACAACTGAAAAAAAATAAGTGAACAGTACCACCTTGAATGTGAAAAAAAAATTTCAGTCTCTTATAATAAAACTACCGTGGGTTTTTAACATAGAATTACTTATCGTTGCTTACCTCTTTTGTATGTATGTATGTGCTATGTATATATGTATCTATATATATATGTAGTTATGTATATATATATATATATATATATATACATATATGTATGTCAAAATTTTGACGCATTTTAGTACTTTTCTGTTTAACTGTTTACTACTTGTCCAAGCAATACAGACTGAGTGTGGCACACTGCCAAAATTATAACTTGCGATGATAGACAGTTTTAGTGTCTGAAATTTTGCTTTCTGGAGGATTGTTATGGAGGAACATAATCCTACGTTTAAATAAATAAAATTAAAAAAATTAAAAATTTTAACTTATGTGATACGAATACAGTTTCAAAAGTCCAAATGGTTATAAGATATCAAGAAGAGTGAATATAAAATGAAAGAGGATAAACAGTTTAAGATTTATTTTTAATGAGTAATTTATTATCATTAGTTAATTTTTTAAAAAATTTAAGACAATAAATATTAGTCAAAGAAAATGAGAAAAATAAAATTTCTTAGATTAATTTATAGTTCAAATATTAATGCATGTGTAACAAAAAGTAATCATATCAATTTTTTGAAAAGATGTAACTAAAAAAATATATACTTTTAGTAGCATAATACACTGGTGAAAAGTCTGCTTAAGTTACCAGACAAGCAAATAATTTCCTCGAAGATAATAAAACTATCAATTTTCCATTTCAGAAAAAAATTATAAAATTATTTAATAAACTAGAAAGAGTTTAGAATAAAATTTTCTATAATTTAAAAAAATTTTCAGTTCCAGCACTAAAATTCAAGTAAATTATGATACAATAGCAACTTTTAGTTAAATTTTAAAAAATAGATTAGAAATAATTTACATAACTTTGAGTATATCAAGAAAAATAATAAAATTTATATATGTTTAACAACTAAACAGTTAAAATATTGTGACATCTGATATTACAAACCTAAAGGTCGGAGGTGTGTTATACAGAGATTTGTTATCAGCAGTTATTTTGTAATCCATTACAGTTGGACATATAGGTAAAGTTTTACCAATCAGATCCTCTCTCACTATGACAAAAGTTACACCTGGTATGCCAGCATTTTTCTGGGCTCCAGCAAAAATTAAGCCAAACTGTAAAATAAAAGAATTAGGATTAAAATCTTAAAAATTTTACAAGCTTTGAGAAATAATTTTGTACTACCAACCCCATATTTGTTAATTTGAAAGCCAAGAAATAGTTGTTGCAGATCACTGGTCGTATCTTTTTTTTTTTTATTATAATTTTTAAAAGGTTAATTTTTATGCTAAACTATGGATTACTATGAGCAGAAGTTCACTTTAAAATTTTAAGAATTCCCCTACTCAATCTATACAATAAACTGATGCTGATGCTATACGAACAGATTACACTATCGATGGGTTTGAAAAGTGAGCAGCAAATGGCTGTTACAAAAAAGATCTCAAGGGAGAAAAGAGCTTAAAAAGAAATTATACACAATAAATAACCAAAAATGAACTCACAAGCAACAACTTTGCACACAAAGTTTTCAGCCAAATTGGATCTTATTTCGCAGAGTGTTAATGAATCATAATTAATACAATACAAGGCATTCATAATTGGTTTTTTTTTTTTGCCTATCCCAAGATTGTATTACCCTAATGTCATGACCCATAACATCAGTAACTTCAAAACAATGAAAATGAAATTTATGATTTATTAATATAGATGATACAGTACCTTTGTAATGTCTATTGGTCTAGTTAATACATTGGAAGACATGTCACATACTAAAGGCACACCATTAGTTTCAGGTATGAAATCAAATTCTATACCTGTAAAGGTAAAAGAAAACATGTAGAAAATATAATACAAGAAAGGAAAATTAAATATGTACTTAAGAACTAAAATAATAAAAATTTCTTTAAAATATTATTCCATATATAAGTGCTGTAAACTCTATTTAGCATTGTATTTAAGTTCATCAATTAAGGAATATTTTTTTCATACCTTAAAAATAAAGTCTAGGAAAACTAAAGTAGAAAGCATTGTATAAAGGGTGCCATTAAGGACAGGATAAGTCACACAAAATTTTGTTTCAAAATCTGGTAGCAGTGTATTAGTTATATATATTACAAAACATACACTGCTGGCCACTGTAAATGCAACACCCTGAAGGAAACATGCAAATAACATGAAATTTACAACATGCATTAGCGGAGGTGAGATATGCAAATGATTAGAATTTCAGCGCAGACGCACATCACGCGTGCCTGTGGCGCCACTTCAAAGCGCTATTTAAGGCTTGGAGATTTCGACGATTTCAAGTTCGGCAATTGTGTTTTTCTTGTGGTTTTTTTCAAAAAAACAATCAATTATGCCTTGTCGAAAACAGCGATCATCTTTTGATCAAGTATCCGAGTTCGACAGAGGAAGGATAGTGGCCTACTGATATTGTGGATTATCTTTCAGGGAAATCGATAGTCGTGTTGGACGAAACCAAACAACTGTAATGCGGATATGTGATCATTGGATGCAGGAGGGTACGACGGACCGGCGTGTTCAATCGCATCCACCTCAGCGCGCCACTTCACGTGATGACAGGCAAATTGTGCGCATGGCAGTGATGGATCGCTTAGTCACATCACGAACCATAGCACAGCACATGCAGTCTGTAACGCATCATCCAGTGTCTGCGCGTACCATTCGACGCAGTTTACAGCAGAGTGGTCTGTCCGCAAGACTGTTAGCAAAACGTGTGTTTGCTACCCCTTTCTTTCTTTGATCACATCACTTGCGATAATTTATATTACGTAATCTCTTTCTTTAATTATTCAAAGCTCGCGTCGTTGAGCGCGAGCCTGTTATCTGCCGTCACGTGACGTCAGCGTCGTGACGTATTCGACTGGCTATAAATAGCTCGCGTGTGTAGTCGGCCGGAACGAGATTGGTGCTGTTTCTTTCGACACTTGTTGCTCGGTTTGAGCTCGATACGAGCGTATTACTAGTCTGCCACTGTTTTTTATTTTTGGCTTTTATTGCCATGCAAATACAGTTTTTTTATATACATTAACAGGAGCCTGCCGCCGCCATTATTTAGCATCCCTTTTGAAGCGACATTTTCGCTATTCCGCTTTTAAGAACGGATATTCTTCATTTACCGGCTTATTCATCATCGCTTGCATGTTTTCTACACCTATCTTGTTTTCAGACTGACCAGTTTATTTCTTCTGTAAAAATTATAAAGATCTGTACAGACAGCAATAGTACTGGTAACGTACTTCATTTATTATTTGTGTGTTATAACTTGCATTTGATTTTTTTTTTGTTACTTACGTTGTGCATTACGAATAAAGTAATTATTGTTAAATCTTAAACCCTTTCAGTTATCTTTATTTTGTTGCAATATATTTTTAACTTAATACATTTCTAGCTTCAGTATAGTTGTTTTTTTATTGTAAAGTTAAAGAGACATAGTTACCTCAATTTACCTTTTTTTTTCACGCTTCCTATGCTTTACAGGATATACTGCTTTTAATTTAATTGCCGGGCTTTAACAAACGGCAAACTTGCCCGTTGCCCAACAATACTTTAAGGTTATGGGCCAGCTTAGTGTAAATTGCAATAGATATAAGTGTTTAACTTTGTTTATTTAAGGCCATAACTATTCTGAAATTTGTTTTTGCGATATTGTTTTTATCTGGTGTATATGTTTCTTTGACTTGAGTAAAAGAGATGAGTAAGGCTTATTGATATATATATGTGTTTTTTTTATATTGCTTGTTATATATAACGCATTTACCCTTGTAAAGTTTATACCACCTCCCAGAATAAGAGAGGGGGGGGCAGACTGAGTACCAGTTTTTATTACGAAAAACTTGCAAATTTTTTTATATATATATATATACTTGAAAAGTTAGGTTAAATACCGAGCAAAAGAAAAAAATTGTTACTGTAAATTTAAAGGTAGCTTTGAGATGCTTTGCAGTTTTTATTGAATTTTTTTTTAAACTGTATTTGAATTTTGTATCTCCTGCCTGTTTTTTTTTTTACCAGTATGGCCAGCTCAAATGTTTATGGTATAGAAAAACTTAGCTCACAAAACTATGAGCAATGGGCTAGCGATATTAAATTTGTACTTATTGAAAGAGGCCTGTGGGATATAGTCAATGGCACGGAAGTTGCTCCCAAGGTCGGTACTAAGGATGAAGTTGCAGGAACAGGAACGGGGGTTGTAACGGAAAAGGAACTTAAAGAATTTAAAACGCGTTCACAAGTTGCCCTCTCGGTACTGTATTTAAGCATTGAGCAAAATTATAGAAAGATAATTGAACAGATCGAGGACCCAGTTCTTGCATGGAAGTCACTGAAAGCTAACTTCATTCCAGATTCAAGGGCACAGCACATGTCAATTTTTACTGACTTATGTAACTGCAAAATAAATCCAGGGGAAAGCATCAATCTTTACGCTTCAAGGTTAATGCGTATTTTTAATCAGCTCCTAGAACTTGATAAGACCTTTAGCGAGATCTATGCATCTTTTCAGCTATTGAGATATTTACCCCCAAAGTTTGATGGCATAGTGCAAGCTATTTTACGGTGGCCTAAAGAGGAATTCACGTTTCAGAAAGTTTTAACGAATCTGATTGCTGAGGAGACTCACTTAAATTTGCGTGAGTCTGACCACCGGGAAAGGTTAATTTCAGTTGCGCAGGTTACTGAGAGGAAAGAACCTTCTAAGGTTATTTGCCATTTCTGCCAACAACCGGGACATATAAGACCTAACTGTTATCGTCTCAAGAAAGAAAAGTACAGGTATCGATCTCCATCTCGTAACCTAAGAAAAATTAGTTACTCGCCTGAAAGACAAAATTTAAAAACTCGCTCTAGAGATAATAGTCCCGAAAGGGATAACAGCCCCAATAAAACTAAGCAATCTAAACCTCTAGGCCCAAAGAAACGGTTCGGAAAGAATAGGAATCGGAAGCAATCAAATTTAGCCGTCCACGTCGAAGCTAATTTCACAGAGGTCACTGAACTGTCTGATTGGACGTTTGACTCAGCAGCTTCTCATCACTTTTGCCGTAACCGAGAGCTATTCTCTTCATTTGTACCTTTAGTTAATGAGAAAATGGCTGTGGCTATTGAGGGGATAACGTTTGAAATTGAGGGTAAAGGCGATGTTAATTTAAAAATCGGCCAAAGAAATTTCGTCCTTAGGAACGTGATGTTCTCGCCTAAGTTAAGGCGCAATTTAATATCAGGACCGAAATTGGATGCCGATGGTATGACATTTACGGGTGAAAATGGTGTGGTTACTATTTCCTATCGTGGAAAAATTCTATTCAAAGCCCACCTTAAAAATGGAATCTATGGCATTCACGCCCGGGTACCCAAATCACAACAACGTCATTTGAAATTAGAAGCTTCTACCGCCATTAAAAAGAAGGGGGATTTGGAGCGATGGCATCAGAACCTCGCACACATAAGCCCTACTTTAATTGCTCAAACTAGCCGTGAAAAGGGTGTCCGCGGTCTTCCAGAAATTAAAAATGAACGACTCAACTGTGAGACATGCAAGTTAAGTAAGTACAGGAGAGTCTCATTTAAATCAAATTTTGAAACTAGACGGAAAAATCCACTTGAACTTTTATATGCCGACGTCTGGGGCCCAAGCCCAGTTTTAGGTAAAAACGGTGAGAGATACTTTCTCTCAATAATTGACGACTTCTCTAAACGTACCTCCTTGTACCCTATCAGAGAAAAATCAGAGGTCGCGGAAATTCTATCTCGCCATATTATTCGTGCAGAGAAATTCCTCGAAAGATCTGTGAAAGCAGTCAGAACCGATAACGGTTCAGAATTTGTTAATTCTTATTTTCAGAATTTTTGTGCTGATTCAGGGGTTTTTCACGAGAAAACCAATACTTTTACACCGGAGCAGAATGGGGTCGTCGAAAGATATAACCAGACTGTCCTAAATGGTACACGTGCATTACTGCACGAAAGTGGTTTAAGTCCTAGTTTCTGGCCTGAAGCAATGCTTCATTTCACCTACGTCTGGAACCGTATATGTCATAAGAATCAAAAGAAGACTCCGTTCGAACTTTATGGAGGCTTCAGACCATCGGTACGTCACCTCAAACCTTTCGGCTGCCTGGCTTATGTAGGGGTACCAAGGCAAACTCGTAAAAAGTTAGATTCAAAAGCCCGAAAAGGATACTTAGTGGGATATGCCTTACAAACTAAAGGATTCCGAATTTGGATTCCTGAAAATAATAAAGTGGTAGAAACAATTAACGTTTCGTTCAGGGAAGATATAATGTTTAAAGATGACCAAAGTGCAAGCGGTGGAGCAGCACTGGGCCAAGGTGAGTACGTCGAATTCTATCCCAAATGGTGGAAAGATTCGGAAGTAGAAGACACTGAAGGCCGGCCAGGGCCAAGCCATTCCATACCTGATGAAGGAAGACCAGGTCCGAGCCATTCCAGTGAACCAACCGAATCAACCTCCGACTCGGATGATAGTAGTGCCTCCGACTCGGATGATAGTAGTACTCCTGACGAAGACACACCGGTCCAAAGCACTGATGTGATCTGGACAAGAATACCGTGTCCAAGAAAGGTCGGATCTCGTGTAGATATTTACTATTACCCCAAAGACAGTAACATCAGACTACGGTCTCATCAAGAAATTGAAAGGTACTGTTTAAAACATAATATTATGTATAACCCCACTTTATTTTCATTTCAAGGATCTGATCTGACGAGTGGAGATGTTTACAATACTCCCTCAGCCAGCTACTGTAAGACCTCCTCCTGACTAGAGGATGTTATTATCCCACGAACTTTTAAACAGGCCTTGAAGTCTGATCAAAAGGCTGAATGGCAAAAAGCTATGGAAAGGGAAATTGCCGTCATGAAAACTCGCAAAGTTTGGCATCTAACTTTGTTACCTAGTAATTTACAGGCTGTAGGTTGCCGCTGGGTTTATACCATCAAGAGGGACGAATTTGGTCGCATAGCCCGGTTTAAGGCTAGACTCGTCGCCCAAGGTTTTAAGCAAGTACGGGGAGAGAGCTACGACGAGACATTTAGTCCAGTTATAAATTTCAGCTTAGTCCGTTTCTTTTTCTCCCTACTTGTAGTTTCCCAAAAATGGTCGCATGTACAATGCGACATTACAAGTGCTTACCTCTATGCGCCCTTAGAGGAAGATATTTTTATGACCCAGCCACCAGGTTTTGTTGAACCAGGAAAGGAAAACTTGGTATGTAAACTACAAAAGGCTATTTATGGTTTACACCAAAGCGGAAGAGCTTGGTATTTTGAAATTGATAAGGTGTTACTTTCCATAGGCTTTACTAAACTTACGAGTTGCAACTGTGTCTATATTTATAAATCGAAGCTGGTATTACTTTTATATGTAGACGACTTAGTAATTTTTGGACAGAACCCTAAAATTGTAGATGAGGCATTTAATAAACTACAGTCTTATTTTGATTTAAAGATCCTAGGTAAGACAAGAAAATTATTGGGTGTAGAGTTTGTTGAAGAAGAAAACTTTATGACGATGCATCAAGAATCATATATTGATGAAATTTGTAACCGTTTTAAGTCTTTTAATTTTCCAGTTTCATCACTCCCAATAAGTAAAGGCTGTATATATACAAAAATGAACTGCCCTCAAACTTATACAGAAATTGAAGAAATGGCTCATATTCCCTATCGCAGTGTTCTAGGATGTTTATCCTTTTTATCTAGTAGGACGAGACCCGACATAGCTTATGCCGTGAATATATTTAGTCAGTTCCAGTCAAACCCGGGTATGACTCATTGGAATGGACTATTACGTTTGCTAGGGTATGTAAGCAGTACCCGTAAACTACGGCTTAACTTAACTCAGGGTAAGCCCCAGGTTATTTGTTTTTCGGATGCAGACTTCGCTGCAAACCGTGATGACCGCACCTCCTTAGGTGGTCAAGTGGTCTTGCTAGACAAAAGCCCCGTCAGTTGGCGTACGTTTAAAGAAAAGTGTGTCAGTTTATCAACGATGGAGGCTGAGTTTGTCGCGATGACCGAAGCCGCCAAAGAGGTTGTCTGGTTAGATCGGATTTTGGAGGAATGCAATAATTCCGGTATTTTAACTGTGGGTAAACTTGAGTCCCGTCTTTTTGTAGATAATAGAGCTGCAATAGATTTTATTAAATCTCCAGTCGAGAACCAAAGATCAAAACATATCGACGTTAAACTTTTCTTCATAAGGGACTTGATCCAAAGAAATGTTTTTGGGGTTACTTATGTTAAAAGTAAAGATAACTTAGCTGACATCTTTACTAAACCCCTGACCAAACAAGAGCTTCAACGCATAATAAAAGAATTTTTCTCCTTATTTTAAAACATTGTTTTTTTTGTATATACTGAGACTGGTATCTCTTTGCATTGTTTTATTTTTGTTAATAGATGTATACAATGCAATTATATATGGTTCAAACATAAAGATTTTTCTTATGGGGGAGTTTTTGGTAGAAATCACTTAGCTCATTTATTTGTAACATCTCTTTTACTCATCTTTAATATGTATGTATATATAATGATTATAGTATCAGTGATTATGTCTATACACTCTGAAATAGTTACCAATATGTTCCTAATTTTTGTTCTGCAAAATATAGCCATTTTCCGTATAATTGACATTGTTTTTAATGTGTATGTGTGAATGAAGTCATTGGCCAATGCAGTGTGAATGATGTATCTTGTTATGTATATATTTGTATATATTGTGTGATTTTAATCCTATATGTTTACATGTCAATTCTTATAATCCACCTACTTCTTCACTGTAATATTTATTTTAAAGGAATTATTTACTTTTATGTAAAATGTTTGTGTAAAAGAGTGTAAAAACTTGTGCTATTTGAATGAACCACTGAAACTCCTGTCCTCAACTACATTTGTAATGCGAATTCGTAATTGTATTCTCTTATAATGGTTTTTTTGAAAATGTAATGTATAGAGGAAATATACTTAGCTTGCTGTACGCAATTTTGTTGTACAAGATTTTTTTGGTTTAGTTAGAGAATGGGTGTTAGCATAACATGGTCGGAAGTTCTTTGGCTAGGTTTTTTTTGAAGCAGTTTTTTTTTAGCAAGTGATCTGAGGGGGGGCAAAATGTTAGCAAAACGTGTGTTTGCTACCCCTTTCTTTCTTTGATCACATCACTTGCGATAATTTATATTACGTAATCTCTTTCTTTAATTATTCAAAGCTCGCGTCGTTGAGCGCGAGCCTGTTATCTGCCGTCACGTGACGTCAGCGTCGTGACGTATTCGACTGGCTATAAATAGCTCGCGTGTGTAGTCGGCCGGAACGAGATTGGTGCTGTTTCTTTCGACACTTGTTGCTCGGTTTGAGCTCGATACGAGCGTATTACTAGTCTGCCACTGTTTTTTATTTTTGGCTTTTATTGCCATGCAAATACAGTTTTTTTATATACATTAACAGGAGCCTGCCGCCGCCATTATTTAGCATCCCTTTTGAAGCGACATTTTCGCTATTCCGCTTTTAAGAACGGATATTCTTCATTTACCGGCTTATTCATCATCGCTTGCATGTTTTCTACACCTATCTTGTTTTCAGACTGACCAGTTTATTTCTTCTGTAAAAATTATAAAGATCTGTACAGACAGCAATAGTACTGGTAACGTACTTCATTTATTATTTGTGTGTTATAACTTGCATTTGATTTTTTTTTTGTTACTTACGTTGTGCATTACGAATAAAGTAATTATTGTTAAATCTTAAACCCTTTCAGTTATCTTTATTTTGTTGCAATATATTTTTAACTTAATACATTTCTAGCTTCAGTATAGTTGTTTTTTTATTGTAAAGTTAAAGAGACATAGTTACCTCAATTTACCTTTTTTTTTCACGCTTCCTATGCTTTACAGGATATACTGCTTTTAATTTAATTGCCGGGCTTTAACAAACGGCAAACTTGCCCGTTGCCCAACAATACTTTAAGGTTATGGGCCAGCTTAGTGTAAATTGCAATAGATATAAGTGTTTAACTTTGTTTATTTAAGGCCATAACTATTCTGAAATTTGTTTTTGCGATATTGTTTTTATCTGGTGTATATGTTTCTTTGACTTGAGTAAAAGAGATGAGTAAGGCTTATTGATATATATATGTGTTTTTTTTATATTGCTTGTTATATATAACGCATTTACCCTTGTAAAGTTTATACCACCTCCCAGAATAAGAGAGGGGGGGGCAGACTGAGTACCAGTTTTTATTACGAAAAACTTGCAAATTTTTATATATATATATATATATACTTGAAAAGTTAGGTTAAATACCGAGCAAAAGAAAAAAATTGTTACTGTAAATTTAAAGGTAGCTTTGAGATGCTTTGCAGTTTTTATTGAATTTTTTTTTAAACTGTATTTGAATTTTGTATCTCCTGCCTGTTTTTTTTTTTACCAGTATGGCCAGCTCAAATGTTTATGGTATAGAAAAACTTAGCTCACAAAACTATGAGCAATGGGCTAGCGATATTAAATTTGTACTTATTGAAAGAGGCCTGTGGGATATAGTCAATGGCACGGAAGTTGCTCCCAAGGTCGGTACTAAGGATGAAGTTGCAGGAACAGGAACGGGGGTTGTAACGGAAAAGGAACTTAAAGAATTTAAAACGCGTTCACAAGTTGCCCTCTCGGTACTGTATTTAAGCATTGAGCAAAATTATAGAAAGATAATTGAACAGATCGAGGACCCAGTTCTTGCATGGAAGTCACTGAAAGCTAACTTCATTCCAGATTCAAGGGCACAGCACATGTCAATTTTTACTGACTTATGTAACTGCAAAATAAATTCAGGGGAAAGCATCAATCTTTACGCTTCAAGGTTAATGCGTATTTTTAATCAGCTCCTAGAACTTGATAAGACCTTTAGCGAGATCTATGCATCTTTTCAGCTATTGAGATATTTACCCCCAAAGTTTGATGGCATAGTGCAAGCTATTTTACGGTGGCCTAAAGAGGAATTCACGTTTCAGAAAGTTTTAACGAATCTGATTGCTGAGGAGACTCACTTAAATTTGCGTGAGTCTGACCACCGGGAAAGGTTAATTTCAGTTGCGCAGGTTACTGAGAGGAAAGAACCTTCTAAGGTTATTTGCCATTTCTGCCAACAACCGGGACATATAAGACCTAACTGTTATCGTCTCAAGAAAGAAAAGTACAGGTATCGATCTCCATCTCGTAACCTAAGAAAAATTAGTTACTCGCCTGAAAGACAAAATTTAAAAACTCGCTCTAGAGATAATAGTCCCGAAAGGGATAACAGCCCCAATAAAACTAAGCAATCTAAACCTCTAGGCCCAAAGAAACGGTTCGGAAAGAATAGGAATCGGAAGCAATCAAATTTAGCCGTCCACGTCGAAGCTAATTTCACAGAGGTCACTGAACTGTCTGATTGGACGTTTGACTCAGCAGCTTCTCATCACTTTTGCCGTAACCGAGAGCTATTCTCTTCATTTGTACCTTTAGTTAATGAGAAAATGGCTGTGGCTATTGAGGGGATAACGTTTGAAATTGAGGGTAAAGGCGATGTTAATTTAAAAATCGGCCAAAGAAATTTCGTCCTTAGGAACGTGATGTTCTCGCCTAAGTTAAGGCGCAATTTAATATCAGGACCGAAATTGGATGCCGATGGTATGACATTTACGGGTGAAAATGGTGTGGTTACTATTTCCTATCGTGGAAAAATTCTATTCAAAGCCCACCTTAAAAATGGAATCTATGGCATTCACGCCCGGGTACCCAAATCACAACAACGTCATTTGAAATTAGAAGCTTCTACCGCCATTAAAAAGAAGGGGGATTTGGAGCGATGGCATCAGAACCTCGCACACATAAGCCCTACTTTAATTGCTCAAACTAGCCGTGAAAAGGGTGTCCGCGGTCTTCCAGAAATTAAAAATGAACGACTCAACTGTGAGACATGCAAGTTAAGTAAGTACAGGAGAGTCTCATTTAAATCAAATTTTGAAACTAGACGGAAAAATCCACTTGAACTTTTATATGCCGACGTCTGGGGCCCAAGCCCAGTTTTAGGTAAAAACGGTGAGAGATACTTTCTCTCAATAATTGACGACTTCTCTAAACGTACCTCCTTGTACCCTATCAGAGAAAAATCAGAGGTCGCGGAAATTCTATCTCGCCATATTATTCGTGCAGAGAAATTCCTCGAAAGATCTGTGAAAGCAGTCAGAACCGATAACGGTTCAGAATTTAATTCTTATTTTCAGAATTTTTGTGCTGATTCAGGGGTTTTTCACGAGAAAACCAATACTTTTACACCGGAGCAGAATGGGGTCGTCGAAAGATATAACCAGACTGTCCTAAATGGTACACGTGCATTACTGCACGAAAGTGGTTTAAGTCCTAGTTTCTGGCCTGAAGCAATGCTTCATTTCACCTACGTCTGGAACCGTATATGTCATAAGAATCAAAAGAAGACTCCGTTCGAACTTTATGGAGGCTTCAGACCATCGGTACGTCACCTCAAACCTTTCGGCTGCCTGGCTTATGTAGGGGTACCAAGGCAAACTCGTAAAAAGTTAGATTCAAAAGCCCGAAAAGGATACTTAGTGGGATATGCCTTACAAACTAAAGGATTCCGAATTTGGATTCCTGAAAATAATAAAGTGGTAGAAACAATTAACGTTTCGTTCAGGGAAGATATAATGTTTAAAGATGACCAAAGTGCAAGCGGTGGAGCAGCACTGGGCCAAGGTGAGTACGTCGAATTCTATCCCAAATGGTGGAAAGATTCGGAAGTAGAAGACACTGAAGGCCGGCCAGGGCCAAGCCATTCCATACCTGAAGGAAGACCAGGTCCGAGCCATTCCAGTGAACCAACCGAATCAACCTCCGACTCGGATGATAGTAGTGCCTCCGACTCGGATGATAGTAGTACTCCTGACGAAGACACACCGGTCCAAAGCACTGATGTGATCTGGACAAGAATACCGTGTCCAAGAAAGGTCGGATCTCGTGTAGATATTTACTATTACCCCAAAGACAGTAACATCAGACTACGGTCTCATCAAGAAATTGAAAGGTACTGTTTAAAACATAATATTATGTATAACCCCACTTTATTTTCATTTCAAGGATCTGATCTGACGAGTGGAGATGTTTACAATACTCCCTCAGCCAGCTACTGTAAGACCTCCTCCTGACTAGAGGATGTTATTATCCCACGAACTTTTAAACAGGCCTTGAAGTCTGATCAAAAGGCTGAATGGCAAAAAGCTATGGAAAGGGAAATTGCCGTCATGAAAACTCGCAAAGTTTGGCATCTAACTTTGTTACCTAGTAATTTACAGGCTGTAGGTTGCCGCTGGGTTTATACCATCAAGAGGGACGAATTTGGTCGCATAGCCCGGTTTAAGGCTAGACTCGTCGCCCAAGGTTTTAAGCAAGTACGGGGAGAGAGCTACGACGAGACATTTAGTCCAGTTATAAATTTCAGCTTAGTCCGTTTCTTTTTCTCCCTACTTGTAGTTTCCCAAAAATGGTCGCATGTACAATGCGACATTACAAGTGCTTACCTCTATGCGCCCTTAGAGGAAGATATTTTTATGACCCAGCCACCAGGTTTTGTTGAACCAGGAAAGGAAAACTTGGTATGTAAACTACAAAAGGCTATTTATGGTTTACACCAAAGCGGAAGAGCTTGGTATTTTGAAATTGATAAGGTGTTACTTTCCATAGGCTTTACTAAACTTACGAGTTGCAACTGTGTCTATATTTATAAATCGAAGCTGGTATTACTTTTATATGTAGACGACTTAGTAATTTTTGGACAGAACCCTAAAATTGTAGATGAGGCATTTAATAAACTACAGTCTTATTTTGATTTAAAGATCCTAGGTAAGACAAGAAAATTATTGGGTGTAGAGTTTGTTGAAGAAGAAAACTTTATGACGATGCATCAAGAATCATATATTGATGAAATTTGTAACCGTTTTAAGTCTTTTAATTTTCCAGTTTCATCACTCCCAATAAGTAAAGGCTGTATATATACAAAAATGAACTGCCCTCAAACTTATACAGAAATTGAAGAAATGGCTCATATTCCCTATCGCAGTGTTCTAGGATGTTTATCCTTTTTATCTAGTAGGACGAGACCCGACATAGCTTATGCCGTGAATATATTTAGTCAGTTCCAGTCAAACCCGGGTATGACTCATTGGAATGGACTATTACGTTTGCTAGGGTATGTAAGCAGTACCCGTAAACTACGGCTTAACTTAACTCAGGGTAAGCCCCAGGTTATTTGTTTTTCGGATGCAGACTTCGCTGCAAACCGTGATGACCGCACCTCCTTAGGTGGTCAAGTGGTCTTGCTAGACAAAAGCCCCGTCAGTTGGCGTACGTTTAAAGAAAAGTGTGTCAGTTTATCAACGATGGAGGCTGAGTTTGTCGCGATGACCGAAGCCGCCAAAGAGGTTGTCTGGTTAGATCGGATTTTGGAGGAATGCAATAATTCCGGTATTTTAACTGTGGGTAAACTTGAGTCCCGTCTTTTTGTAGATAATAGAGCTGCAATAGATTTTATTAAATCTCCAGTCGAGAACCAAAGATCAAAACATATCGACGTTAAACTTTTCTTCATAAGGGACTTGATCCAAAGAAATGTTTTTGGGGTTACTTATGTTAAATGTAAAGATAACTTAGCTGACATCTTTACTAAACCCCTGACCAAACAAGAGCTTCAACGCATAATAAAGAATTTTTCTCCTTATTTTAAAACATTGTTTTTTTTGTATATACTGAGACTGGTATCTCTTTGCATTGTTTTATTTTTGTTAATAGATGTATACAATGCAATTATATATGGTTCAAACATAAAGATTTTTCTTATGGGGGAGTTTTTGGTAGAAATCACTTAGCTCATTTATTTGTAACATCTCTTTTACTCATCTTTAATATGTATGTATATAATGATTATAGTATCAGTGATTATGTCTATACACTCTGAAATAGTTACCAATATGTTCCTAATTTTTGTTCTGCAAAATATAGCCATTTTCCGTATAATTGACATTGTTTTTAATGTGTATGTGTGAATGAAGTCATTGGCCAATGCAGTGTGAATGATGTATCTTGTTATGTATATATTTGTATATATTGTGTGATTTTAATCCTATATGTTTACATGTCAATTCTTATAATCCACCTACTTCTTCACTGTAATATTTATTTTAAAGGAATTATTTACTTTTATGTAAAATGTTTGTGTAAAAGAGTGTAAAAACTTGTGCTATTTGAATGAACCACTGAAACTCCTGTCCTCAACTACATTTGTAATGCGAATTCGTAATTGTATTCTCTTATAATGGTTTTTTTGAAAATGTAATGTATAGAGGAAATATACTTAGCTTGCTGTACGCAATTTTGTTGTACAAGATTTTTTTGGTTTAGTTAGAGAATGGGTGTTAGCATAACATGGTCGGAAGTTCTTTGGCTAGGTTTTTTTTGAAGCAGTTTTTTTTTAGCAAGTGATCTGAGGGGGGGCAAAATGTTAGCAAAACGTGTGTTTGCTACCCCTTTCTTTCTTTGATCACATCACTTGCGATAATTTATATTACGTAATCTCTTTCTTTAATTATTCAAAGCTCGCGTCGTTGAGCGCGAGCCTGTTATCTGCCGTCACGTGACGTCAGCGTCGTGACGTATTCGACTGGCTATAAATAGCTCGCGTGTGTAGTCGGCCGGAACGAGATTGGTGCTGTTTCTTTCGACACTTGTTGCTCGGTTTGAGCTCGATACGAGCGTATTACTAGTCTGCCACTGTTTTTTATTTTTGGCTTTTATTGCCATGCAAATACAGTTTTTTTATATACATTAACAGGAGCCTGCCGCCGCCATTATTTAGCATCCCTTTTGAAGCGACATTTTCGCTATTCCGCTTTTAAGAACGGATATTCTTCATTTACCGGCTTATTCATCATCGCTTGCATGTTTTCTACACCTATCTTGTTTTCAGACTGACCAGTTTATTTCTTCTGTAAAAATTATAAAGATCTGTACAGACAGCAATAGTACTGGTAACGTACTTCATTTATTATTTGTGTGTTATAACTTGCATTTGATTTTTTTTTTTGTTACTTACGTTGTGCATTACGAATAAAGTAATTATTGTTAAATCTTAAACCCTTTCAGTTATCTTTATTTTGTTGCAATATATTTTTAACTTAATACATTTCTAGCTTCAGTATAGTTGTTTTTTTATTGTAAAGTTAAAGAGACATAGTTACCTCAATTTACCTTTTTTTTTCACGCTTCCTATGCTTTACAGGATATACTGCTTTTAATTTAATTGCCGGGCTTTAACAAACGGCAAACTTGCCCGTTGCCCAACAAAGACGTCCATTGCTTTGTCTACCCTTGACGCAGAACCACAGACGTCTCCGCTGCCAATGGTGCGATGACAGAAGGATGTGGACGGCAGAATGGAATGAAATTGTCTTTACTGACGAGTCACGCTTCTGTCTGCAACACCACGATGGTCGCATTCGAGTCTGGAGACACCGTGAAGAGAGGATGCTGAACAGCTGCGTTATGCACCGCCACACTGGTCCTGCACCGGGTATTATGGTATGCGACGGTATTGGATTGTTAGTTCTGGACGGTCTAGTACGTTCTGATAAAGTTAAATTAGCAGAGTAAAGGCGCAGCAGAGCATGTAGAGTTGAAGATAATTGTGAAGCAAGCACCGAAGGCATCTATTATACTAACATGGATATCACTCTCGCACACCTCTAGTACGCATTGCCGGTACTTTAAACAGCCAGCGCTACATCTCCGAGGTGTTGGAGCCAGTTGTCCTTCCTTACCTTCAGGGCTTGCCTACAGCCATATTTCAACAGGATAATGCGCGACCACACGTGGCACGCATTGTCCAACGGTTCTTCGTCAATCACCAGATTGAATTGCTTCCCTGGCAGCCTCGCTCTCCGGATCTTTCGCCGATAGAAAACATGTGGTCGATGGTTGCTCTACGATTGACCCAGATTCCATCCCCAGCTGCCACAGCAGATCAACTTTGGCAACGTGTGGAAGCTGCTTGGTCTGCTGTACCCCAAGAACTCATCCAAAGTCTCTTTGAATCAATGCCGAGGCGTGTGGCAGCGGTGATCTCCAACAATGGCGGCTACTCTGGCTACTGATTTTGGCAGGAACCACACTTCATAGAAGTCTATAAATTTAATCATTTGATACTTGGTCAACATGTTATCTACAAAATAAATTTTGTTGTGATATCTCGTCTTTCTTGGTGTTGCAATTTGGGTGGCCAGCAGTGTATATTGTAGATTTGTAAATGGATTTTCGTGAAAGATTAAATAAGGCAGATAATCTAAAATTTGGATGCCTTTCCTGAAGCACCCAAGGGAAAATATACCATATTAGCACATATAGCTGCAATTTAATTATATTTAAAATATTTTTAGGAAGGTTGAGGATGTATTTAAATTATTAATGGATAAAAGAAATCATTTAAGCACTGCCAACAAAAGTATATCTAAAACATATTACAAGTAAACTTTCAGAACATTAGAAATACATAACTGGTACTAATCAAAAATATAAACAGAAAAACATACAAAAAGTTAAATTACCTTTTAATTTTTGAGACATAGATAGAAAATTATAGAGCCAGCTTATGAACTGTAGAGTCTATGTTATCGATGAAGATGTAAAAGGAGCACCATATTCTGTGTTGATGAAAAGATTCTCCTGGTAGGCTAGTATAGATTTTAGACCACTCAAATATTAGTATGGCCGAGATTGAATGAAGATGTTATCGACACCTGATGGCTGACAACGATCAGGAACACATAAAGACGTATAGTGAATGTACAACGTCCACAATGATTTAATAACTAATAAATGTGAACCGCATACCAAGGATTCATACGCAAACAGGATAAATAAACTTGAACTCTCAAAAACTCCAGTCTGCAACTTCTCTAAAAAAAACATGCCTTTGTTTTAACTAGAGTATTTTCGAAGAACTTAAGGTTTCACAAAAAAAATTATATCATACACAATGATCTCCAATAAAAAAAACTGCATACAGTAAGAACCATGCTGGTCTAACATAAACTGGCACGTTTATGAGTGACTGGAGACACGTGTATGAGTGACCTAACAGGTATGCTTGCAAAGCACTTCTGACGAATATTTCAGCTCAAAAACATGGCTTCTCCCACCGGATCGAGCCGAAGCTCTTTCCTGGGGGGAGCTACCAATTCCTCACACACAGTAAGTAAAAATCTCAAGAGTGTAATGATATGATATCCCCTCTTTCAAATCTGGACAGAGTGGGGAAGGAAGTAAGGTTGCCATAAACGGAAAACCGCCAAAATAATGTGCGAACAACGTTGCGAGCACAATAGAAAACAGTGAAGAACACACCAAGCAAGTACTTAAGTTTCGCCAAAAACTCGTATTGGTGTTGGCATACTATTAACCGCTCTTTTCAAAGGAAAACGACAAGTTGGACCCTGATGCGAGGCTTGTAGGAACCAAGCCAGTACCCAAAAGCGAGGCTAGCAATTGTAAGCAGACCAGTTCACCATACAGCTGTTTAAGAATAATAGAGCAGATCCAAGAAACCTATTTAACGTGGTAACACTGGGTACAAAAGCAATTGACATGTAAACGTCCTGCTTTCAAGCATACACAAGCTGACATGATACGAATGATATCTTAAACTGAGTCCATAAGGAATTGTGCGAAATAACATTATCTTTAAGAAAAGCCGTTACTGGACCAGAACACACTAAGCATGGGAATTCCCGGAACACCCACAAGGAATTGTCCAAATAGGAACCATATAATAATTGAAAGAAAGTAAACAAAATTATAAAATTTGGACTAGGATTACTAAAAGTTAATAAAAAGAGGTTAGATTTAATTAATAAAAACTGTAACGAAAAATCATCGTTACAGTATTAGTTGAGAAAACCATGATACTGAGCTGTCATGGACTTTCCTGAGACATTTTAACCCCTTCTTACAAATAAACATTCTTTGTATATGCTTATTACATAACTTCATATCCCTTTTATAAAACATTCATCAGAACATTTTAACAGAATTTTTCTCCTGAGTGAGAAACATTTCTAACAATTACTGAGAGAGTGAACTGTAACATTACAGCGGATTGTAGCTAGTTCTTGTTTATATAAATACAGTATTAGTAGATTATATATTCCTGAAAACATCATTTGACATAGCATTTTTCAATTTATGCTACTTTTCATGAGATTAGAAAAAAGAAAAATTATAATGAAAATAATAAATGGGAAAAATATAAGATGCAATTCATACCATGAATAGTTTCATTTGCACAGTAGTACACATATTTTGCATTACTACTTAGTTTCCATTCAGAAGGATCTGGAATGCCTAAAATACAAAAAACAAAAAGTGAAACAATTATTGACAGTTTTACAAACTACATTTTTTACAACTGGTATTCACTACAAAAAAGAAATATAACAGTCAAATAACACTTTTAATGACAGGTATGTTACAAACTCTTAATTTTACAGTTTAAAGAAATAACATAACTTAAACTTTTAACACTATTGCAGTATGTGGAGATATCTGATAATTTAAAACATAAAATTTCTAAAGTTCCTAAGTGTTATGCTTCAGAGAGAAAATAGTGAAAACCATCAATATATATAAGACTACAATAATTTGATATATCAAAACACTATAATTGGGGACATGCATAAATATATATAAACCATTCCACTGAATTTTTAATGTAGAATATAAGCAGAACTTAATGGCTTTCAACATCATTATAACTAACTAACACACACACACACACACATATATATATATATATATATTAATTAATTAGAATTATATTTATTTAAAGTTGTGGATGAACAAAGAATTTTCAAATAGCTGTTATTTTTACATCAGTATAGTTTCAGTCACAAAATTTGTTAACTCTAAACTCCACGTCAGCCCCCCACGCTTTCGCATATCAGCAAGAGAAAGATAACAGGTCGCGCCATAACAATTCCGCCAGCACTAAGTCCGGAGGACAAGCGCAATGACTAATTTGCCACCAAGTTGGAATTAAACAAAATTAAAAGTTAAACCTCACAAAAAGGGGATAGCAACGGGAAAAATAAAAGAGGGTAGAAAAGAGTCCCCGGTACCACTGCAGTTCCGTCCAACTTTTTTTTTTCTTCTCTTTTGTACTAACTAAATATGTTAAATGGTTAATTTTTCATATTTACCTTTCATAATTAACTAAATATTCATAACATGATAACTTATACTACAAAATTATAATGACAAACCAATCTATATTTAACTATAGAAAGACAGTTTTTTGAAAGTTTAATAAGCTGAACATATCTCATTTCACGGTAAATTAATTATACATACACATACATACATATAGTATATATATGAGAGTGTGTTTGCTAGGAAATAAATCACATTACCTGTATATACATTAACTTTTGGCAAAACTCTGTTTACGTTACAGTATTTTTCTGCTTCTTTTGCTGCTTTAGATGACCACGCACCAGTAACAATGTAATCAACAACATCATCAGATGAAGAGCAGAGATTTAAAGGGACAGCACTGAATTGACCAGTGCCTCCTCCTTGCATAAAGATAACTTTGTAATTGTTTGGTATTTGACTACAAAGTTAAAGAAAATATTTATGATATGAATTAATTATTCTATATAAATACATTTATATGTATAATTCTATATAAATACACAAACATGAATAACTCTATATAAATGCACAAATATGTGTGATTCTATATAAAAACACAAATATGGATAAATATATATCAATACACAAATAATTAAATTAATCATAATTTTTAAATAACACACCTCTTTTCCTCTCTAGGTAATCCTACGTGAATCATTAAAGTTTAGCTATCCAAAGTTTTTATTGTATTACCTTAATCACCACAAGAAAGAACTAACTTATTGAGTATGAGCATTTTATGTCTAATATGATTTTAAGAAAGAAAAAAAAAGAAAAAAAAAACTTGCCTGTCTGACTGTATAAATGCATGTCAGACATTAAGAAATTAATAAAAATATATGTTAAAGCAATATTTACAATCAAATTTTATGGTTACAATATTGTAATTACACTTTTTTCAATCTATAAAATGAATATAATAACATGTAAAATAAATATAAAATAATTCTTTTCAAACACAAAATAAATATAGCCTGTACATGAAAGTCCAGAGTTAAAAGACCCATATTGATACTAGTATTAACAGATATACATAAACACATGAATTGATATTTTTATATGAAAGTATATCCGATAAATGAATGTTTAAAAAAATAAATATATCAAATATCAAATTAAAAAAGTCTATTTATTACAAATATATCACTTTTTATGATACATACAAGAAGTAATGGTTGGTTGGTTGAGAGCACTATGATAATTTTTTGCTACACAAGGGCTAATAACACTGAGACCTACTGCTTAAAGCTGATTCTGAACGGCTGACAAGAGGTTATGGAGAAGCTCTCTTAAGGAGGGGGGGAGAAGTATGAAATTTCTAATAGCTCTTAATATCTCTAATTAATAATATACACAAAATAAAATAAACAAATCTCATTTTTCTACCATAAACCCTTCTTCGTGAAGTGAAAAGATGATGCAAGATATATATGATTAGATAGGTTAAATTTAAAGAATAGATAAGTTTCCTTTAAAATTAATTTAACATCAGAGTAAATAAAGTTAATGCGGTAACCAAAATGCCAGCTTTCATTATATTTCCAATAGGGCATTCGCAATATATCAAGCTCTCTTAATTAAAGAGGATTTCTTTTTATCAGAAAATCATTAGAATAAGATAATCAAGCAAAGACGAGAAAACTATTTGTATGACTTCCTCATCATTAGTTTGAGAAAATATATACTATTTGTATGACTTAATTAGTTTGTAAAATAAATACTCACTAAAGTTCTCTGAGAGAGGCTTCAGCTTCATCATTTATCCTACCAAATGCAGGTCCTCTGTGAGTTAATTCTGTAAATTAAAGACAGCATACCAAAAAAAGCTTAGTAATAAATATTAAATTTCACATTTTTATAGACTTGAATGATAATATTGGGCTTATATTTTATTTCAAGTATTCACTTGATACATAAAAATTAAAGAATCTCTAAATCTTCCATTATCTATTTTTATATGTAATAATGTATTCTTTTAAAAAGCTAAGAAAAAGTACAGAAAAAAGAAAAGGAAAAAAAAAAAAATATATATATATATATATATATATATATACACACATACATACACACACACAAAAGCATTGAAACAGTTTTCCCTTTTCAAATATTAAATTTACAATAAAATAAATAAATAGAAGCAATATTTTTTAGCTTTTTGAAATTATAGATGAAAGTAAAAAAAAGCAGTAGTTTCACAGAAAAAAAGTAAAGGATATTTTGTTCATTTATGACAATCTGCTAGAAATTTAATTTCAAAGACCATGAATACATAGTACCATATGTGAGTATAATTTTGTCTAAGAAGGAAAAAAACTACAGTAATCACTCTAATAATTTTAAAATACAGACTACCTATCAGAACTACTTAAAAAAAATAATTTAAAAATTAATAAAAAATTACATTTGCGAAATGAATTCAGTTAGGGCCCTCCTCCGTGCATTGACTGCCTGGAGGTCCTTAAAATACGAAATAATATGTTTTTTTAAAAATTGAATAACAATTGAATTGATGTTCGAGTAGTATTCAAAAGGTATACAAGGAGAAAAATAAATATAATATAAATAAAATGAGAAAAAAATATAGCATCGAATTTTTGTTGTGGACCATATAATTGTTAAAAACTATTGTAAGGCTAAAGACATAATCTGAATCTTCAGTTCCACAGCTTGAAAAAGCGGAAAAAGCCAACTTTCTTAAAAGTTTTCTACAATTTTCCGATTTTAATTGTACTTCTATTAGCGTTTAATTTTATTTCAAGTTAAGTTGGGGGGGCCACGCCCCCCCCCCCCCCCTCCCGACGCTACGCCTATGTTCTTCGGACTTTAACATTATCAACATTATTATTTTGTAAAAGGGAAGCGAAATCAGTGTTTTCTTCTTAATTAAAACTTTCCCATATTTTGCACGATTTCTCCTTAAATGCAACTGGCGGCAACTAAATTCCCATGTACTGAAAGAAAGGCTGGGAGACAAATTTAAACATATCGACTCATGCGAAGAGTCAAACATGAACGGGGGTCAAACAGTTCGGTCTAAAGATCTGAATTGACCCGGGGCAGTACGAAGCCTATCCAGCTGCATCTAGTCTTAATTTCCGTTTTTCTAACTCTTCCGTGAATTACGCAATACATTATTTTTAGCACCTTTATCTAATACGGTGGGGTTTTAAAATTCACGTTGCAATTAATGTCTCATTTGGATAGTAATTTGAAATTCGGTGTTTATGCAGTCTACAGGACATCGCGGGAGCGAATCCCGCGATGTCCTGTAGAATAGTCCCGCCGTAAGTCAAAAATGGACATTACACTCATAAAGATTCATAAAAGCTCGCGTTCCTCTGCATCGTGAAGGTGAAAATATCAGCCAACCGTATTTTTATTGCATTTATACGTCGCCCGTTTTTGTCTGTCGCGTTCTGAAGGTGACTATGACTAAGTCTGCCCCAGAGCTCATTATCGCGCAACATAAAACTTATAATAACCGTTCGCCAAACCGTGCCAAGGGATACCCATTTTGTGTACTTTACTGACACAAACTTTTAGAAGGGAAAAATCATTAAAAAATTTTTTTTAATGATTTCTTGCCACATCCTTTCACACACACGTGCATACCTAAAAGGAAAAAAATTAAAAAAGGATAAACTATACTCTTCACCTGTCATTCAAATCATAAAACACATAACACGATAAGGGATATGATTAATAGATAAAAATTTATCAGTTATTATGGGCGGTAATTTTTTATGTAACCGAGGTTATCAAGTACTTAACTTCGCCAACATTCGCATATTTCTTAATTTTTGATATGATGTCAAAAGAAGTAAAATATGATGGAACGTGATATATGTCGAGATGATATTCAATTACACATTAATCAGACATCATTACTCCAGATATGTAGACATGTTGAAAATTTACACTACATATACAGAACCAGAAACTCAAATAATCACGAGGTGTTCTTCAATTACGCTGTGATTTACTGTTACACTTATTCAATATCTTTAAAAAGATCATATGTACCTGAAAATTCAATCAAAGGGAGAATTTCTGCACAACAAAGACTTTTTTCGATATTTCAGTCATAAAAGTTTGAAAATAAAAATCTACGATTTAGCTTTGAAAAATAACGAGTCATGCTTTTGAAAAGAATGAACATCTCCTTCATTACAGATTAATCTACAGGGTGGCTAATAAATACTGTAACACTCCAAAAAATAAGAGTTAATTTTAATCGTTTGGAAAAACAATTTATCTATCTATTTGTGTGATTGGCAACTTTTTGTAAACGCAGACGATTTTTGTTTAAAGTAAAACATGTAGAATATTTTTAAAGATGGAAGCCAAAAGGTTAATGGTTAAACAGCTTTTTGATCGCGGATTTTCTGCAGGTAAAATATTTAAGCAATTAAAATGCCTTGGTTTTAATAGGACGTTTATATATAGGACTATAAATCGATTATTGGATACCAATAGCTGTAAAGATCGACCAAGGTCCAGTCGTCCACACACTGTTCGTACAAAAGAACGTATCAAAAGAATTCGTGAAAAGATACGAAGAAATCCACAACGTTCTGCAAATAAAATGGCTGCAGAAGAGAACATCAGTCGCAGAACTATGCAACTTATCATAAATGAAGACCTGGGTTTTCGCCCTTATCGCAAAAGAAAAGTTCAAGGTTTGACTACTGCACAAATAGTAAAAAGGTTACAAAGATGTAAGAAATTGCTGAACCGGCACGGTAGCAAAAGTGTTGAAAAAATAATTTTCTCTGATGAGAAGCTGTTTTGTACAGAACAAAGTTATAATGCTAAAAATGATGTTGTATATTCAGCAACCTTCGAGGATATACCTGAAAATCTTTGAACTGTTAAACGCTTTCAGAACAAGAATTCTGTTATGGTTTGGGCTGCAGTGTCACACAATGGAAAACTGACTCTGAAATTCATCGATAAAGGGGTAAAAATCAATGCTGAATATTACAAACAGGAAGTATTGGCTACACGTTTATTACCACATGCTAACAGATTGTATCCCAAAAAGAATTGGATATTTCAGCAAGATTCTGCACCGTCCCACCGATCCAAAACAACACAGGAATGGCTCCATGCCAATTGCCCGAAGTTTATCAAGCAAGAAGATTGGCCACCTTCTTCACCAGATCTAAATCCTTTAGACTATTGCATTTGGGGGATTTTAGAGTCTAAAGTAAATGCTAAGCAGCACAGAAGTTTGGACTCCCTCAAAGCTTCCATACCGAGTGAATGGGACAAATTACCTCATAAAATGATTCGTGCCGCAATAGGACAGTGGCGTAAGTGGTTATCTTTAGTAATCGATAAAGATGGCGGTCGATTCGAGTAAAATTATTTCATGGTAAACTTTCATGTATAATGTTCATAATATTGTTGTATTTTCCATTTTCTATTTCATCTGTGTGTAATTAAATGATTCGATATTTGTCACAGTATTTATTAGCCACCCTGTATATCATATAATCACTTTTAAAATATAAAAGGGGGAAGTACAAATAGTCAACAAAAAAGCAATAATTCAAATCATGAAAGACAGTTCTTGAATTATTGTGTCCAACATATAAAAACAGAAAAATTGTAGAACCCCAATAACAGTGAATGTCTGCTAGAGCGCTGGCTGTTTCTATGTCAACCAGATGTCAGCAAATAAAATATTAACCATCAAATGCATTAACGTGTATCATCTTATTACAGATATCAAATATTTGTGCTTCAATATGAACGAATACGAAGTCAAGTTATCTATATACAGTAACCACCGCTTATAGTGATCACTGGTTATAAGAATCAACCGTTTATAAGAATCAATATCGCGAAAACAAAAACAAATTAATTATTTCCATGTTAAAATTTTCGCTTTAAAGAATCAATCCACCGGTTTTAAGAATCAGTTTACACTCTTCGCTTTCCTTTCATTTTTCCAAAAAAGCTACTTAAACCCTCAAAAGGCACGAAGTTCTTTCTTTTTTTTTTAAAGAAAGATTGATAAGATGGGATGGAATATAGTCGTAAAATTCACCCCTTTCTTTATTAGACATAACATAATAGTTTCCCCTTAAACGCTTTACCACAACACTGTCCTATTAGCTTGACCCGGGGGCAACTTTACCCGTCCGAGTAAATCTTCGTCTGAGACTATAAGTATTGAAAGAGGTATAAACAGCCTTCTGAAAACTTCATTACGTCAAACTACCGTAGAAAACTTTTTCTTGCTCCCTTCCTGTAGTTGAAATGTTAAAACTGTTAAGCAGGTATGTTGTAACTTGTAACAAATATTGTATTTTTTTCTTCTCTTACTATAATCATGTGTATCTACTTATAGGTCTAAAAATTAAGTTTTATTTTTAAAACTATAAAAAATAATTTTAATAAAAGATAGTTAATGTAAATTAAAGAGTATTTTATGGTAAATTATCTAATATATGTATATATAGGTGTGTGTGTTCCTGTCCAAAAACCTAAATTTCAGTTATAAGAATCAACCGCTTATAAGAATCAAAAACAGTAATAACAAACGTGATTCTTATAAGCGGAAATCACTGTATATAAAACAGTTCCGTAACTGACTCACTCACTCACTGACTGACTGACTGACTGACATACAACGCACAGACCAAACCGCTGGACCTAAAGGGCTGAAAGTTTGCATGGCGATTCTTCTTATGGTGTAGGGGTGCGCTAAGAAAGATTTTTCAAAAATTCTTCTTAGCGCACCCCTACAATTCTTCTTAGATTTTTTTAAAATTAAATTTTTAAGCTGTTTTTGTAACTTTTTTTAAGTTTGAATTTAAAATAATAATTTGAGGGTTATAAAATTTATATCACGAGAAAGATCCTAAAAATTCCTTTAAAATGAGATCTTTTTCGAATCTTTAAAAATTCACCAAAAATCAGGAAATGGAGGTAAAGATTAATTTTTAGAATTTAATTTATTAAATGCTGATCACGTGATTTCTTTTTCTGGTACTTTAAATAAATTTATCGTCACGTGCATAACAACTAAATAGACAAAAAAAAAATTTTTTTTCTGCTAATGCGGCAGACGATTGGACATATTAAAATACAGTAAAAGATATGTTCCTCAAACTGTACTATATTCTTTAGTATTTATTCTATTAGATTTAATTTGAATATTTTCTTCTACATTATTTTGTCTATAAAAATATCCGTTCCGATTTTTTTTTATAAATATATTTTTTTGTTTATTTTACATCAATTGTATACATTGATCGTTGGATTTATTATATATATATATATTTATTTATTTTGGCATTAGTTGCATACATTGACCGTTGTATTTAATTTGAATGTACTCCGTAGCGAAGTGCGGGTTTTCAGCTAGTCTATATATATAAAACAGTTCTGTAACTGACTGACGTACAACGCACAGACCAAACCGCTGGACCTAAAGGGCTGAAATTTTGCATGGCGATTCTTCTTATAGTGTAGAGGTACACTAAGAAAGATTTTTGAAAAATTCTTCTTAGATTTTTTTAAAATTAAATTTTTAAGCTGTTTTAGCAACTTTTTTTAAGTTTGCATTTAAAATAATAATTTGAGGGTTATAAAATTTATATCACGAGAAAGATCATAAAAATTCCTTTAAAATGAAATCTTTTTCGAATCTTTACCTCCATTTTCTGATATTTGGTGAATTTTTAAAGATTAATTTTTAGAATTTAATTTATTAAATGCTGGTCACGTGATTTCTTATTCTGGTACTTTAAATAAATTTATCGTCACGTCCATAACAATGAAATAGACAAAAAATGTTTTTTTCCCTTGCTAATGCGGCAGACGATAAGGCGAAACGTCGCAACGTCACTGGCTACGTCAGTTTTCGTCTACTATAGATCATGTGATTATAGGGTGGCAGAAAACAGAAGCCGTTCCTATGCGTTTGCATGTGTTTTTGGACGATACCTTCATTTTGAGTTAAATAATTTAAGTTTATTTATAAAATTCCTCATATTAGTCGTATGTAACGGGCATTTTAACACTTTTTTTTCAATATTTCGCAAGGTTTAAGAGAATATAATCATTCTTTCGTTGAGAATGATTATTATTATGTTGAGATATGTATACATATCAGGATAAGTTACTTCACGCCAGCGTCTTGTATCGTAACTCCAGTCTTCCTATGTCAATAAATACGGATCACATACTGAATAAACCTTTCCGGGGTGTACCTGAATGTTTAATTTAGTGATATACCTTTGTTTAGATACCATATCTAAAGACTTTGCGTAATCTGAGAGCATTTTATTCAACAAGCTGTAAGAATGCTCATTGATTGCCATGTTAAATTATGCAATGTTTTGCCACTCCTCGCCAAACAAGAAGTAAAATCTGCAAGAGTTGAGATGTGACATGCTGCGAGACACTGCCCTATTGGACATTATCCAAAAAAATATTAAAATACTGTAAAAGATATGTTCCTCAAACTGTACTATATTAACTGTCCTATTAGATTTAATTTGAATATTTTCTTCTACATTATTTTGTCTTTAAAAATATCCTTTACGATTTTTTCATAAATATATATGTATATTTTTTTACATCAATTAGATACATTGATCGTCGTATTTATTATAAATTTATATATATATATTTTTGGGGCATTAATTGCATACATTGACCATTGTATTTAATTTGAATGCACTCCGTAGCGAAGTGCGGGTTTTCAGCTAGTTTTCTATAAATGGATATAGTTTAAGGGCCCGTTCACATAAAACCCGTCAGCGCTACTTGTATTGAAATATATTTAACCAGTTACAAACCTTCAAACGAATAGCCACGAGATTGTTGAGGTCTGTGATTGGTTTAAAATATGTCAATACGAGGAACGCTAACGCTAACGGATTCTATGTGAACAGGCCCTTAGACACATTATATAAAACTTAGAATGTTGCACGAGCACAAAAATTTTCAATGAATTATCATTATAAATTAGTTCAATTGTGGCATGAAACAATAACTTAAGTAAAAATTGGTATCTGTGTCAAAACGAGACTGAAATTAGTTTAAAGGGGAAAAGAAACTTCAAATAGAGAAAACTCAAATAATTACATAAAATATGGAACATCTTTTCTTAGATGATCAAATCACAATCCCAGAGGAGTTTCCTTTCATCCTTAAAGATTACGCTAAAGCTGCGATTCGTACAAACCCGCCAGATTTATTGGAGTGGTCAGTAAGGTAAGAAAAAAAGTCCCGTTCAATCGTTGCCGGTTTTGGCTATAGATTCAAGACAGTTGTTGAAAATTTTGATGAAAGATGCGTAAATGACGATTAAAAAATGAATTCATGAGCCATATTTAAGTGAACTATCTATGCTTTATTCAGCATATTAAGAAGACTGCCATCTTATGATCCCCATAGGGGCATCCTTTATTGTATATACTGACTCCATATTTAATCTCATATCGTACTTGACAAAATTTAATGCACTGCTTCAAAAAAATTCAGGGCCCTCTTAACATCGGTACACAAATTTTTAAAGTGAATCAAAGCAGAACCATAAAACAAAAGATTTCCAAAATTTTCAGCGGTTATAAATATTTTCAATTACGATGTGATTTCAATTAATTTTAAACTTTTTCAACAATAATCTTTTAACTTCTTGTGAAGCACAACTGAATGCGAAGTTTAACTATTTTATCTCATAATTACTATGAATACAACAGAAAAATGTGGCCAATTCAAATGAAATTTCATTAGTTTATGCACCTAAATTTATTGCAAACAGTTTAATTAACAGAAATCAATTCAAGGATACCGTTGTGGTACACGTAGTCTTTACTAACATCTAGAATTATAATGATTTATATCTTTTTTATGTACCTTAATGGGTCATACGAAATACGACTTAAGGCTGCTGTGTACCAACCCTATTGGAATCGTTCACCTCAATGTTAACCTAAGGAGAAAATTTGTCTACTATTTACAGATACATGAATGCTGATAATCTAATAAAAATGGTATTTTCAGATAGCCTGAACTCTTCTGCACCTTGCAATAGGTTTCATTTTATAAATTTCGTCCATCAAAGGATATGAGCGTTTAAAACACACTATACCAGATCCCCCCCCCCCCCAATTATTTAAATTTAAAAATGTTATTTGCATTCTTGTTTTATAAACGAAAAATGCCCCAAAATGTAAAGTTTCTTTCTCAAATACGGAATACAATTCAAAAATAACAACCTTTAAATCCAAGTCGGCAATCCTTGGACAAATTTTCTCCATAGGTTAACACTGAGGTGAGCGAATCCAATAGGGTTAGTACACAGCAGCCTCAATAAACCTAATTTATTGCTCTAGAACTAGAAGGCTGATTAGTGCATATACTATTCAAGAGTAATTTAAGGAAAAATAATAAAGACAAAATTAAAATAGGACCATATTAAAAGGGAAACGACTACATTGCCTTTTGAAATGTCTCATCAGTATAGATTAAAATACAACGAATCGTAACATTTGAGTTAACATTTATGAACAATTCAGAATCTTAAACAAACACACAAAATGAAATATTACACTGGCAACGGAAAGTGATTCAGAATATCACTCCTCATTAGAATCAAATAATATGAAGTTCTTGAACGTAATGTAGCAATTATACATGTGAAGTTCGTTTATTAAAGTGGCAGCAGCTAAGAGTAAAACAATAAGTACCCCATCACATCACCAAAGTCTGATTAAAAAAGCGGACTTTTTTGCGAGAATACTGGTTACAGTATAAAAAAATTTCAAGTCTCTTATGTCGGCACATTAAATGCAGCATTCGAAGCTTTTGGAACAAACTCTGCAATAGTCAAAACAGTATGCAGACCATCTATCGCATTCTTAAGAAGCAGTCTACCCTACAGGCTTCTGGAGGGACGCTGCTTTATCGGGGAATTTGTATCAATTGCCCCTATCGTCAAGCTGTTCTTTTTGGTCAGAACCTTTACCCTACTTCGCATCACCCTCCTCTTCCGTACGCTCTTACCAATGTGATGGGGAAGTTAGACAACCCTATTGCTACTCCGGAGCTCCAGTTAGCGATCAAGGTAACTAGACCCACTACTCCCGGAGAAGATGGTATCTCGGCAAAGCTAATAAAGCACATCGATCCCAATAACCTTTGCAAGATCGCTGGTATTTTTAATAATCTCCTCGGTACGACTAGTGTCCCGTGTCAGTGGCGCTCTGCCATAATTCTTCCCATTCTGAAACCCAAGAAGCCCAGTACTCTACTTCGTATCGCCCGATTGCCCTTACTCCAGTTTGGTGTAAAATTTTTGAACGCATTATTCTCCACCGTCTCACTCGCTGGTCTATTAGCCACAATGTTTTCCCTCCCGGCCTTGAAGACTGTCTCCCCAATAGGGACAGCCAAACTGTCTTGGCCAAGCTGTACCTAGATATCCAGGAAGCTCGCCTGAACAAAAAATATATTCTTCTTGTAAACCTGGACATTGAAAAGGCGTATGATTCCGTTTGGATTGACGGGTTGATTTACAAACTGGCTTCCGTTGGTGTTGGTGGAAATGTTTTATTATGGATTTCTAAGTGGCTTCAAGATAGGAATATTAAGGTGAAATGGCGCAATCACATCCCCCCCCCCCCGGCAAAAGGTTACGTCTGGGATTCCCCAGGGTAGCGTTCTGTCCCCGTTTCTGTTCTCTATGTATATGCTTGATATTTTCGAAACGACCCCGGCCAGGATAACTGTGCTGACTTATGTTGACGACATTTTTGTGTATGCTATTGGTGATGATCCTGTAACCACTTGCAATGATTTGCAAACCGCTCTTGATAACATCCTGAAGTGGTGTAATTATCGGAAGTTCTCTCTCTCCTCCTCGAAGAGCACGGCTATAAACGTTTCAAGGGGTAGATTTCCCTGCCCTGAAAGCCGTATCGCTGGCCATCCTATTCCGTGGAGTAAGAATATCAAAATTCTGGGTTGCGTCCTGTCGTCAACTATGTCCATTGCGCCTCAGGTTCAGTATCTGCATGAAAAAAACTCACCGCCGGCTAAACATGTTAAAAGGTTTGGTGTATAAAACTCGTGGCGTTACAAGCCGGACTCATCCCAATCGTCAATGCGGTTATCCGCAATGTTTTTGACTATTGTGGGTTCATGTATTCCCAGATTTCTAAGAGAGATGCTAATACCATGGAGGCCCTATACTCCATTGCCCTCCGCCTGGCCACTGGTCTCCCCCGGTGGACGCCGATTCCGGTGCTTCGGGCTGAGGTTCACCAAAACAGCATTGCGTGCCGTATTCAGCATCTTAATAAATGTTTTCTCGTTAAACAACTGTCACTCCATACCAATTTCTTGCTTTACAGTAACTTCCATAGGTGTACTTCGGGAAACCCATCAAATATCCCTGGTTTGCTGCATACCATGAATATTACTCTGGATACGTACTGTCTGGGCTCAAGCTTTTCCCTAGACCCTGGCAGCATCTTTCGTTCTCATCAGGTGGAGATTGTTACGCAGGGTCTCCCCTTTCAAAATAAAGATCTCCCGAACTCGGCGATTTCAGCCTTATGGGCGGAGTATGTAAATAATTACCAGCCAAAGTGCATTTTGATTGCCACAGACGCCTCCCAGAACGACGATAAAGTGGCGATAGCGGCCTTTAACCACTCGAGTAATTCTGGGAAAGCCATGTTAACCCATCGCTTGAATTCAATTTTTACCGTGGAAGCTCTCGCTATCGTTCTGGCTATTGATATTTGGGGCCAGGAGGTTGATCATGTTTTAATCACTTCTGATAGCCTTTCCGTTCTCTCGGCACTACATATGGCACATCCAAAGTCCCCTGCGGTCATCCTTCTGCTGCATAGTAAAATTATTAATGCGCTTGAGAGCATCAATTCCATTCGGCTGGTCTGGAACCCTGGACATCGGGGCATCTATCCAAATGAGGTGGCCGATGAGATGTGTAGAAACGGCCCTTTCACTACTGACCAACTTAATGTGGTAAGCCCGGAAGACACCATAAGAAAGATCAAAAGCGATACGTGTGCTGCTGGGGAGGATGAATGGAATAGAAGTAGCTATCGTCAGCGGTATGGCACAATTAACCTCAAAAATCAAACGCATCGTAGGGGGATTTACCATCGCCAGATTGATGTTCTGATTGCCCGCTGGCGTACCAAAACGATACAATGTAACCATCTTTTGCATAAGTTGAATATGGCTCGCTCCTCTCTGTTCGACACGTGTAATGAAAATGATACGCCAGATCATATTTTGCTAAGCTGCTCCAAGTTCCGGGTGCAGCGTTGTACTTTATTTAATTCTCTTAGGATTAGTGGTAATCTTTCTTATGATTCCGTTATTAATTCGGCTACGAGTTCGTGGAGTGGGCTGGTAGCCCTGGTGTGTTTTACGCTTCGCTCCCTTGGTTGGGGGTGATCTTTGGTTTTGTTCGTGTGTGTTTTGTTTTGTGTCTTTCGTTTGTTGTTGGTTTGCGGTGTCTGCGTGGTACATCGTCCCCGTGTTTGTTTTGTGGTCCCGGGTGGGGCTTCTCGCTGTTTTCCTTCATCCATGTACGATATTTGAGTCTCCAAGTTTCTCTGTGCTAGTTTGCCTAGCGTCTGTCCGTGTATGTTTTTCCTCTTCGGGTCGATATGTAGAGACAAAGCCGGCCGCCTGGTTGTAGCATAAGTCTCACAAATGTTCACTTCAATTCAATTCAATCACCAAAGTCCGTCAATTTGAAATTTCCTTACCTTAAATACAGGGTCAGTACGTGAAAGTTACACAGCGGGTTTTCAGTTAATGCGATTTTTGTTAAATTCAGAAAAATGTTTTAAATACAATAATATTAACTGTATAAATATACTGTCTGTTAGTATACTATTAAAAAACATAACTTTCTATACGAACACTGTAGCTATTACTACAATTTTTTTCCTGTTGTTATAGAAAGAAGAAAGTAAATTTTTTTAAAAACAGTTTCCTAACTAATAAAATAATAATAAATGGTAATATAAAAAAAAGGTAGCTAATAACGTATATTTGCTGGTTAGACCAACTAGTGCTACAGTTATTTTAAATCCATAAGAAAACTTTCACCTTTTTATAACAATATGATCTCCCCCCTTTCTCCCACATAATTTCTAAATTTTAAAAATTGGATTCCCCTTAAGGATGAAGTGGGAAAAGGTTGGTGTGCTTCTAGTTATTTCTTCTTTTCCCTGTTACTTATCTCCGAATCTGAGCGTCTACTTATATTTATAACTTCTGTCCATAGTGTACTTCTTTAAAACTTAATAGTAGTACGGAAAAAAAATGGCAGAAATATTTTCCTAGTTTTCCAATGAAAACTCATGAATGCTACGTCTGAATGTAATTCAAACTCGGTTTAGAAAAGAAGGACCCACCCGACCTTACCTCTGTATTCAAACCAGATAGCAGCACAAAGCAAAAGGTTCAGATATTTAACTTTATCCTAGAGCCAGTTATAGAAAAATGACTGCAGTATAAATTAGCTTAAATCACCAAGATGCAAACACAT
Source organism: Dolomedes plantarius (assembly GCA_907164885.2). Taxonomy (NCBI): domain Eukaryota; kingdom Metazoa; phylum Arthropoda; class Arachnida; order Araneae; family Dolomedidae; genus Dolomedes; species Dolomedes plantarius. Next base: position 109,605,548 of record OU015491.1, read on the forward strand.
AAACATCTTTTTTGAATTAAATTCATGCTATAGGTACTTTACATATTTGAGAGATGGAAAGTCTCCACCAGTGCGGAAACGACTGCAGTTTGAGAGGCCTTTTAATCCTTACTTCACAACAGCTATCCCTAGAATGGTAAGTAGGTTCGAATTTTAAATATTTAGCAATATTAACTACCCTCAAGCTAAGTAGCGACAACTTAAACGTCGGGGCAATAGCGCCCTTTACACGTACGTTCTTTCCCGCGTGAAACCACGATCCCGCGCGATTGAGTGCACGTGTGAATGTGTCGGAGAGGAAGGGAAAGCTGCTTTGGAGCGTACTGCAAGTTTTCCCGCGCGCAATCCCGTACGCTCAAAGCACTCGCGAAAGAACATACGTGTAAAGGGCGCCAATCTCTACGTTCGACCCACGCTCCAAGTTTGTGGCACCTATAGGTATGTAGATCCGCGTCTCCTGTCAACAAATGCATCCCTCGGTAGTCTAGAAGGGTGGTGCGCAAACCCTTTTTCGACCGAGACCCACTTACTTTAAATTAAAAAAAGTCCTCGACCCCCAAAGAAAATTTTTTGGCAGTAACACAATTTTAAAAAAAATTATGAAAAAAATATTTCAGGTAGTCTCTTCTAGCGAAACTACCGCGGGATATTAACGTAGGATTACTGTTTGCTTACCTCCCCCCCCCCCCCCCCCGTAGTTTGGTACTTTTCTGTTTAACTGTTTACTGAACTCGCGACACAGGACAATTTTTTCTTTCTGGAAGACCGTTATTGAGGAACTTAATCCTACGTTAAAATGCTAACAAACAACAACAACCATCACACACACAAAAAAAAAAAAGAGAGAAGAAGTACATTTTGGATATATATTTATTTTGCATAATAACAAAAAAAAAATTTTTGTTTGGAAGACATATATTTCCAAACAAATGTTTTGTTTGGAAGAACCCCCCCCCCCCCCCCCCCCGTAGTTTGGTACTTTTCTGTTTAACTGTTTACTGAACTCGCGACACAGGACAATTTTTTCTTTCTGGAAGACCGTTATTGAGGAACTTAATCCTACGTTAAAATGCTAACAAACAACAACAACCATCACACACACAAAAAAAAAAAGAGAGAAGAAGTACATTTTGGATATATATTTATTTTGCATAATAACAATAAAAAATGTTTTGTTTACCATCTGCACTTGTTTTTGGTAAAACTGTTTGACACCTTATTCAACAATGTAATAAGATATTTTAACATATGAAAAAATTAAAATTAAAAAATTAATAATATGTAATATTAAAAAATTTAAAGCATTTTTGTGAAAAATGATTCATTATGACAAAAATTGACTTCAAATTATTCGCGACCCCTCCCATTTTTTTCACGATCCACAGGAACGTCGTGAAAAAAATGCGAGGGGTCGCGGATAGTCTGAAGTAAATTTATATACTGAATTATTTAATTTTAAAAAATGCTTTAAACTTCTTATAATTACATATCTTTAATATTTTTACTTTTTATATGTTAAAAACATATGATTTGTTAAATAAGGTGTCAGTCTTACAAGCCTACACTGTTCCCATTCGCATTTATCTATATGTGTGATACTCTTGTTTTCAAAACGAGTAGCTATAAAAACCAAACAACGATGATATGAGAGTAGCATTCTCAAATAGTTCACCAAATATTGAACAAATACTATATGAGGTCCAGGTTCACCCTTCTTGTTGATTTTTTTTCTAGTTTAGTTTTATACAGCTAAATGAAGTTTATAATTTTCAGTGTTTTAATATGAAGCTTATAATTTTAAAATCATGCTCTATTTTAATTTTTGTTAATTTTTACCTACATGAAATACAAATGCATATTAATATTTAAATACTAAATTTTAGTCACATGAGATTTGGTAAAAAACACAAGTGTAGATGGTAAGGACATTACTTTTAAAAATTGTTATTATTCAAAGTAAATATGTACCCAAAATTTACAGTTCATTGATTTTTGAAATAGTTTCTCAAAATTTGCCTATTTCGTTATTCTATACTTTTGTTAACATTTTCCTAATTTTCCCCTATTTTTAAATTGCTGTTACCAATAAATTTTCATTGGAGTAGCGTGATTTTTCATTTAAAGAAAATGGGTCGCGGTCGAAGAAAGTTTACGCACTACTGTGTAGAAGACTTAAACGATTCAGTAAGGAAACTAAGATGCATAATACACACATATCCACACAAGACACATTTGTCAAAATTTTACCTCAAAAAGCATACAAGGCATAAACATAGCCGAAAAACTGGAGTTCAATTTTCCACACGGAGGCATTATATTGTTTATACTTCCACAAAAAGCACAAAATTTGAAAATTTCACAAATACTTACCACACGATGAAATTTGGTAAGATTGCTTAAGCAAACGAAAATAAACAAAAATGATGGATTTTCTTGGAAAAGGTAGAGCACAGAAAATCAAGATACCGGAGAGCCTTGAAGGTGAGGTTATTTCGCCAGAATGAAAACGCCCTCGTGGTGTTTAGCGGTGAAGAAAACAAAATGTAATATGCAATGCAATGCTATCGATCTATCGAATTATTGATTGTTTTAATAAACATATTTCCTTAAGGTATAAAAAAAAAGATACATTCTTATTAATTTTTGGAGCCTAATCATGTTTTTCGTAGAGGTTTTTTGTTTCGTATAACACGAATTCGCATAACACGGATATTTTGGAACCTTACGACCGTGTTATACGGGAGTTACCTCTGCTTCTTAAAATAAACACCACCGAAGTACAATCAATTTACAATTACATGTGACAACAGTAAATGGATGGAAGCTGTTACATTGTCCGAGAATCACCCCTATGTATCTCGCTATTAGCCCTAACAGAGAAGCGAGCGTAGCGAGCCTAGGGGCGAAGCCCCTAGTAATAAATATATACTAGGGCCTAGTATATATTTAAAAACATAAGCATACTCCAATAAATTAACGGCAAAAAAATCACATTGCACAGATATCGTTTCATTTCAATCTTTGAAGAAGAAAATATTATAATTGTATGTTGTTATTTTTTATTTATTTATTTTTACATATTATATTACTTTTATAACTTTCTTGATGCAGCAAAAAAAAATAGATATAGGGCCACAGCCACATGTGTGCTATATTCACCAGTGAGCGTTGTTGCTAATGAAAAATATAATATAATGTAATTAATATCTATAGGGAAAAATTTTCTCATGACTTGACTAAGAGAAAATAATATAGTCAGTTTTTTCTTAGATGAGACGTCAAGTTTTCATATTTTATTCCATTACATGATATTAAATATTTTTAACGAAAACAATAATCAAAGAAATGAATTGAAGCTTGTTTTTGTTTTTTTCGCCTGGAAAACAATCTGTTTCTTATTTATTATTACTGAGAAATTTTAATAATTGCTTGGTAATACTCGTTCTTTTTTACCCTCTACATCAGATAAAGCTTTCTATTCATCACACTGTTTGTCCCAACTTTAAAAAAAAAAAAACTTAATAATTTTTTAAATAATATTAGCATATTGCTCAAGCCAATGAAAAAGGTAACTTTTAAAAATAATTTTTTTTAAATAAATAGTATTCCGAGACGAAAGTAATAAGAGGAGGGTAAAAAAAGTGGGCAGCTGAAACGATAGTAAAAGCACTGAGCATGTGACGCAATTGAATTAATCTGTCCTGAATCATGAAGGTCATAAAAATGTTCGCGATGACGCCTGTTTTACGTAACTTATCTGAATAGCAAGAGCTAAATCTTAGCATTGGAAAGGCAGATAACGGATACCGTATTTTAGATTCTAAAATTTTTAGATAACTGCGTATAAAAATTAAATTTTCGATGAGTAGATATAAACTGCAGAATTATTCAAAACCGGAAAAAAAATCTTACGAGAAAACTTTAAATTATTATAGGGTTATAAAATTTATCACAGACATTTTCACAGAATAAAAATTTAAAACCAAAACATACAATAATAAAAATCAGGGGCGTAAGAGGGACCAGGAATCTCCAGAAATTTAGATCCTTCTTATATAATTAAAAAGTATAAACCAAAAAGAGCCCTTCAGTTTCAGTTATGCATTGCGGGTCTTCCCACTAAAAAATAATTTTTGACTGCATATCTGATTCACATTACCAACACATACGTGTCACTAATTGTCCCGAATTTTGTGGGACATGCAAATTTTTGAGCTGTTATGAGAGGCATCGCGAAAAACCGTAGGAGGAATGCCCCTGTTTCGATTTATCCTACATCGGAAAATAATTACAAACTATAATTAACAGATTGTACTGAAGCTCATTTACTAGCATAACATGAATGCAGATTGAATTTGTTATAAATAAATCTTTTATGAACAAGTGCGATGTCCATTTGTCTTAGAAATCCAGACATGAACCAAAAAATAAAAAAATAAAATAAAATAAATCTTCTGGTGATAAGAATCAATACCAATTACAAATATGGACGTGTGTGCTGGCACATTGGAGGTAACCAGCGATATCACTTTTAAACAGTATTTAAAGAAACAGAAACATTAGACAAGCAATTAAGCTAAAACAGATGATTTGGTTTCTAATAATCTATTCAGCCGACGTGATTTTTTAAAAAATCTCTTAAGACATGCATAAATATATATAACTTATAAAGGTAATAAACCTTGCGAGTGGTTTAAATGACAGTGAAAATAAACAAAACCTTTTTTTTGTCCTGTCCGGATGTTTTGCAGTCGATGTCCAGATAATGACTATTTACAGACATCTTACGTGACAAAAATTCAAATGCGTTAACGCTTGAAAACGTCAATTAACGGCATTTGTTTGAGAGGGCGTAGAAGAACTCACGAAAGACTTACAATTGCACTATTTTCATACTCATGTTATTTACATTAATAATTTTTGTACAAGAGATTATGTATTATAAAATATATTAAACTAAGGTGAATCAGCTGTGAATATATATATATATATATATATATATATATATATCCTAATGCGGAGATAGTTGTCGTGAGACATTCGCCTTTTGTTATTCACCGCGAGGTTTTGCAAGCTACTATAACCCTTCTGCGGGCGCACCAATTTTTGGAACACCAGCAGGCGCGTGTTGTACAAAGTGCAACGTCTCTTTCAATCTTGATTATTCCTTTTGTAATAAACTTTTTTTTTCTAATTGAATATAATAATTCTACGTTTTATGACAAGATATAAAATGTTAATAATATTGAGATATATTTATAATCAAAGGCCAAAGAATGCAGATACAATCGTCTTATTTCAAAACTGTCCGGTTTATTGGATCTAAGGACAACTTGCGAATCGATTTGTATTATGTCCAATTACTTAAAAAACAATAAGATTTTCCATCTTTGTGATATGTGGAATAACCTGTAATGGCTGCACATTTGATCTATTACATCAACTCATAATTTTGACGTATTGCAATCCAATATAATCGCTGTTTTACCACGGTTAAATCACGACTACCAATGAATGGAAAGGAATACAAGGGTCAGAAAATCAATCCTGCATTAGAAAGGATGTAGCTATAAATAGAAACTGCTTAGAACATTCAAACCTTACATGTAAAAACAAACCATTCAAAATTACAAAAATGTTGCACTCTGTACACGGGCGCGCCCGCTGAAGGGTTAATATGGGAGCACCATTTAAGTGCGCCAGCATTGCTCTCTATGAGGGGAAAACATGGCAACGATCACGTTTTATTCGGGATTTGAACCCAAGCCCATTTCATGGAAGCTCACGATGCTAACCACTACACCATGTGGGCGGCACGGTGAATAAAATTTACGATAAAAATTTTTGTTTCCACTTCTCCTAAATTTGAATATTTAAAACGGCAGCAAAATAATAATTTTAATAAAAGATTTAAATTTTATTTAACAGAAGCTCTGCTTTTAAAAAAAAAAAAAAGAAAAAAGCACTAAGATACAATTTATAAGATATAATTTAAAATATACAAATATGCTCTAAATTCATACTCATCTAAATTTTTATAACAGATATGAAAAACTGGTATTTCAGTAAAAAAAAGAAAATTACTTAAATGAAAATAAGGAATACTAGTAACTTTCCTTCGTATATTTCCATTATAATTTATGGAAATTTTAAAGTTAAATGATTAAGATTAGGTTCTTATATAAAATCATATTTAATATAGGCATCTTCATAGCTAGAATAAATGTAAGTACCATCATATCAGCATTTTACCATAAAAACAATTATTATTTTAATGATTTTATTATTTCTACAGAAATTATTGGAACACCAAACATTATGAAACTTTACAAGTTCCTCAAACACAACTCACTGTGTTGTTCTCTACCTGTCTCTTAAAAAATTAAACTTTTTAAAATCAAGGCCAACAAATAATTTACAGTAAATAAGATATTTTATATTATTTCTTTCATGCAGGTTATGACATGAAAGAAATTGCTATTCATATTCAACCTTTATATATATATATATATATATATATATATATATATATATATATATATATATATATATATATATATATTTATTTCTGACTTATATATATATATATATATAAGTCAGAAATAATGAAATATACTTTTGGAAAGAGTTAAGATACTGCATCTTTATCAAAGGCAGAAAAAATCATCATAAACTAGAGCTTTCTTTCTGAACAATTCATATCTTAAAAAAATGGTAATTTTTTTATGAACTTGCATACATAGAAATAAAAGATGTAACTGAAATCCAATATGAGAGAAGACAAACCAATATTTATTAATATTAAAATAATATAGTAGGTGCTCCTTGAAACATTTTTTATTATCTGTAATGTCTATCATTTTAAATATTTAAGTAGTTTAACACAAAAATAAGTAGATTGAACTATAATTTAATATAAAATTCTATCATAAAAACACAAATAAGCTAAATGAATCAATATCTTAGAAATTCATAATTTCAGGGCTTGCATCCTTATTAAAATAACTTTACAGTGTATCTAATATAGAAATATTTCATGTCTTTAATGTAATATGTTTTACCACAATACATATTAATTTAGTGAAATAAGATATTTTTAAAAATCTTGTTTTTTTGTACTTTTCAAATTGGATCTTGATCTAATTTCTTGGTCACAGTTAAAAAATATATGGATTTTCCACATAATTAATGGAGGGCATTACATACAGGAACAAAATAACAGTTGGAGATAAAAATAAGACACCTCTAGCAAATCTGATGATAATGATACATCTACGTTTTTCTCTAATTCTGAGTTCTAAAGTGAGACATAGCCAATGAATATACTGAAGATGACAACTTCTCTTTTTGCCAGATGAGTAATTATCTCTGTCCTATAATCAGGTACTTAATTTCCAAGGTACATGCATTAAAATTAAGAAGTTTTTTGGTCCCGATTTGCTGAGGTCTAATAGAAATGTAAACCTACCACCTATGAAATATAGCATAACAACAATCTGATAGGAAATATAGCACTAAAACATATAAAACAAATAAGGATTAGAAAAAACCTTAAAATATTACCAATTAATAATAATATTTTCAATTATTGCTAGTGAATATTGAAAGTTTTTCTGATCCATGACAGAATTTTTTACTTGCAGGAGCAAATGTTATGTTATAACAATTAAAAGAGAGCTTATGAAGTAAATAATTATGAAAACTTGTTTTCAAAGCATTAAAATAATTTTAAGTAAGACTCATTTAATTGGGAAAAATTTAATATGTAACTTTGTATAAACTATGCCTAATATTAAAAAAAAGATTGCTTCTGATTTATTTTATGTACAAACTTTTTCTTTCAATCTTCTTATTCTTTAGAAAAATAAATATAAGTATAAATATATATAATAAATATGCATATATACAAAATATACTTTTTTTTGTCATGAATATTACTTAAATATAAAAAATAACTGCAGTTTAAAATACAGGGCAAAGTAAGATATTAAACATAATATTCATATTTATCAAGAATAACATTTAAAAATGAATAATCATTTAAATAACTGAATATGAATTTTTGAGATGCTAATACATGGTATTGTAAAGTTTACTTATATTCTTATTAACCAAAAAAAATTCTGTCCTCTTACCAATAACACTTAAACCTTCATTATTATAATTTAGGAATTCATCATGGGCTTGTTGAATAACCTAAATAAATAGAGAAAATAAAATTATATACTTCATATTACTCTGTACTTCATATTACTTTGCTTCGAAATCAAAAAAGTAGACCTGTAATTCTGCAATTTAAAGTTGCACCTTCACATACATATTTTTAAAGCCCATTTATTAGCAGGCATAATTATACCTGAGTTAAGGTAATTATAATAAGAATAATTTCATTAATAGCTAAAATATGCTTATAAATAAGCTATTCCATAAAATAAAGCAAAAAATTAGTAGAAAAGAAAAGGAGTAAAGGCATCATTTCCCATTTTAATTTTCAAGATGTAACTCATTTATTTGAAAACAGTTAAAGAGGCTTGAAAGTGAAAAGTACTTTCATATCATGAATAGAGTGGTTGAGTATGATCCCTCTAACTATATGCACACATTATAAATCAACTTAAAGCTACTCTTCTTCAATATCAAGAATGCAGATCTGTAAAGCTGCAATCTAATGAATCTTCACTCATATATTGTGAGTTTTATCTTCACAAATTTATTTTTATAGGTGACATAATTTGTTTGTTTATCAGGTGACATAATTTGTTATTAAAATAGGTAGTTACATGCTTTAAGAGTGTTGTCATTAATAGCTAAAACATACTCACAAATAAGTTATTTCATAAAATGAAGCAAAAAATAAGCAGAAATGTGGGAAAAGGCATTTTAACCTTTTTCTTTTTATTTACAAGCTAAAGTCACTTATTTGTTTAAAAAGAGTACGGGTTGACTTAAATGGGAAAAGTTCCTTTAAATCCAGTATAAAGTGTTTGGGTACAAACACTCTCAACACACGCACGCACTAAACATCAGTTAAAACGCGTGAATTAGAATCGAATTAATCAAAAAGGGATAAGACTAAATCACCCTCACGATGTAGATTTATATTATATTTACATATATTATGTAATGAAATATCCATATTTTTAGAAGAAATTCTCTAAATTTAATGAAATCAATGTACTGTTGCAGAAAACATTTTTAGATACCCGCATCTAAATAATGGATGCGGATTTTAATATTTAGAAATTACGTGATATACATTTTTCAGCTTCATAAATGTCTACCCCAGATTCATCCCAAAAACATTTAAGCGTAGACTTCAATAAGACACAGAATTTAGCAAACTATTTTATCGCATACCTCCTCTGGAACTTTTGCTGGGCCTGGGGCGAAATTAAGAACTTTCCTAGAAGCCATAACTGGAATTTGCAGATATGTTGGGTCAGAAGTGCGGCACTATTGCTACTACAAAATCACAAACACGAAAGAGAGAGCTGTTCAGCTGCTAAGCGGTTTTGAGTACTGCAGTTGTTGCTCTACCCTCCGCAACCACCCTTCCGTTGCTATCGGCTCTCCCCTAGCAACGGTGCTCCTCGCCTGCGTGAAATAAAATCAGTCTGCGTCCGAGACGCTGGCGCCAAATTTAAAGAGGATTAACTCAAATCCGCCTTGGATCAAGTATAATCAAGTAGAAATTGTGATTCCAGAATACCGCGCTGCTAATAAATCTACGAAAAGGAAACACATACACAGAATGTAGAATAATCAAATACTTACATCGGCAGAATATCTGCACCTGAAACAATCTAAAATTAATCGTTAAAGCGTTGTATAAGATGAAATTTTCCAGAGATTTTCACAGTTTTAGTTCTCTTGCTGTATTATTTATTACAATCATACCTGAGAAAACATTATAATTGTTATCGATTACGAGTAATGTTAAATAAAGTATATAAAAAAGGATGTATGTATGTATGTATATATGTTTCAGCATAACTCTGGAACGCCTGGAGCAATTTCAACCAAACTTGGTGCACATATGACTTACAATCTGGGAAAAAATACTGTGGAAGTAAAACACACCCCTCGCACCCCTAGGAGTGGGAGTGAGAAGGGGTGACATGTAAAAATAATCGAAAACGACTAATATTAGTGTCAAATCCATAGTTTTCGGAGTCGCTGAGATACAAAATGACACTGCCGATGGCTTTTAAGTAAAAGCTCCGCCCCCATCGGCATGGGAGGGGGGGGGGGATGAAATGTCCAAAATGACAGAGGGCAGAGTCGAATCCATGGTTTTAGGGGTCGCTGAGCTAATTGGTGACAGTCCCGATGACATTTAAACCCAAGTTTAGAGAGCCCGTAGAAGTGTGTGTGTGTTGGTTGGGGGGGGGGGGGGGTTGACATTAAAAAAAAAACCGAGATTAAAGTCGAATCCATAGTTTTCGGAGTCGCTTAAGATGAATGGTGACACTCTCGATGCCGTTTAAGCCCAAGTTCAGTCCCATCGGTATGGGGGGGGGGGGGGAGGACAGAGAGAGAGAGAAGAGGTGAAAAATTAAATGTCCAAAATAACCGAGATAAACCAAGAAGTCCCAAATACCCGGGCAACGCCGAGCAAACAACTAGTGTTAAATATAATGTGAATAACCTACAATAGCCAATAAATACGAACTGTCCAATACTAAAGTAAAAACGTTTACATTTCGGCAATAATGAGCACAAAAAAGTATTTGCACACAATTCCTCCCTTATTCCTAGCAGAAATAGGAAAATATTTAAGATAATGTCCTGCTACAGCTATTATTAAACGCAAATTAAGTTAGCAGAGAAGAGGGGGAGTTATAAAAAATTTTAAATTGGCAGAATTATTGGTTTGAAATGAAATTTTCAGACGCATACAGTATTTGTACACTTATGAATGATGGTGAAAAATATAATTTATTGATTCTCACAAATGATAAATCGAGACGTCTTCGTTGAATGACTTTAGTAGAAGCTATATATGCTATGACAATGATCTATGGTCTTTGAAATCATCCTGGCAGAACAAAATGTCTCCTAAAGTGAGTCAGCTATCCGATTTTCAGCGGGGACGTATTATTTCACTTTATTTTGAAGGTAAAAGTTACCGCGACAATAGAAAAGAAGTAGGAAACTGCTTTTCTACAGTTAGATGTGTAATTAAGAGGCATGAAGCCCCTGAAACGACAACCAACATAGCTCGCTCAGGTCAGCCAAAACAATTATCTGACAGAGATAGTCGAAACATTGTCGCACATGTGAGAAAAAGTCCATGTGCAATTGCCCAAATATATGCTGAAATCATGGTTGAATCAACAGGTAAATGTGCTTGTGTTCTCCCATTTGAAATGTTTTAAAAGATGTTAAATACCACAGTAGAGTACGGAGGAAAAAGCAATAGATTAGAGGAGATAACAGGAAGAAACGCTTCGAACGCAATGAACAAATATTCTTGAAAGAAAAGTAGATGCTCAATGAAATGCAAGTCACCCATAAGGCTGCTGTGTACTCTAACCCTATTGGATTCGCTCACCGCACTGTTAATCTATGGAGAAAATTTGTCTGTTTTATACAGCTACATAAATTCTGATAATCCAATAAAAATGGTATTTTCAGATAGCCTGATCTTTTCTGCATCTTGCAACAGAATTCATTTTATAAATTTCGTCGACCAAAGGAATTGATGAGCGTTTAAAACACACTGCACCAGATTTTTTCCCCCAAATAATTTAAATTCTAAAATATTACTTTTTTTTTTAAATCGAAAAATGTCCCAAGGTGTAAAATTTCTTTCTCTATTGTCGGCAATCCTTGGACAATGTTTTTTCCTTAACATTGAGGTGAGCAAATCCAATAGGGTTAGTACACAACAGTCTTAAGGACACAATTTTGAGTAACAGAAATACAAAACTTCCTCCATTACAATAATCTTATTAATACTCCTGTTTCTAGGACATAGAAAAAAAAATGGCGAAAGTCTCATCTACATAAAAATAACGTAATTTGCTCATGCATAATTTTAATTAAAAAGAAATTTCAAGTAATATATATTCTTGAAAGGAAAGACTTTTTTACTCTATTCCACCATAATTAACTTTTATGAATAATAAATAAAAGTATAAAAAAAATAAAACCTTGGCTTTCACTTAAAGGTCAAAACTAATAAATGTATTTAATGAGAATACTTTGTGCTATAAGATGGGATTGTTGTGGCTTTAGTTACTGTTACATACTTTCATAAAACTTTTATATACTTTGTAAAATTATTTATATTTAACCTTGGCGTAAAATGATCAGTGGCACAATCTAAGAGGTTTTTTGTTTGTTTGTTTTAATCAAACCTCTCTACGCAGTGGCGGATGAAGCATTTGGAAGTCCCGAAGTGTAAGTTAGTTTTGAGGCTACTTTGTTTTAAATACTATTAATAAATATTATTTATTGCTTGGGATATTTTCTCACGTCGAAAAGGAAATTTTATTGGTCAGTTATTAAATAGTAAAAACTTATACTAAGCCTTTTGTCGTTCGACGAACGGAAAATTGCCCAGATGAGGATAGTACTTTTGCCTGAGGTTCTCAGAATGTATCTGTTTTTGAAGTCGCTGATTGTGGGAAGCCCTAATCGCGTGCTCCTTGCACCTATGCAATAATCCACCAATGCATCTACATGAGAAAAATTGTCGATAAAAATTAATTAGAAATTTTTCCCGTTAAACAACCGCATCAGAATAGAAATTTCTCTCTCCAGAAATGGAAAACCATCCCTATAAACGGATTCTAGTTCCGATGTTCTTCCGTAAGATTAAGATACACACTCTTGCGCCTTCGGCTGTTTATAACCACGTGCGCAAGGAACCAAATCAGAGTATAATTTGGATGTGGGACTGCAGCACATGTTCACTACATCTTCAACAACATTTTTAATTTTGAAGTATGAGCCAGTACAAATCAAGAAAAGTTTTATTAGGAATGTTTTGCAGTGGAAATTAATTTTTTTATAGAGCCATTTAATATATTTAAATATTTTTCCAAACAGTTTATCCAAAAAATATAAATATATAAAATATTGACTAAATTTTAGTGAAATACACTCTACCACAAAAAAATATATGCACCCAGAAGGAAATGAGCTACTATCACGAAACATAAGATGTATGTAGTGTATGAGGGGATATAGTGTATGGGGGGATAAGCAAATGATTACAAATTCAGAAGAACAGATCGCTTTATTAAGAAGATATGACATGAAAAAGGTTACGAATCATTAAGTAGTAAATCCACCTCTGGCAGCTATGCAAGCCGAAACACGGCGTGGCATCGAATCAATAAGGTCACATATGACCTCCTGCGGAAGATCATGCCATAATCTTTGCAACTGGGCAGTTAATTCACCAGTATTCCGGGACGGCTGCAGTTGCCTTCCAAGCACGTCTCAGACGTGTTCTATTGGCGAGAGGTCTGGTGACCTGGCAGTCCATGGGAGTACGTCATATCCTTGAAGACATTGTTAGGAGAGTCGCGCAGTATGTGGACGAGCGTTGTCTTGTTGATAAAGGGCACCTAGGGGACTTGATAGCATAGGCAGTACAACTGGCGTTAAAATCTCGTCCACGTAACTGCGTGCCGTCAAAGTGCTTTGAAGGACGACTAGAGGTGATCGTGTGTCCCAACAAATTGCTCCCCACACTGTCACACCTTGTGTAATCGCCATATGCCTCTCGACAACAAATGCCGGATCGGACCGGTGGCCTGGCCGCCTCCCCACGCGTATGCGCTGGTCATCAGCATTGAGATTGAATAAGGATTCATTGTTGAAGATCACACGCCTCCAGTCGGTCACACTCCAGCTTGCCCGAGGTCGGCAAAAATCAAGTCGATACTGCCTATGATGTGGGGTCAGTGGTAGGTGTTTTAATAGACGTCGGCTCCTTATACCTGCGTCGGCCAGTCGTCTCCGAATGGTTTCCCTTGATACCACCGGATGTCTGATAGGTGGTAAATGGTGTCGAACCGATTCTAGAGACGTTGTTGGTGCGGACGTGGCCGCTCTTATGATTGCGCGCATTTGTGTTCCTGGGACGCCCTTACCCTCTGCGACGGAAGACTATCCCTTCCGTGATCCATTGTAGCCAAGACCGAGCAACTACCATATCGCTCCGACCAAGGTGGCGGCCAATACGTCTGTTCGACCAACCTGCTTCTCTGAGGCTTACTATACGCCCCCTCTCAAAGTCCGACAATTGTTCGTACTTTCACCGGTTACGTCTCAAAGGCATCTCTAGTCACAATACGGTCCATCCAAGTCGACAGATTTGTTTGAATAACCCTATGGCACGAGCGATCATGCTTTTAAATTCTCACAGCTGCGCATCTCATATGCGCATAGCGCGTCTACCTTGTCTCATTGGCGTCGAAATTTTAATCATTTGCATATCTCTTACCAGACTACATTCCTGCCAAGTTTCGTGATAGTAGCTCGATTTTTTTCTGGGTGCATATATTTTTTTTTGTTTTTGTGACAGTGTATTTAAAGAAACTGATTTTTTTTAATTAAAAATAAATCACAAACGTGTCTATTTAAAATGGTCACAAGAGGGCAGCACTATTCAATCCTAATTCTTAAGTGCTTGCAAATATTTAAGTACTATGCTTAAATATAATCCCCCCCCCCCCTCCCGTTTGAAAATTGGGGGTTGTAAAGAGTTAGGATTCAGAAAACAAGAATATTTAAATCACTGAACAATACATCGATAAAGGAAGAGCTTTTTAATTTTAAAACATTTAAATGATGACTTGTTTGTATGTTTCAGTATTTTAATTAAAAACTTAATTTCGAAAACACGTGATTGAGGTGGTGTCAATAAAGTTTCTACCTTATGCCACTAATTTTACAGGCGTGTGCTTGTTATCTTACACAGCTTCACAAAATAACAATTAAACTTTATTAAATTTCAATTCTTATGAAAGAATACAACAGAAAAACTGAAAAAATGCTCTTGAATTATGTATCTCCTCTTAACTCTCAGGCTTATTGTATACCCAGGATGTTACATTTTCAGAACCTAGATCCAGTATTTTAGGCACTAAGAGAAATAGCGTTTCTTTAGCGCAATATATTAAGAATTTTTATCCTGTTCGCAATGTAAGTAAGGAGTCATATCAGAGAGACATCAAAAGGCAGTTCTCTTCAGTGTATGACATTCTTTCCAGTGAAATTCTACTTAAAAAATCCTTTTATTTTTGAAACGAATGCAATAAAAGGATAAAATAAACATATGCTTCAGTATTTGTAGGCTACTCAAATTGTAGGTAATTCAAAGAATAAAATGGAAATTTTAAATTTGGTGGCGCCATCTAGTGACCAAACTTATATTAATAGGATACATTTCACTTAAAAGGACCTAAAAGCTTTTAATGTAATCATTTTTATTTGATAGTATAAAGTTTCATTACAAATATATGATAAATAATAAATTCTAAAGCTGAAATTACTAATCGATCAATGAAATACCTTATGCTCTTGAGCCAAAGTTTCTATGCACAATTCGAAAGATAACTCACAGAAAGGGTAAGGAGAGGGTATTCGTTCCTATTTTGAGAAGGAACAGGCTACATTTTTGACCATGACATTCTAAGGAAGCTATAATAGTTCCCTAAATCCATCACATGAAAGACAGTTTATTATATTCCTAAGTTATCAAAATTAATAGGGCATTTATTCCTTATTACTCTTATATTTTTTTACCAACCACTCCTACACCCATCGTAAAATCTAGCAGGGCAGCTTTATCGTGCTGTAATATTGAGTAGGAAAATATTGTTAAAAAGGGAGGAACTTATCAGAATTTGTGGATACTTACTAGACTTGAACATTTTGTGGTTACTCACTGGACTCCTCCGATTTGTAGCAAACTGTAATTGAACCCCGCAACAAAAACGTTCATCAGAGAGCAAGTAGAGTTATTCGTCTCACTCTGAACCACTAAATTTCTAATCTCCTACAGCCAAGAAATGCTTACTAAAAATTTACCCAAATGTCGTTTCTGATCAATATCGATACCGAGAAGAAAAATTTCCCTACATGATACCCAAGATTCTCAGATATTTCTCACTGACGAACTGTTGTCACACTCACTAAGCTTGGTGAGCCTCTTTCAGCCGGAGCTTGCACCACCGTTTATTCATTTTTTAATGAATCGGCACTGAAAGTGAATTGAAACATTTTTGTTCTGTATCCTACGGCTAACTCAGATTGAATAAGTTCATATCCATGCGTCATATTTGCATAAAGGCAACCGAAACACTTGCGAAGTAATTTTACTTCTATCAGTAAGTTGCTTTACAAATATGTAGGCAAAGCCTACCAATTCTGAAGTGGCCAACATGCGTTCTGCAAATGAAGAAAATTCTCGTAACTTATTTAAATTCTTTATTAATAAGTTGACACAATAACGATTACATAAAGCAACTAAAATATAATTTTTTATTTCCGCATTGAAAAATTGTAATTGTTTAAAATATTAGCAGATCATTATGAGTAAAATTATTTTTTAAAAAAATACGTTTGCCTCAAATAACGGAAATAAAACATTAACAAAAGGTATCCAAAAGTCATGACTTATTTTTACGGAACGACCCATTAGAATTAAAAAAAAAAAAAATTATTTAAATACAAAGAACTTCTCACCAAGTTTTGATATCAATCGTAGACTTCGATCATAGTATCATAGATTTGGATGTGTGCACCTTTTGTAGCATGACAAACGTCTAAATGGTAATCCAGTTCTCGAATTGCTTGAATGATACGCTTCTTCAACTCATCCACAGTTTCAATTTTTTGTTTATACACAACGGATTTAATGAATCCCTAAGCAAAAAAGTCTAACAACGCCTGATATGCTACGAAACACTTGGAGAGAACTGGATTACCATTTAGACATTAGTCGTGCTACTAAAGGTGCACACATCGAAATTTATGATACTGTGATTGTAACAAATATAATTTTCGACCCCGCCGACACTAAACCTTCTTCCCCCGAGTACTGGTAATAGGCTCACCGAAAGGTAGGGTTCTGACGAAGCAGTGAGTGGGCGAACGTTTTCTCAGTAGAGTGTGCTAAAAATGTAATTGTGTGTGTTCGTAAGATTCATATGTAATCGTCCGTTGTGTATGTGTATTTTTTATCAAGATGTCCTGAAATAAATTCCACGTTCATCTATCTGGATTCTTGTTACTGACTCAAATTAGGACATCTGTTGTATGATAGAAATCTATGATTTATAGTAAAACTTGGTGAGATGTTCTTTCTATTTAAATATATTTTTTAAAAATTCTAATGGGTATAAATTTTAAATAATTTTAAATTCCGTAAAAATAAGTCATGACTTTTGGTTACCTTTAGCCTGGACACCCTGTATATGTCTTCAACTTCAAAATATTGCACAACTAGTAGTAAATATAAAAATATGCCTCTTTAATTATCCAATTTTGATATCATACAAGTTCACCAGTACTCAAAAACTGACTTTACGAACATTTTAAACTATGCAATATACAGTCACTATTTCTTTCATCCTCTAAAAGTAATAAAAAGGGTATGTAGTAGGCAAAATAAACAATAATTTTATGCTGCTACATTGAATAGATTTGTATTGAATATAAATTTGCATAAATGTCACCATGATGCATGTAGCCAACATCTGACATCACAATGTTTTCCTCAGGTGCTATAGAACAGAGATATTAAAGTGAATACCAACATGGACAAAAGCGGATCTTAAAAGGCGCATTGGGGGAAACTTTATATATATATATATATATATATATATATATATATATATATATATATATATATATATATATATATATATATATATATATATATATATATATGCATATATATATCAATAACTCGAGGATTTAATCTCTCCAAATGCATTCATTGACAGCTGTTTTCAAAACGTGTCGTTCCTTTCAGGAGCTCTGGACCGATGCGCTGAATGCCCTTTAGTAAATCAGGATTTGAATTTTGTGGAATGGTTGATTATTTTTCACGATATAGTGTATACATGTTTGAAGTCAGACAGTGTAATGTAAAATGGCAGCCTCTCTCCTCCCCTCCTTTTTGTGTCTCATATATTCGTTCAACTCTATATTTTACATATAGGCCTGTGGAAGCCTTGTGGTACAGCGCGCTGGTTTTCGGTGCTGAGGGTGCTCGGATCGAATCCCGACGTCGCGCCTCTAAAATGCCTCCGTTTGTGTCGTCCCTTCATAGGGAGTAATGCTGGTCCGCCTATATGGTGCCCCCATAATAAAATGGTCAGTAAAACTTTTGTCCACCATAGAAATTGATAGATGGCGATATTTGGCGCATGCCAAAGATCCATGAGTGAGATAGAGTATCTCGCCATCAGGTGAGGTGTGAGATAGAGTATCTCGCCAACAGGTGAGGTGTGAGATAGAGTATCTCGCCATCGGGTCTCGTACCAGCGAAAATATATATCTACTTAGCACATTTCGCTCAATCTGATGTCAACTCCCATTAAGAGCATGCCAAAGATCCATGGCCATCATAATTGGTGCGTTTGTCTATGTAACAGTTATGCAGTGGGCATCTATTCGTGTATGACTAGAGCTCCCCACTCCCCAAGAAAAGAAAAGAGCACATGAAATTATTCTGTCTATATTTCTGCAGCCAATCACCTTTGACTTATGAGCAAAAAAAATTTTTTTCTATGCTACGCAACCAGACTCATATTTCTGACACAGTTTCTCAAACTAAATGCTAAAAGATACATATTTACGGCGACTGAAAAATTAATGCACACTGCATAATCTTCGAATGTATCATTGAGGAGAAATGCAATATACAGGGTGCGGCAGAATGGACTCTCACATTTCTGAAGGTTACTGGTAAGGGAATGGTGAAGGTAAGGCGGCGCTGGAGGTGACAACAATTCGGGTGGATTTTCTAGTTGTCAGTAGACACCATGAGTTAGTCCGGTGAACAAAGAATGCCTCATTATCGTGGCATTCTTTACACCGCATTTACACAGTCGCGATAGCGGCGAGTCGAGTCGCGGAGGGCGAACGTGTAAACGGTTTTCTCGCCGTTTTTCCTCGCCAATCTTGGCGCTCGCTTCGGGAGCGGTTTTCTGGCACGAGTGAAAGGGGCGAATGGCGCTGTTGCGACGGGAAGTCTTGTTCAGAGCAAGAGACGGGAATGTGAGAACGGTCTCTCGCGTCGATGCAGGAACGTGACTAATGTCTCACGAATGTATTGCGGGTGGCGCGATCGTGAATATGTAAATGCGGCATTAAAAATCACGATTCTGTGACCGCGACACAGATGGCTTTTAGGACGCGCTTCGAAATCTATGCAACTGATGCCGTTCCTAATCATAAAACAATCCTGCAATTGGGTTTCAAACGTGAGAGCAAGTGGGTCTGCATTACCAAGGAAACCAAGTGGTCGTCCTCGGAACATTAGAATACCTGAAAATGTTCAACGAGCCCGTGAGTCCGATATTCGTGAGAAAGTTGCCGCCATTCCCCCACAGATGACCAATGGAGTGATGGAAAACTTCAGAGAACGGCTTCGGCAGTGCATGGCAAATAACGAGCGCCACCTGAGTGATGTTATTTTCAAAATACTTAATTATAAGTACTTTTCAGTTACAAAAGTACTTATAATTAAGTATTACGATACAATTTACAGAAAATATAAAGCTTTTTCTGTAAATTGTATCGTTCGTTTTTTATTACTCTTTGAAATGTGGGAGGGAGTCCATTCTGCCGCATCCTGTACATTCTAAACATTTAATCTTTGATTTACTTTTATAACCAGAGTTTCGGAATTTCAACAATAATCCTAATAAACAACCAGCTTGTGATAATACCACTACTTTTGCCATCCAATTCAAACTAAAGTTCAGCAATAATAATTTAACTCCATTTATTTAATTGTTTACTTTCCTCTTTATAATATTAATGTTAACGGTCAACGGTCGTTTTTTAAACAATTTAAATTTCCCTCATCCCTCCAAGCGGAAAAAATATTGAAATGTAATAATATTTCTTGTAATTACGTAAATTCTTTGAACTCCCGACCATACCATTGTCATATAATTTTCTTGTTGTATTGTATCCTCATCATGGTCATGTCATCGTAAACGATCATTATATAGTTGCAATATATATTGAGAAGAAACCAGAAACATATCAGAATTAGGAATTAGGATAAGAATTTTGACGTTTAACAGTTAAAATCCTATCATTCATTGTTATGAAATATATCTAGATAAATTTGTCTATACATTTGAAACTACACATTCACTCTCTCCAGAAGCATTCATAATCTGGTAAAACTTATCTAATGAAAGAAGCAGCAGCGTACGCAGAAATTTTCAAAGGGGGGTGGGGGTGGGGTTACTATGAAAGAGTAGTTTTGAGCAATCAGTGCAAAGCTTAAACCTAATTAAATAATACATGTAATCAGAACCAATGGGGGGGGGATTAACCCCCATCACTCCCCCGCTGCGTACGCCACTGGAAAGAAGGTTAAAATGATCCTCTAACTCAGTGGTGCGCAAACTGTAGGTCGCATGCCACAGGGGGGGGGGGGGGGGGGGTCATGAAAAAAACTGGAGGGGTCGCGGATAGTTTGAAGTAAGTTTATATTACACTGAATTATTTAATAAAAAATCCATAATAATATTTAAATCTGAAGTTTTAGTCGCATGAGACTCGACAATAAACAAGTGTAGAAGGTAAATAAGATATTTTAAAATTGTTATTATGCAAAGTAAATGTATACTGAAAATTTATAGTTCACTGATTTTTAGAAGCGTTTATCAAAATTTTCCCATTTTTTAACATTTTCTTAGTTAAAAAAAATTGCCACGACCTGATTATTATTTTATTTATTTATTTTTCAATTATTATTATTTTTTTTGGGGGGAGGGGGGGAGACGAATAATTTTTTTATTTAGAGAAAGTGGGTAGCTGTTAAAAAATTTTGCACACCAATGCTCTAACTCGTCTTGGAAAAACTTTGACATTGCATTTAAAAACTAAAGAAATCTGTCAACACCAATGTAGACAAAAAAGAGATAAATAAGATTTTTTTTTTTTAAGGCGGAGGCACTTGTCGTCAAACATTCGCCTATACTACACCGCAGTTTACTGTCAATTTTATTATGGGGGCACCATATAGGCGGACAGCATTACCACCTATGAAGGGAAGACTCAAACGGAGGCATTATTCGTGGCATGACGCCGGGATTCGATCCGAGCACCCTCTGCACCGAAAACCAGTATGCTGTACCACAGGGCTTCCACAAGCCCGATAAGATCTAAATAATGTTATTTACCGACCTTTTATAATGCTCTTAAATTATAAACGTATGATAGCTTCTTTTAGCAAATTATTAAATTTTGTATCGTCACATAACTATCTTACATTTATCCACAAACTCAAAGGTACCCCTAATGTTTAGAATCAATCAGGTATTTCAGTTCATATATGTGCCCTTGATTGTCAAAGTGGTCTACGTTATTGTGCCGGTGATTACAAAAGTGGTGTAAGTCAAGAATCTAAAAAAAAAAACAATTGAGTTTTCACGTTGCCTTCTCTTACATTACCGTAATCTGAAACAGTCTTTGCAAAAATTTAAAAATTGAACATTTTCTGAAAAATTTTATTATATAGTATGAAAATATTTTTAAGTTTGTTCTGACTCAAACCTTTGAATATCTTAACCTTTAAATACAGCGAAAAACTTACAGCACTTTTGTAATCACCGATACAATGACTTTGACCACTTTCATAACCAAAGGCACATACATGCCTACTCTTAAAAAAAAATTATATCTAATTAATAATATTTTTATCTACAAATAAATAGGCGATATTATCGTACCTAAAAATACGAATTATATATATATATATATATATATATATATATATATATATATATATATATATATATATATCTGTATGTGGAAGCGCATGACGCTAAGGTACCCCGTGGGCAAGACGGCAAGGGTTCAACTAAGGCCCGTATGCAGAACAAACGCTGGAGCTTTGTGTCTCTCGTTTCGCAAACGGGGGGTTGTTGCGAGAGTAGGGGGTGAGCACTCTTTTTAGCTATGCTGATCAAACAATTTGCGCTTCCGCAAATGATGACGTCAAGATGTGTAAGAAAACCTTATATGGTCAAGCCACGCCCTTTTTCTCCTCCCTTTTGCGGGAGCTGGGGTCCCTCATGAACCCTAACCTGCGGGGGGGATTCGACGGTCAATTTAGCGAAACCGTCCGACTGAACTGCCTCAAACACGGCATTTTAATTGCTTCCTTGCGTTGGGGTTCAAGAAAAAGTATACAGTATAGGAAAAAACCCGCGCTTTGACTTCGATCAACGTGGCTGTTTATTTTACATTTTGTAGATAAAATTGTCTCAAAGGACATCAAATTTTTCAGTAGAGGAGATCGAGAAAAAAGTCCAGTGAAGGCATCACTGATGAGTCATTCTATTCATCTGCATTGGTAAGTAATTTCAGTTGTATTTGAAAAGAAAAAAATGTAATTTGACTTTAGCAATATCCTAATATTTTTTTATTTTTTTACTTGTAGGCTGTTTTAAAACAGAAAAAAATGGATGGTAAGTAAACTATTAATTTTGTATTTAATTACCTGTTTATTAGAATTTCTTTTAATCATTTTCAATGCTATTTATAATATATCATATTTTTACATTGCAAGATATTTATCATAAATAAATTTAATTAAAGCAAAATTTTAAAATGTCGTAATGCTTATTTAAGGGACAATTAAGTACTAAAAATGTTCTGTTAGACTTTTCTGGCATTTGTGTACAAGAATATCATATTTCTATTTTTGTTTATAAATCTTATTATAAATTTTTAAAAATGCTGTTAGTTAATCATTAAACAAAGATCAAAATATTTTGTTGCAGGAGGCTTTGTTACCAGGTAAAGATCACCGCATTATTAATATTTGAGGGTGGGGATTGAGACCATGACATTGTACACTTAAATAGCAAATATAAATTTAATAATTGTGCTTCAAAAGATTACTGCCAATGCTCAGTCATATATCAGAATTATGTTTAGCTTTGTGATTGTTAAATGCAACTATGTATTTAATAATCATAAAGCTAAGAAAAATCCCAGAGAAAAAAATAGCTATTGTAACTAACAAAATGAATGTTTGTTTCATAATGCTTTTGGAAAATTTGAATATTTTAAATAAATTTAAAGTAAAATTATTTGCTATTTATACTAATTAATTCCCCCCTCCCCCAGAAAGTTGTTGTTATTCAAAGTGAATTACAATACCTAAGATTGTAACTACCACTAAACAGCAGAAACAAAGTCTTGACATATTGCTCAATCATCAAGTAAGTTATTTGGATTTTGATAAATTTAAATCAAATTTTTGTAACAAGTTTTAAAATATAAATTTCAGACTGAAATTGTTGGAGATAATTAAAATTTTTTTAGTACCATACTTTATAGAAATTAAACAATTGTATGTTTTACGTAACATACATAGTTTTATGTAAATGCCTGCATAGAACTCTTCTTCATAATTATTTGCAGTTTTACTATATAATCTGTGACAATAACTTCTATGAAATAACATATGTTGATTTTTATGTATGACATAATAGCTCTGTTCCATGTGCTATCTCATTTACTATGTATTTTTTATTATTTTCTAGACAGTTCAACAGTACGTGGCAGGAAGCATCTAGCATTAAAAAGAAAAAGAGAAGCAGCAAATTTGAAGCTGAGGCTCTTCAAACCCAAAAAACTATGGTGCAAGAAATCGAAACAACATCCCGGCAAGGAATTCTGCTAAAAATTAATCAAAATTTAGAAACATTAATTAAAATAATGGAAGACAAAAATAGTTGTTAGTCAGAAATAAAAAGCTTTTAGAGCTCATAAATGCTGAAGATGTTGTAGAAAAAATGTAATAAACACATAAATTCATGTTTGCACAGTCTAAATTTTTGTAATAAAAACTTCATCTTCCATCTCAAGTGGATTATCCGTATCTTGTAATATCCATTCCCTGCTTAAAGAAAGGGATAACATCCTTCTCCTTCGCAAAGCGAATGACTATTCCGGCTTTGCGAGAGAAAAGACGAGTCTTACGAGAGCTCCCTACTAGCCGCAAGTTTTGATCACGTGACGTTCGTATTTACGAGAGAAAAAGGTCTCGCTGTTTGATCTGCATCGCGATTGCGACCCCTCTGCGGAAGGGAGGGGCTTTGCGAGAGCTTTGCTCTCGTAAGTGTTTGATCGGCATACGGGCCTAAGACTAGGATGTTTGACGAAACATCCTGAGCAATGATGGTTTTCTTATCGTCCTCCAACAAAATTCGTGATGTGGATTGGCGAATGTCGTCAAGACAAGCGTTTGCCACGTTGGGAAGAAAAACAATTGTACCTATAATTTAGAACTTTTATCAAATAGTGATAGTTCGCACAATGTTATATTTCTTGTCCTTAGTATTAATAGATAAATTAGCACATATTATGTATAATAAATGTATAGAATGTATAGAGTATTGTCTGCTTTTTTATGGGATGTAAAAATTTGGCTTTTCCAACGTGGTTTATTTGTTCCTGAGAAATTATTTCTTGATTGTTTTTTGCTCCGTTTTTTTAACCCCATGACATGATTACCTTTAAGGTCATACTATTCACAAACAAACACACTTTTGGTTCCTTAGTATTGTTACTCTGAAAATTAACATTGCTAACAAGCTTTCCCAGTTTATTAAATGTATAGGTTGATATTTATGTTCTTTCTTCATTACATCATTAATTCTAACAAACAAACACACTCTCTCTCTCTGCATGTGTGTGTGTATCCAACGTGGCCTCAGAATAAAAAGCCGCTTTTTATTATAATTCATGAACGCTGTCTGAAAGAATCTCCTCTTTTCAATAAACAATTTTTACTAGCATTTGTAATATCATTCGAAGAAACATACAGCATTTCAGATATGCACTCGACATCCTGACCGTATATTTAATACGTTTATATTTTCAATTTGGTTTGTTCAAATTATTTAATAAAAAATTAGATTTTAATATTTTGCAAAGAATTTAATTTTTTTCTTTATTCGGTTACGAAATAATATTACAAAGTACTCAGTGGGTGGCACGCACTTCGTGAACACAATCTCAGCGAATAACGAATGCCCATTGTACATCTTGTGATTTGAAACAACAGGAAATCGTGAAACCTATAATAGCGAAATGATGCGTTTGCGTCTTCGCGATTCAAAAAGAGCGCTAACTTGACTGAATGCTTTTCTCTTTTCCGCCTGCATTTGTTTCCGCGTAACCACTCTCTGCGCACAAGAGTAGCACGTGATCGAGAGATCGCGTATATCCAATCCTCACTACTCCTCGTAACCGGTAGCGCTCCACGCGGCAAAATTTCGTTCTCCGAGTCAAGAAAGGACGAACACAGCAAGGTCATTACAGCATTCGCCCTCTCTCCGGTAAAAAGTCGAGATCGGCATTGATCTGATATTAAAGCACCGGAGTTACCCATTTATTTGTACCTACAACAGCTGAAATAAATTGACAAGGTAAATGAACAATCTTATCTTCTGATATTACGCCCTATTAATCGTAATTAATTCGGTGTTACTGATGACATATATATATATATTTACAGTTTGTGCACGTAAGATTTCAGGCTAGTATTTATCTTCTGTCAAATTAGTGATATTTTTGGAGCAGGCTGGAATTAGAGAAATGAAAAACAATGCTCTTGGATAGAATTGTATGAAATTCTGAACGTTTTACGAATATTATTTTAATTATTCTATGGTTTCTATTTAAAAATATTTTTACCGGTATGCAATTTTCTTTCAAATGATTTGTTTGAAATTTACTGTTGTCAAATTAAATGACACAGCTTCGAACGTAAAACGGAGGACTGATTTTTGTTCGGGAATGAATTAAATTTCTAGCTGTGAGTGAAATCGTGTTACACTTGCAACAGTGAGAACGTTTTATTGATATTTTAGCCTTTTTTATTCATCCAAATTAAACGACATTTTCGGAAAATGTCGACTGAAAACAGGTATTATACCGTCCGCTTTAAGTACGGCTGAATATATTTGTCAGACGAAATACTCAAATACATCCCCGCATCCCAACCTGTTGCAAGCTTTACCTTTCTGCTAATTGATTAGTTTTAGTTTCGTCGGTCGTGAGAATAAAAATTAACAATTAATCAGTGGTATAGAAAACTGTTTTTATTGTTGTCATGTCTAAATTATTGTGGGCAGTTTGATATAAACATTTTTATTTTCTTAAATTGAGATCGAAACTTAAATTTTTCTTAAAATCCCTTTATTGTTCAAGGATCCAGTAATTTTTTAACAGCGGTAAGTTTTTTAAACACAGCTAAGTCATTTTATTGTTGACTATTTCAATACGTTTGTTTCCTAGGATATAGTTCTCAAATTAAAAATTGATAATAGTTATGTCGATCTATTCAGCTCTCAACTCTCCTGTTGCTCTAGTGAGATAAGGAAAAGAAATGTTGCATATAATTACCTGTCGAGAAGAAAGTTTCTTTTATTTGCATGTAAAGGATTAATAAATCTATTTATAATTGGTCAGACAATTTTTTTGTTACAGACAATGATATTTAAGGTAAAGTTTAAATATTTAAAATTTTTTTTGAATAAATGTAAATAAAATTTCAAAGTACAATAAGATTGTAAAAACAAATACTTAAATAATAAAAAAATACGAAATAAGTCTATTGTGTCGTACGTATATACATTGAAATTCACTTAATTTAAAATTTTTGAATATGTTTCAAGTTTGCTTGTCATACGATTTGATTGCATATGGGTATCTTTAGTTTGATGCAAAAATTATTACAAAATCATTAAAATTTTTTATACCGTTCTTCTACTTCCGTGACTGAAAAAAAGTTAACAAATTTCTACTGATGTGAAAGAAAGAGTAACAGCAATTAATTTTTTTTCAAATGATAACCTGTACCATTTAATAATGAAAAAAAATACTCATGAATAGAACAGGATCTGAACTTCTTAGATACTTAAAAAATAAACCCATCGAGCACAAATCTTAACTATTTTTAAGAAAAATTTCAAATCTGATATCTAGGATCTGAAATCTAGGTAGTGACCGGGGGTTGTGACTACCCGTAGTTTCCAAGCATAACAGCAGTTGGAAGCTTGAGTACCTAGCGTGTGACATACTGTATTTACTTTTCTTTCGTTAGAAATACAAGCAAACTTATTATCTGTAAGCATATAGTGTTTACCTATTTTTGTCAAGAGCAACGATATTTATAATTTTTAAATTTGAAGGTTAGCTAAAAAAAACATGGAACATTTGAGAATGCTTTTAAATCTTGATGTGAATTGTCACATGAAACAAGTTCACTTTACAAAGTCTTGGATAGTTTGATTCGCATGAATATTGATCCCACTCCCATTTAAAGTCGTCAACTGATTCAAGACATCCATTGCGTATAGGAGATGACGTAGGTACAAGTCTTACCAATAGAATTTAGATTTCTGTTTAAAGAGATAAAAAGGCACAATAAATGATCAAACAGATTTTTATCTGCTATTGAGTTTTAATGATTTCCCAAATTTAAAATCACTATTTGCAATTGCTGCATTCAAATACCTGCTAGCCTAAAGCAATTAACAGGTTAGTTAAGTGGTAATAAAAATAATCGAAATTCTTACTGGGAACCCAGGCTTTCTGTTAGACATTTTTATAGGGAAAATATTATTATTTACAACATTCGAAAATAAGCCTGTTATATTATAGGCAAAGAATATACAGCATAATTTTCATTTCATTTGTGATCTAATCTAGGTAACGCAGTATAGAGCCTAGTAGGAACTAGAATAGTTTGGTTTATTTGAATTGAGGCAATTTAAAGTGATCTACCTAGCTACTGCAATTTTGAATCGTTTTATATTGTGTTCCTGCGTGCTGCAACATATGATCGCAGTGTTCCAAAACAGCCAGCATTGATAGATCTAAAGCAATGGTAGCTACCTCAAAATTTATATTCTCCTTGAGTCTACCCCAATATATATATCTGAAGAAAATTCTTACTAAAGTATTTAACTAGTCTCTATACTGCGTAAACATGGAGATTTTTATGGGGATGACTTATCCACGCACACACGGGGGGAATCGAGCCCGAAAACTCGACCAAATAAGTTCTTCCAGTTAGTAAAGTTGAATGCCTTAACAATACGGAGACTTTAATCCGGTGAAAAGGTCCAGACAGGTGTGACATCAAGGTAATGCATTATTTATAAGGCTGGAATTAACTTTTGATATTTTGTTTAAAATTGTCATTTAATCCATTGATATAAGTATTATCTCGTAATATAGAAGCTGGCATTATTAATAAATATCACAACTTTCATGTACTGCACTGAAAACGATTTGTGAGACATTAATTTCTGAGGTAAATATATTTTGCCAATGCTTATAAAAAGTACTTGCAATAAAATATTTTCTATACGCCTAAACAGAACTGTCGTCCTAGATTAAGTGACATTAACGAAGAAGCGTCACTGTTGTATGTATGAGGGAATATGAAGAAATGTTTTTCTTAGAAAGGTCTAGTATGAAAAGTTTTGAGCATAAAAAAAACTATATATTACCTTTTTTAACCTTTTAAAGTTTTTATGGTATGTTTATAGCCATGATTTGTCGACCTCGAAAATTACTGAAAACACCGAATCACTTTAAATTTTGTTGTGATTGGCACCACTAAAGATTAAGCACAGCTAACTGACATTTTCATTTGTCCTCTTCCGTCTCGATAGTTGATTTCTTAGCTTACTCTTCTTTACTTACTCTCTCTCTTATGTATGTATGTATGTATGTGTGTATGTATGTTTGTTTGTTTGTTTCGTACAGCTTTGTGCTCGCATAACATTTTTAGCAATTTTAAAAGCTCTAAATTCTGAGAAAAATGATCGGGAGGAAAGAGAGCGTTAACACAAAGTAAACTGCAGTAAAACAGCTTTCTTCGCTTCCGTACCGCCGTTTATTTCATGGGTTCCCTTCGCGTGACGTCACATTTATTTTAGGATACTGCGAGTTACACTTGCGATAATGTTTATGCTTGACAACACATGAAATTTTGATGAGAACTGTTAGAAGAATAACGCCCATGGTACCACTCCCCCCTCTCTTTTCTTTGTAGCTATCTGCTTAATTTTTCTTATACCATTGTTTGCATAGATTGGCGTGCTCCTTTATATAAAGACAGTGATGTTCCCTTTAATTTTACCTTTGAAATTGAAATCTTCGATGAAGCAAAGGGACTAAAAGTGTCAGCGTAGTGTGACTATTCTATTGGGAATTAAAACCATACAAATGTTTAAACACACTATCCCTTCTTGTGAAAGCATATAAATGGATTTATACTTTTTTCTTGAAAATCTAATCTTTTATCGATGTTACAATAATTCTTTTTAGAGTACGTGGCACGATTCATGATGATTATTCAAAATTTAGCTATAATTGCTTTCTATGGAACAGATAATCAGGACCGTAACTAGCTTTAAAGGGCCGCGAACAGGATTTTAGTTTTGGGCTCACTATTTTTGAGAAAAAAAAATGAAAAAGGCTAATACATATAATAACACATAAAATCAATTGTTAAAAACTTACA
Source organism: Dolomedes plantarius (assembly GCA_907164885.2). Taxonomy (NCBI): domain Eukaryota; kingdom Metazoa; phylum Arthropoda; class Arachnida; order Araneae; family Dolomedidae; genus Dolomedes; species Dolomedes plantarius. The sequence goes on from OU015491.1 coordinate 109,635,318, forward strand.
AAAGCATGCAAAAATGAAAATTTAAAATATTTAAATGGTAGGTGCTTCCATAATAAAGCTGGCGGATTTGTGGTGTGGATAGGTCATTGTCCTCAAGACAAAGTACCTGCCGCGTTGTATATATATATATATATATATATATATATATATATATATATATATATATATATATATATATATATATATATATATATATATATATATATATATATATATATATACGAAAGCTCAGTAGGACGCGCAGCAATCACTTCTGCTAAAAGTCACTCACACAGCTGAATAATCTAATCCGTCTGGGATCTAAAGAAACGAGCTGTCTCTAATAGCTATAACAGTTTCTTCTGGAAAAAAGTCGACAGGGAGTCGAGAAATCTTCGCCTGTTTCAAGGACTTGTCTAACTCTAGGACTTATGAAGCACTCTTAATCACGGCTGCGTGCCGGAGTAGCTACCTTCTAGATGCAGGTCTAAGAGCTATCTGAAATTTTTATATTTCTCAGCGACGCAACTTTTTCTATGGCGCTGCGAATGCTGGAAATTTAAAAGGGTTTTAATTGGCGCCCTTTAAGTGACATCACTTTCCGGAGATTCGATTGGCGAGCCACTTCCCTCGTCATCTGATCAGCTGATCGCTTCAGCCGATTAATTTCCCCCGTTCAGCATCGATCAAGAGGCGGAGCGGAACTAATTTCCTTTCAACTCGATGTCTGTAACTCAGACACACGGGCTCCTCGCGTCTAGTTTGTATTGTCGGGAACTCTTTGTCTAGCCGCTTCTGTTGTCCGGCTGCTTCGCCTCGGGACCCCATTGTTGAGCCTTCTGCTGGAACGTGAATTAAATGAGAGGGTTTTGCCCTCTCTCTCTCTCTCTCTCTCTCTCTCTCTATATATATATATATATATATATATATATATATATATATATATATATATATATATATATATATATATATATATATATAAAGGACTAGTGAATTGCAAAATTTTAAAATCCATAAAGTTATTTAGAAAAACTTGCAAATTATAACCAGTTTTTATAATTTTTCTTCCGTTATTTCTGACCCCTCCACCCTCATATTATATTGGGCCCTTGTTAGACTCTCCTAGTTACGACACCGTAGATGAATAATTTAAACAGCTCTGAATACGTCTCTGAGAATTTTTCAAGATCCATAGGCATAGTTAGAATTTTTAAATCATAATGTCCTTTAAATCATCCAGTTACTATGATGACTGTGTTTCTAAAGGTATGGTGGGGAGAGTGCATTGAGTTCGTCTTTATTCAAAAAGGAGGGTAAAAATGCGGAAAGAAGGAACTCCAAATGAATGCATCAGTTGGTAGCAAGCACAGCAATAAAATCTGTATTGTATAATTGATCCTCTGAAAAGCAAAGAAATATACGATTGTATTACATTTATGAAACTTAAAACAGAAGAAAGGTGCAATGAATAAAAGACCACATCATTTGTCAGATTTTATCTAGTATGCGATTTTTTTTTCTGAAAAAAAAAAAAAAAAAAAAAAAAAAAAACCCAAAGAAAGATGGGGTTTTTTCTTTATCCAAACGCGAATTCTCGAAATACGACATTAAAACACTTCTGTTTGATTACTTTTACCTTCACGAGTCGCTAAACGCTTTTGTTAAAAGAAAAAAATCTTGACAAAGCAGTAATTTATTGGGTTTATTTCTTTTTTTTTCCCTTCTGTAAAAGTGTACTTTGTAGCGAAACATCCGTAATGTTTCTTTCCACACTGTATCAAACAGAACGGAAGGTTCTTATCTTAAATTGATTATCATTTCTGTTACTATTTGAAGTGTTCAAACTTCACAATAGTGATAATACTTTTAACGTTTTCTTGAAATAGCAAATAATTCCACCCACCCACCCACATACATACATACATACATACATACATACATGCATATTATATAGAGGGAAAGCCTCAGGATTAGTAATTTTTTTTTTTTGGATTTCTTGTTTTGTGGAAGATTATACGTATTTACTTTTCATCGAATGTATAAAAGTAGGTTTACTTTTGTTAAATTCTAAACAGTCTGAATTTTCGCATAATGTTTCATATGTTTATTACTTAAATAAATATTATCAGTATCAGCTACTTGTTACCGAAGATTGTTAAATTTACTGAATCTACAAGAGTCAACAAGTCATTCAAATTTTGTAATCAACGACTGCTTGGATATAAATAGATTTGCTTTACAGTAACACCTCAAACTCCCTAAAAATTAACTGTCCCCAGACTCCTCTCTCAACTCAATAAAATTTATGCACACATTGAGTTATTCTGTTTAAACAACATTACACTTGAATGATTTGTCAAAAAATATACAGGATCATCGAAAAAGGTGTCCGAGATTTCAACGTGAAATAAAGAACCATATAATAGAAATCATGGTGTTTATTTTTTCAAAAAAAGATACAGAAACGAATCAAGTTTTGGACATTACCCAGTAAGTTTCGATATAAGCACCCCCGATCGACAATCGCCTAGATGTGTACTCGTTCGGCACACTATCTTCATCCAGGTATGCTCGATCATAGGAGTCACAGTTGCTATTGCAGCAGTGATTCTGTTCGATAAATGGCGTAGTCCCGAATCTTCTCAGCATACACAATGTTTTTCAGGTAACCCCATAGAAAAAAGTCTAGAGGGGTCAAATCGGGGTTTCTTGGTGGCCAAAAAATTGGACCGTCCCTTCCTATCCAACGTCAAAACCCATGTAGGAGGAAAAGCGATGTCACAGCGTCGGCGCATACCCCCAGCGCAGTCACGGTCGCCATAACGTGGAAAAATAAAACTCCCAAGAAGTTCCATACCATCTGCTGCTACACAAAATCCGATCGGTTAATTGATGCTCCTGATGTGCACAACTGGAATCACGGACACCTTTTTCAATGACGCTCTATATTACAGGAGAGAATTTAAGTGTTGTAAATTCTTAGGTACTAAAAAAAAATGCTCTTTAGTGTTCAGTGGTTTTTAAATTAATGGCCATTTAGTAGTTTGGTAGATTACTAAACATGTAAATAGCCAAACGGCTGGGGCGCTAGCTTTCAGTACCAAAGTCTGCGGGTTCGAATCCCTCTGTGGTTATTGATGTTTTATAATGATTGAAAGTTAACCGTAGCGCTCTCTACACCAACCAAAGAATGATAGTTTATTTACTCTGATTTCTCCAATTTCAGGATATACTTTAGTTTTGGAAGAGGTAAGTGTTTCACTTGCTTCAGAGAGTTTTAGAAAATGGTGCTTCTGTGTTATTTGATATTAAAGGTTTGTTAAAAATTATTTCTTTCTTAGAAAAAACTTTATCTGGAAAATGAGTGCTGAAAAGTCCTTCCAAGCTTAAACGGCCATATCTTTTAATGTAGCCCAATAAAAACTTTTGTCGTAAAATTATATCATCCCTGTAACGCTTGTGTATCTCACTGTTTCTAAGTTCTCTTAAGTGCACCGGTAAATAAGACATCGGCATCCACTTTTAAGGGTGATTATGTTTCGTTACTATGACAACTACTCGCGATACCGAGGCATTATTCACAGGGCATAAACAATTTTTCCGTCATTACAAGGAAGAGTGAACTGATGAAGTGTTTCAAGAGTTATGAAATGAGACTGCTATAATTACTTAAATCTAAAGTTAGTCAAAAAATACTGTGTTAAAAATGAATATATTTTTTCATTTATTAGAGTATTTTCATGATTTCAAAATTGGGGGTTGGGGTGTTGCGTTATATTCGAGTAAATACCGTATGCATAAAACACATGAAATTAAACAAATTTATTATTTATTCGAAAAGTAAGCTGTTTTCATGAAGAACTTAAATTCCCAATCTCCTTGTTGATCAGTACTCTTTTCTCAATGATAGGAAAAAAATTTAGGTTGTATTTTTCTTTTAGAATACCACTTTAATAGCATGAAATCAACACGGTATCGATACTTATAAAGTTTCACTACATTTTCCTGTTCTCTGACCCTAGAATTTTAATAAATTTTTCACGTCTTACGATATTTAATAAATCTTCCAGAGACTGAAAAAAGAAAGACCCTGAAGGAAAGAGAAGTTACGTAATTACATAATTCTAAATCAGTCTTGTTTATATAGGCTTATCTATATTTCAGGAAACATATTCCTGATGTCCATTATATAGAAGTTATGTGAGTGTATGCAAGTTCAAACCTTTTTATATAAAAAAAAAGGTCGGGACATACGCAAAAAATTTCATAAAACAGACGCCTTATTATACTATAAAAATTATAGTTTTTTACATGTTTAACTCGCTTTCTTGTGTGTTTGTTTGTCTCGTACAAATCTTGCAATTGATTTTTAACTAACTTCCCGACTAGCTAGATATTTGAAACTTTTAGAATAGCTCAGAACACGATGAAAATGCATTATTTTAATACTTTCAGCCATCTTTAAGCAGATTTAAATTCATTTTCAGTTAATTTTTGTTTTGTAGACTAGTGCAGCCATCTATTGGCCGGGACGGGAACGAAAAGTTAAACACAAGTTAACTTCCAATTAACTTCATTTTCTTTCAAGTTGATGGGATAATTCATCAAAAATTTTTTTTAAATTATTTATTAACACATAGAATTGTCAACTTTATGATTCAACATAAAATTTAAAAACATGGTATGTAAAAAGTTCTTTTTATCTTGTAATTATTATTTTGGAGACGCTTTTTTTATAATTTAAATTTGAAGTGCTACCATTACAAAGTAAAATATCTACATATGAGTATCACTGAATAAAAAAACATGTTATCGAACAACTAAGAGGGAATGAATACAAAATCAATATGTACATTTTTTCTCAAAAATCGAAAAGTTGAGAATGCAAATTTCTTCTCTCTTGAAAGACAAACTTTTCTAAGGTTCATTTCGTTGAGAAAGTGAGAAAAAACCAGATTTTTTTTTGTGCGTAAAGGTGGGCTCTGTTGAGTCATGCATGGATGGATGGTCCTTGAATGTAACTTTCAGTGGCTATTGTTAATTTTCTTCTCCAACAAACACTTGTTCTATTTTTCATAATATAACGCTTTGTCATCAAAACCTTGTTACCGAGGTTGGGTTTTTTCTGTACTCCGGATATATATGAGTGCGCTGTATTTCCTCAAAAATCAATAATTTCAAATGTGTATGAGCCGAAATGGCTATACCAAAAACCTTTATTGGCTGCGACTCACTCGCAACAGAAATATTTTTTTGCGACTTACTCGCTGTGATATAATCTAATGAAATGATTATATAGTCATTTCATTATATTTATCTCAGACCAGAAACATACGTTACAGAATTTTTTCGCCACCCACACTTCAATTAATAGAGATCAGTGACGTAGCGAGCATAACTGGCGCTCGGGGCACGATACCTTTTTGGCGCCCCCCCCTCGAAAAACATATATAATAGTTATATTATACAGAATTATAATAAGTAATAGCATAAGTAATAGAAATAAGTAATAGCATAACTTAAATAGCATAAGTAATATTATACAGAATTAGTGAAAAGGACCATTTGGCGCCCCTCTGCGAGTGGCGCCCGGGGCATGATAGACCCCCTTGCCCCTCCCTCGCTACGCCACTGGTAGAGATCCTCTAATTATAACATACACTAACAAAACCATAGTTATATAACTTTAACTGTATTGTGCTTTGGCGAGATTGTCTACAAATGACTTAAAAAAATTAATAAAATCTGACTAAATTCGTCTGCCTTAAATACTTTTGCTCATTTAAATTCAAGCATATTGTTTCTCGGTAAGATTTTTTTTTAGTAATATTCAAGTAATTTCTTATAGTACGTCAGTTTTTTATATCATAGAAATTCTAAACAGTGTTGTGGGAAAAATTAAACAGAAAAATAACCGAATAATGACAGAATTCTCTCGCACTGGAAATGCTTTTTTTCTTTATGATGTAGACAGAGATTCGTCAGGCGATATATATATATTATTAAGAAAAAAATTGGAGGAAAATATCAAAGAATATAGACCGGTATGTGATTTTCCACCGCACTTCCTGTATAGAACCGCAGCGCAGGGAGGGGTTAGTGGGCGTAGCTCACGGAGACAGGTTGCAGACAATGCATGCTAGTGGTTTGTGGGTTAGTAGTCGGTTTTGTGCTTATTGTAAAGGTTAAACTATATGTGGAACGAAAATTAATTTTTGCAGTTACCCCGTTATATTTCGAGATCAAAGATAGTAATGTTTAAAGTGGGAAAAATATCATGATCTGCTTGAATTTGAATACTATACAAACGTGTACATATTTATTTATCTGTGAGGTAGAAAGAGGGGGATGTATACCATTTTCATGCCGATCAGCAAGTGAAGTTGTTTGCTATTGTGGCCTTAGAAGAGCCATTATTTCACAAGCAAGATTAGCGGCTGCTTGCCATTTTAAAGTCTGCTTCTGACAGTATAGGTCTCTCATTAATTACCATATACAAATAAACTTTATTAATCCAAAGGGATATATATATATATATATATATATATATATATATATATATATATATATATATATATATAAAAGAAAACAGTGGCCTACGCATTAGGCTAACAAAAATCATTATGAAAATCCAATTAAAACAGTTTGATATTAAAATACTTTGATTTTAGATTGATGGAGGACCTATCAAATATAAAGAACATTTTATAACAGTTTGTTTTCTCTCTTTCCGCCGACCTTTTTTGTTGCAGCTTTTCATTCCGTTGATATAAGCAAAAATAACTATACGGATTTCTGGCTTTTCCTTTCACGGTTTCGGGACAACTGAACCTATTTCCTTTACAGAAAAATCAAAAACAAGTATCTACAACAACCTAAACTGCTTTTTATCAGAATCCAAAGGCCTAAAAATCTGCAATGGAGTAGGGAAAAGTAGTCTTAATTTTTAAAAAATATCAGTGTTCCTTCGCTTTTACAAGATCAATGAATAATACGATTTGATTTTTCGTCAAATTAAAAGGACTAAAGGAGATTAGACAATATTAGTCTTTCTCAAAGTTAATCTAGCGGAACAAAGTCCTATTCAATAACTTACATGGTTACTAAACACACTTTCACTTATGATTACGGAACACATTTTCATTTATATTTTACAATCGCGATTACTAAACCCATTTTCTTTTTATTTTATAATAAAATAAAAAGGAAATTAATACTTTTCAATTGAATGTGAACTGAAATGACCACACTTACACACACACGTATTTTTAATAAAGATATTAAATAAAGAAAACCGTAGTCATTGCAACAATATATGATAACGGGAACTCATCGGAAACCCAGATGATTTTGAGTCATGTTATAAAGACTAAATTATGATATGAATATAATACTCTAACATAACATGTGCTAGCAATTGTATAATTGACATAAAACATAGTATAATACTGCTATTTGACTAATTGTTTTTCAATAAAGAAACGTTTCGTGCGAAATTGTCTATAAATCATTTTACAGCCATCAATTTATAGGAAACAAAAACTTAAGATTTTACAATAATTTTGGTATTCGAGGTTTCGTGTACTTGACTTCCTTGTTTTTATGTTTCAATTACCTTCTTTTCATTTCCTCGTTCTTTCACACACGTATAACGCTCGGAAATCACGCACTTGCAGCAAAACTGTCAGGTGGATGGATATGTCAGCTGCATGTTAACGAACATCTGTAAGTATACGGACAATGTATATCAAGAAAAAGAGCCACATTCCCTAGGATCCTATATTTTTTTTATCATAAGTTAAACTCGACCTTCGTTCAGTGACTTTACAAAACTGAAAGGTAGTATTATTGGATCTTAATTTGTTACACTCGTGTTTCGATGTGATGGGAGCAAACGTATCAATCGGGATTGCATTATTGCTAGTGTCTCAATAGAGTCTCTGGCTCTGCAGATAAGACTCTATTGATGCCGTTTATCTCTCTCTGATGGTTTAGGATTTTTGCACTGAAATGGGCTTAATATTTAAGTTATATTGTACCTGAAATCATAATGTGAGCGGTGAGTATTCTAAATATGATACAATTTCTATGCTATGCTACTCTTCAGTAAGGTTCTGTGATTCAATGAGGATTGTGCCCCATGTCATACCGCCTATGAAGAATTCGTTTATCGTTGGCCTTGTTCTCAACTCTGTAGAATCTTTAAAACGAACAGAAGCGTGTATCGTAACCGTAAAGTCTTCAAAACATTTTGTGCTGTACTGCAGGAAGGGAATACTAAAAATAGCTTAAGATTACTTAGGAAGACGCACTATGAACCCACTGTTGGACTTCAGTTCTACACCCATTTAATCCCAGCAGCAATATATTTCTAAGCTGTAACTTTCATTATGGAAATAAATTTTTAATTTAAATTTTAGAGCAATTTTTCATGACTACTGTCACTAATGGTAAGCTAAAACTCTTAGAACTTGTTTTCTCTAATGACTTTTCATTCGGAAAAAAAAATTAGAGATCATAGACGAAAAAATTGTTTCCGTATTTTAGACAGGAATATATTTCCTGAAACGTGTCTGAATATTTCGTTACATTTCCATCTAAATATTCGTATTTCTGCGATACCTCCTTTACTGGAATAGGGAACGGAGAGCCATCCGCTTTCAACCACACTTATAGAGTAACTATGGTAACGAGACATCAGGTTTAAAACCTTAGTCACGGGAAATGCCTCTTTCGATGCCAGGTGTAGAAGGTGGAGAGCAGGAGGAAAAAAAATATATAGGTTGGTCTCTGGTAATAACTGTCTGGGGCTGTCTTATTTCTAGGAAAACCAATGGTCATTATCAAGGGGCAACCAACCAGTTCAACCTTCTCTCTCTCTCTTTTTCTTTTAACTAACCTGTTGAGAAAGGAGATCTCTTGTAATACAGTGAAAGAAAAAAAAATATCCCAATTTAAGTTCCCTTAGGAGCATGTTCAAGATAGAAAAGACTCTTTTCAATTGCTTAGGGTCCTTTGCAAAGGAAGATAATATAAATGCATCAAACGGGAAAACATCTTGTATGTTGAATGTACTATCGGCACTATACGACTTATAGTTTATCAGATTAAGATCTAAGCTTCAACAAAGCTACTGTTAATCACCAAAATTTCACCGATAAAGAATTCGCTTCACGTGTTTGTATGTGTAATTGATATGAACACACGCGCACGCATAAATATGTGCAGACTAAATAAATATAAGCGATAAAAATTACTTTTTTTTTTGGAACAGAAAAAATAGTTTTGAATGAGAATTCCTTTTTTATGTTGACAGTAAAGTTATAATTATTTGCTATAAATACGTCTGTATATATCTGGCGCAAGTTAAAGATTATTATCATATAAACAGGTTTGGAAATATGATAGCAGTTTGAAAGACTACTTGTGTGCATAAGCAAGTCCATGCTTAGAGCTTATAGATGTTTTAAAAACTTTGCACCAAAGCAGGCAAACAGATATGACATGAACTTAGTATTTTATGATCTAATACATAGATTCTTAAACTGTGGTCTGCAGACCCCTGGGGGTCCGCGAAACAATTTTGACATTAACAATCTATACTTGAACAAGATATTCTCGTGGAATTATCATGCGATACGTCTTAACTACAATTCAACAAAACTGAACTCACAAACTTTTGGTTATTTCTCAGATCTGATTACTCTGCACTTGCAAATGAAGCCCTCCGACATTTGATTCCGTTCTGCACAACATATTTATGTAAACATACTTTTCAGTACTGTTATATATATGAAATCAAAGTATAGAAACAAACTCAATGTAGAAGCAGACCTCAGAATAAAACTTTCCAACATAGAGCCTGACATTGCGGTTCTGGTTTCAAGAGAACCACTGCACCCATTTCATTAAGTAAAAATCATTTACAGAAAACATATTATAATAAGATAATCTATTTTGACCAATATTTGACCAAGAAATGTTTGTATGAGTTTAATGTATTATGATTTGTAACTTTTAAAATTCTTTTTACTATTGTTTTTATCCATTTTATGTTTTTTATTCTATGTCCTAGTCAAAATGTTCATCTTTATAAATGCGCAAGACCATTTATTAAAATAACCAGCGATACATTTTTACCAATATTTATTATAACGTAGTGCCTATGAGATTATTGAGCCAGAAATTAAGTCTCAAAAACGACTTAAAATGCCTAGAGTTGGGATGGGGTCCGCAAAAAGAAATGTTTTTCAAGAGGGGGTCCTCGGACTACATAAGTTGATACCCTTAATCGAATAGATTTAGTCAATAGATTCAGAGCAGAAAAATACGTTTTAAGCTTTTATCATCTATAACAACTTATTCTTTGGGCTCTATTTTTTATCTTCATCCCGTACTTTCATTCTCTCGTCTAACTTTCTTCACGGCCAATAGCTGTTAAGGACTTGATAGTTTTTTTTTTTTATCAGTATCCATGGGGCTACACTTCAGGTATTGAAAAATTCTAATTGTGCATAGAGTAACTAACTGCTAAATGGTTGCAAGTTTAAGATGGCACCATAGAAATATGTAAATCCGCTATAAACCTAAATTCCAAATTTGATTAATCATAAAGGTAGTAATACTGCTTTGTATCAGGAAAAAGATCAAAATATCACACAAAAAAATCATTACTTAGGTTCATGTTGATTTTCTATGTATATTCCGACCCTCCTCTGATAGAAATCTATGTGTAAATGTTACATATCAAGTAAAATCTAATTCTTGAACATTGTAAGGAAGTTATTACAAGGCGAATGTTGTGAAGATTACCTGCAGAACAACTTCAAATTTGATTTTTCAGCGTTTATCATTATATAGGTTACAATATGGAAATGATAATATAATAATATAAACCTGCTTAATATAGGTTATTTACTACATGACCAACAATAAATTCAAATTATCTGATTATGTCTTCCTAACTTAAGGCTGATGTGTACTAACCCTACTGGATTCGCTCACCTCAATGTAAATCTATGGGGGAGGGGGGGGATTTGCCCAAGGATTACCGATTTGGATTTTTTTTTTAAAAATAAATTGTACTCAGTAATAGAAAAAGTTTTATACCTTCAGGCATTTTTCGTTTTAAAAAAAATGCAAATGTTTTAAAATTTAAATTTATCAGGGAAAAAAATCTGGTATAGTGTGTTTTTAAACGCTCATAAATTCCTTTTGTGGATGATATTTATAAAATGAATCCTATTCGAAGGTGTAGAAAAGTTCAGGATATTTGAAAATACCATTTTTAATAGATTATCAACATTTATGTAGCTGTAAATAGTAGACACATTTTCTCCACGGGTTAACATTGAGGTGAGCGAATCCAATACGGTTAGTACATAGCAACCAAGCATTTAATGTTAGGTAGCATTATCAATTAGTATTTAATTCTAACACATTTGTATTTTCAATATTAAACTCTTATCATAAACATTACAATTTTTCCCTAAGTATGCAGTACCACTCTGCGGGAATGAGTTCCGAGGTTATTTTGGATGTAACATCCGAAATCAGTTTTAAACTATAAATTCCCATCTCTTTGTCTCTCAAGATTAATATAGGTCTCTTTTAAAAAAAAAAACACACCAGCAAACATAAGTGATATAAATCCTTTAAAGTACTTCGCAATTTTACTCTTATTTTGTACATTTTTTTTTCAGGGTGTGTTTATTAAGGATAGCACAAGACAGAAAAATGTAATAATCCCGTGGTCAGACATCTTCATGTATTTAGTATGGATATTCAGTATGGGCGATAAATCAAAGTAACTTAATAATAAATGTAACACAAAATTGCTCGCTTGAAGTGAATTGAAAACCAACATCTCTTAAACTGGTTTTATTAATGTTTCACTCTCAGCCATTGACAGGCCATGCATATCAAAATTAAATGTTTCATTTATAATAAATTTAGAATTAACATTTTATGAACCACGAAAACGTGTATCATATAATACAACAGAAACAGTTCATTGCTTTTAGCGGAAGTACTTTGTTTTCGTCTCTTTTGGCAGAAAAAGCTATTTTTGGTTACTTATTGAAGAACTTTTGTGACAAATGTTACCATTTCTCTTTCATAGTCTCAGCGGGAGGCAACTGGAAAAAGAAATGTGTATTGTCACACCATTACTATTTAGCAGCATTTCCGTTCATTACTTGAAGAGAAAGTTTTTGGTTTTTAAATGAAATTTAGATATATGGAAGTCTGCGAATGTTTATGTATTAAACTCTGCTCATATAGGACAGACGAAATGCTACAGTCTTTGTCAACCGTTTTCTCCCAACTTAAAAAATATATATATATATTCTGTATTTATGAAATCTAAAGAACAATAGCCTTTGTTTCAAACTGCTGTATTTTATCATTGTTCTTTTGAACTTTCAAGGGAAAATGTCATTCTCCTACTGCACTTATGAAATACAGCTGAAAAATTTTGTGCGTCTTAATGGAATTTCGAAAATACATAGTCATTTAAAATTCTGTGATATATAATGCACTGATATCTTACACACACATACATTATATACATACACGCACACCTTATATGTATATAAAATATTAGCTTAAACCTGTAACGTTTCTGTTACATTTTTTAAGACGTTTAATTTTATCTCTAATCATTTATTTTTATTCATATAACAAATTAATAGGAGGGAGAGTGATCCGCCATTGGGGGAAGGTTGCCCTCCCCGTTTGTGTATGTATGTTTCTAAATATATAACATGAATTAGATTAATAAATCATCACTCCACGGCATGTTCCTCTTCCTTCCAGACTGCACTGTTCAGTTTCGGTCTCATTAGCCCTCCCGTAACAACAGTTTATCATAGTACTCTCAACCAACCAACCAACGAACCTTTCAGAATACAGTGTTTGAACTTTGAAATGGCTTGATCCGAAACAGATCATTAACTAACTTTTCTTTGAGGGTACTGCTGCCGAAAGTTTTGTTGCAATATCTGCTCTCTAAATAAGGGAATTAGCTGGGTTCAGGAAGAAGTTGAAATTGATGCTTTCCATCGATGCTTTTGTGAACAATTAAGCGATATCAACGCCAACGGTAGTATTATCCCTCAAAGGGAGACCATTTTCTGGATAAACCCTTATCTCTCGGGAACTTGATCAGTCACGATATTCAAATAATCCTTAGACGACATATTTTGTGATAAGTTTAGCCCATTCTTAACAACAAACATGTTCTACATCAAAACGCTAAAATTTTTCAGAACAATCTTAGTTTAAACAAAGGAAGCTGGCGAAAATTGTTTTTTTATAAGCTTTCACAACAGGCTCTACATGCCATTCTGACATTGTTAAAAGGTATTAATTTTTTGGATACAAGGCATAATACATGCGTCCATGTACGTATGCATGCACACAAAGCTGAACGTATAATCTCACTTATGCCTCACTTATGCTTTAGTTATTGAACAACCTTTGTTTAAAAGAATGGTTTACTTATTATTTTAAAAAAGGTAAAAATCTTGTTAAAAATGCCTCTGGAATATCTTGTACGAAGAACAAAACATTTCCTTTTATTTGTACGTAAAGAGATTTCAGTAACAATGAAATTTTGATAATGCTCCAGGCATTTGATGTTTATAATATCTCTTGCACTCAAAGAACTTATAGGTAGGTATTTAGTTTTCCACAACAACAGTAGTTTTAGTTTGTGCTATTTCGTTTTCATTCGTCTTTATTTAAGGTCTCAACTCAAATTATAATACACACGGATTTCTTAATTTACAGCTGAATTTATGATACACATTGCGTATTTTTTTTGTTTAAATCGTTTTCATAACTACATTTAGAAAGAAGTTTATGTTCCCTACCTTGAAATCCATTTAAAAACCATCCTTTAATTTCTCTGAAATCAAATTCTTTCAGAAAAATCATTAGTATTTAATTAACCATCGAAGTTCTAAAATGTTTCCTGCATAAAGATGAAAAGATTTATTAAACTCTTACTTTCGAATAAAGGTAATCACATTTGCCCAAGGAAATGAACTCTACTAATCCAAGAGTAAATATTCGCTTTTGCGTTTTCTTCGCAATCAACAAGATAGTCCCTTAAATTAGGTTCCAGATAAAACAAGTATTATTATTGGATCTAATGGAATAAACCATTTCTATTTACTGTAATTATTCTTGATAATACCCTAGATTATACGGTCAGTTGATTGTCAAACAACAAAATGGCTGTAAAAAGTTGTCGTGTTTTAAAAAGTATCATGTACATGTGTTTTCACTGCATTTACTATTACATCGTGGGGAAACTCTTGAACGCGACTTTGCACCATGAGACCGGATGCGCGCGCACACACACAAAAGAAAAAAAAATCAAATTTTATTCTAAATAAAATAACTATATTATTTAAAAAATAATTTACAGCCATTGCTTTAAGAGGGTCCACTATTAAAGTAGTTCGTAATTTTATATTTTAGTGTTTACAGTTGTTAACGAATTAACAACTTTCCAAAATAAGAAAAAAATGCACTGGAGATTAAGCTAATGCTTTAGTGGTCTCGCAGATCATTCCCATGTTGAGCTATGGGAAATGCTTAAATTTTTTTCTTTCTTCAGTGAACACATTATAAAATGCATTTTTTTCCCTTCATCTGCTAAAATATTTTTAAGTGCCGAGCACAAATTGTTTTGGGAATAATTTTTTTCTCCAAAAAGTGTATTTTTAGGAAAAGACATGAATTGTTTAAAGTTCTGTTAAAGAATTAACTAAAATTAAAAATTTGAGAAACTATATGCCATTTTTATGAATATCTACTTTGCTAAATGAAATTAAAAAATATGCAATGTCCCTAATTTTTCATTATATAAATACTACGAGGGATGATCAAAAAGTAAGGTTACAAAGCCTGCAAGGAAACGCGTACATTTTATTTTATAAAGCCAATACAGCCAACTGATAGTACATACATTAGGTTATTTTTCGACATAGTCTCCATATCGGTTTAGGTACTTGTCGCTTCGTGGGAGGAGTTTGAATATTCCCTCCTGGTAAAAATCCTGTCCTTGTGTGTTCAGCCACGTTGTGGCGAAATGTTTCACCTCCTCGTCTGAATCTAATCGTCGGCCCCCCTAGGTCCTCCTTAAGTGAGGAAAGAGATGAAAGTCGCTTGGAGCGAGGTCCGGACTGTAGGAAGGGTGGTCGATGATGTCGCAGCGAAATTTCTTGAACAGCGTAGTGGTCCTCTGGACTGTATGAGGTCGCGCGTTGTCGTGAAGGAAGATGCTGCCGGTGAATTTCAGCCGCTCTTAATGTTTCGCCCACAGAAATCGAATAAATGAGCGGATTTCTTCGTGAGACCAGTTTTCCAAACGAGTCGCCATTTCTGTTAACCTTCAACTTGCGCTGTAGGTCGCGGGTGGGTGAAACTCTCCACAGTTAGCGACCGCATGTATTAGAATTACCGCACACAACTAATTTCTGTATAACAGACAAAACTCCGGTAATATCGACCTTGTAACCTTAGTTTTTGATCACCCCTCGTACTATAAAAAAAAAAAAACCATAGCTAAATATGAGGTTTTGAAGATCTGTGATCAGAGCATAAATTTTAAAAAGGATCTAGTTACAAAATTTCTACTGTTGTTAAAAGAATGTCTGTTAAATTGAGAGCTTGAGTTCAATACTAAAACAATGCAGAAAACTTTGATTAAGTTTACTTTTTTTTTAGTTCTGTCGCTCAAGGGAAAACTCTTTTTTCCATTTTCAGAGTACTGTCTCTGATTATTACATCCTTTTATTTGTTCAATAATGTTAATTTTTAGATTTGTATCGGGATATAGAATTTAAGAGAATAAATTATGCCCACCTATGCATTTTAAACTATATTCATGATCAAGTTACATTGCGTCATTCATATATTCTGGTTATCTTTATATTTGCTTTAGTTTGAAAATATCTTGATTTATACTGTTGCTATATACAAACTTCACTTAGCCAGCCACCCTCCCCCCCTACCCCCCCCCCCCCCAAAAAAAAAAAAAAACTCTTTTGATCCGTTACCCCTTTTCATGCGTATTTCTACGAAGAATATTTAAGATTCCTCTCCCTTGTACATTATAACCTTTACTATGTTCTAGGCACGAAATTGGTGAAAACGATATGAACTGAACCCATTGTTATAATTTAACCACAATGTTACCTTATATTTTCAAGTCACTATCAATGGCCGATAAGCAAAAGAAAAAACATCCAAGAGTAACTGATAGGAAACATCTATTAATATGCTTTCATATGAGGTACGTTAACTGATACGACAAAATCAAAGCGAACACGAAGAATACATGCAAAAGGATTAGCCATATCTATTTTCCCATGGGAAATTCACGCGGGATATTTTGGATCAAAGAATACTGTTCACGTGAAAGTCATAATGAATGATATTGTAAAGACTAAAATATTATCATAGTTATGAATATACCAGAACTATTTTTAAGTTGCTATCTGCAAGTTAACAAAAAAGTCATCTGATCTGAACAATAACTACGGGGAGCAGAAGAGAATTTCAAGAATTTCAAACTAAAAACTATGTTTCTGAAATTAAAACATTAAAATTGGTCGTAGTATTTTTTTTTCTTCAGGCTGAATTGTTCATAAAAAGCAACTTTTAGAACTATTTTCCAGGTGTTTAATTTCAAGATGAGAACACTCTTGGAATAAACATTTATGTTATAAATGTACCAGTAGTTCTTTTATGGGACGTTTTTAATTTATTTTGCACAAATAAATCATATCTAATGCAACTGTTCAAACACATTTAAGGAATTTGCATTCAGAAAATTAAACTATATTAATATTTCAAGAGTTATTTTCGTTTATTTTTGTTGTTTTATTTTCACATTAAAAATAGAAATAAAGATATATACCCTCATAACTTAGCTTCATTTATAAAGAACTGCAAAGAGATATTTTAGGTGTAACTAAGTCGGCAACGGAGTCTATTAAAATCTGTTCGTCTCGATATTAAGACTCTAAAACTTTTAGAACAATTAACAGCTTTTTTAGAAGTCAAGAATCGAAAAAAATGAGGCATAACGCTTTAATGTTTCTAGATCTCGTGTGTGAATACGAAAGTTCTGAGGGGTTTTATTACTTTCAGAAGAGAGTAAATTTAATACCGAGCACAAAAATAAATGCGGATATTTTTTCTTGAAAAAAAAATCGGAAATGTTTTCGTGGAGAAAAACTCTGTTTACTGTTCCCACCCGTTGAGCTTATGGACTACCATCAGCATTTGTTGCACGGGATCTATAATAATCTAAATGGCTCTTTCTGTCGATAAATACAGAGGCATAATATTTCCTTTAAAAACACTGGACTATTTCTGATGTATTACATGTCAAAAGACGTGGATCAAGTGAAGATAATCTGTATTTAGTGCTATAAAACATTTACTTCTTTCTTACTAGATCTATTACTGTTCTAAATCATTAATAAAGTTAATGTAGCGGAGAAAAATTGTACTACCAGCTTAACTAGTGTCAATTTTAATAAGTATGGTCCTTCAGGTCACAGAGCATTGATTACGATTTGTCCTTAGATATAAAACAAGCAGGTTTTCCTAGCATTTAGTTTTAATTATTAAAGAAGCGTCTACTAGTTTCTTTTTCAAACTGAACTAATTTGCGATATCTCAGTTTAACCTGGGAATTTAATTTTCTCAAAAATGTAAGACATTCTTGTAAGCCGAGTGCAATTAGTCTTAATACTGCACACGCCCGCAGTGTATGGAATTAAAACAGATGTCTGTACGTGCTTTTCTGGGGCCTTTGCCATCATCCCTCATTCATAATATACTACTAAACCAGATTAAACAGCTGACAAAGATTTGTCTAAGTAATATACAATATGAGGTAACGTTCTAGCCCATTTTTATACTCATTTATGTTCTCATGAAGAAAACTTTAATGTGACTAACAAGTGAGTTTTTTTTTTCTTTTAAAGCTTCCTCTCTTAACTTTAAAAAAAAAAATCACTCCGAGACTTTTCACCTGTAGCTTAACGACGATTCTAAAAGCGTATCACATCCCTCCTCGTTCTTGGCATCTAGCCGATAGAACTTTTGTCCTACTCGAGAGGTGAAACAGAATTTCTAGTTTTTATTGTCACTTTTGCTTTTGAAGGTTGCAAATGTAAACTTACAGTATAACCGGCTCTATCGGTAATACTTAACTCCATGTTGACAGCTGTCAAGTCATTGATATTTAAAGCACTTAAAAAATCATATCTGACCTACCGTACAAAACGTTCAGTATTACTTTTATGTCATTTTAACGAATCTGCAGATCTAAGAAATAAGGTAAGCTGTAATTTGTATGAGTTTTCAAATTATACGTATTTTTTTCATTTTTTACGGATAAAATGCATGGTATTCTGTACATATTAAAATTCTGTTTCTTCTCTGTTAATAACCCAAAACCTTTAGTCGATCTTGACCTTTGAAAACCCTGTAACCTGGCTCCTCCCACCCCCACCCCACCCCTTGACCCTAAAAATTTTAGGCAGACATATTAAATTATTTTTTTAGCTTTAAGATGTGTTGTTTAAGTGTTGGAAGGGAAATCTAAATACACTATGTAACAAAAATCATTTGAATAATTATTTACCCATGCCTTAATAATACATATATGTATTTAGAAGAACTGAGCAAATCAATACATAAAAGAATTGTACATTATACATCACTCTGCATTAATTTCAATAAAATGTTTGAATTTCATTTTTAAACAAGTGAGGGTCTTCTTGATTTAATAAGCCCGGACAATGCCAGGAAGTCGAACCTGCTAATGATATACAAATTACTTTTTATCCATCTAACTTTCAGTATTGAGATGAAAATTTTAGCATTTGTAATTTTCAGTGAAAATGTTAAGATATTTACGCATCTAATATTATTCAAATTGGTTCCATTATTTTCCCGTTAAATACATTAAAACTGAAAGAGAAAGTTACTTATTTCTTTTGTAGGAAAAGATCCTGAAAGCAAGCAAAACTCCGAATCAATAACTATTAGTTGAATAACGCACAGATCTATAAAGCTCTCAATAAAAAAATAGCAGTAAGTTTCAATCTAATTAATATTGTAATTTAGCCTGTGTGTTCCTGTTTTGCGTGTTCCACAAGTTTCATGTAAGTGATATTAATCGAATATTTTCAGGTTTTCTTGATACAAATGCATTTTCTTTTGGTATGAAAGGGCGGAAAACGATGTTAAAAGCGCAGTAAAATATTATTCTCAGATATTAGTAAGATACTTAAGTCTATTTTATCTTTCTGAATGGCATTTGATTCTCTTTGCTTTCATTCCCAAAACTTTACTTTCAAATCAAGAAATGTTCAAATAAGTTTTTAAAACCCTACGCCAATGCCCAGAAGTCCTTTTCGGAAAAACAAAAAAATGTTTGTCGTATATTGAAATCATATCTTTTCTTTCTTTAGATGTCCTTTCCCGGAAAAAAGACATCGGCCCATCAACTGCATGCCGCTGAAGAGTACTGCTTGTTGGACCACCTTGGTGCTTTGGACATCGACTCTCCTCCCATTTATCCTAGGCTTACCAACATCATTTGCACAATAGGTAATGTTTAGTTCTTTTGTTCTCAACATACAAATGAAGAGAACGCATCCAGAATATTTGTATTTTAGAATTCTTTTATACTTGTCTATCGGCGCACCTTATTTTATTTCCACCATTTCATTAGTTACTTTATGATATTGACCGAAATTCGAAATACCTGCAGTTTAGACTTTTGCCAAAAATATATTTTGTCCAAAGAAGTCTAAATTTGTTTTCATCCTGTCATCAATTTGTTTGTGAGAGTTCAAACTCTCAAACAATTGAAACTTTATCGTAATTGAGAATGTAGTGTTTTCATGTAAAGTCTGAGATCAGAACACGTTTTGGAGATTACCTTTTAAGCTGTTCATACTCGATTTCATTCCATTCATTTAATTTCTAATGGGCAAATTTGCACAATCTTGAGAAACTATAATCAGGGTTAAATAGAGAAAAAAAAACTTTTTGCTTGACCTTGACGTGTCTATCTGCTTCGCTGTTTGTCAATTAGACAGTGCACGCAAATTCATTCTCAGAGGAGACACGGTCCATACATTTCAACTAATTCAGCCAGACAAATAAGATACTGTTTTATTTTCGTAATAGCAGATAAATATTAATTTTAATCAAAAATTCAACTAAGTATTCGATAAACGAATGATTTCTACACTACAGTCGAACCCCGTTATAACTAACTTCAAGGGACCAAAGGGTTTGTTCGCTTTATCCGGTGGTTCGCTATATCCGAACCTTTAAGAAAAATGCCAGAGTTCACAAAATGCATAACTCATTAGTTGCAATGTGTATTCAATAATGATGTGTTAAAAAATTATATATGCGTTAATGACAGATATGCGTTTGTTCGTTTTCTGTAGTTATTTCTAACTGCATATCAAAGATGTCAATTTCTCCGCTACTGTGATCAGGCAAGATTATTGAAGTTTAAATTCGCCATATAAGACTGAATGTATAATTTGACAAGACACAAATATTAGTTTTTTGCCACAAATTTTTTTGTTCCCAAATACAGTCGAACCTCCGTATATCGAACTTCCCTATATCGAAATATTCTATATATCGAACTCTTAGCAAATCTCCAGGTTCATTACATAGAAAAACTGTTTCTATATATCGAAAAAATCTCTATATATCGAAAATTTTTTCACGACATATTGGGAGATTTTATTCCACTTTAGAATAAAATCCCCCAATTTTTGGCGTTTGAAACAATACTTCGTGGACTTCAATTCGTGGAAAACGTCCCTGATGAAGTTTTTAATGGATTGAATAAATGCGAGCATTTCTTTGAACTTTCCGCAAAACTGGCTATTCAGCAAGATATTCGTAGTTTTTTTTAAAAGAATGTAACTGTGATCACTGGAACCACTAACTGGATTATTGTTTTTATTTAAAGGTATATAGTACTCAAAAAAATCTTTCACATTAATTTATTTTTTAGTTATTAACTTTCATTTAATGTGATTCACATATAAATTGGAAATGAAGTTTCGAATTATGATAAAACTAAGATCAATTCTATATATCGAATTTTTTTCCGGCACTTTACTACTTCGATATATGGAGGTTCGACTGTATTTATTTTTTGAAAAATTTTCCCATTTTCAAACTTTTCTTAATTAAAATAGATGTTATTTTTAATGGTATAATACGAAAATTATGAATCAAATGCTTCAATTGCTTTCCTATTTTGTATCACAATTTGTTTTGGAATAAAACTGAAAATATTAAAGTAGATTTATCTGCTTTATTTCAATCCCGATTCTAAAAACTTTACATTTATAGAATTGACTTTTATTCATATGCATAGTCGTTCTGAATTACACAATAACAACCTTTAATTGCTTTGAAATATGATAGCTAAAACACGAGGGTTCCAAAAAAAGTTTTCTCATTTCTTTTTCAAATCACAGGAAATATAGCTATAGGCAGTGTAAAATTCAACTTGAAAATATAAAATTCTTGCGTCGGTGTGATGGGCAAATAAGCTCTCCATTTATCGACCTGTCGGCCACGCTTGTTTTATTCATTAAGGCCGTCCGCACACGGGCCTACTCAAAAGTGATTCAAATCAATAGTTTGCAACCTGTCATGGAAAGAACATCATTATTCCGGGCATTTTTTAGTTAAATTATTACCAGAAATTAATTGATTTTAAA
The DNA here is from genome assembly GCA_907164885.2 of Dolomedes plantarius. Classification (NCBI taxonomy): domain Eukaryota; kingdom Metazoa; phylum Arthropoda; class Arachnida; order Araneae; family Dolomedidae; genus Dolomedes; species Dolomedes plantarius. Next base: position 109,657,097 of record OU015491.1, read on the forward strand.
AAATTGCCAAAATAGATTGTCTTTGATCAATCGTTTAAAAATGGACTGTACATATGGGCGCACATATCTCTCTATTCTATAAAAAAGTAACTGGCGCCGCCGCCGACGCTGTCAAAAGCTTGTCACGCTATCTCCTCCGAAACTGCTGGGGGTATGGGATCGAGACTGATACCAATAGATGCAGAAAAATGCGGGGAAGAAAGTAAGACATGTCTCATCTTCGTCGGACTTTAAGTTTTTTTTTATTTTATGTTTTGTGGAAAAATATTGACTTTTTCATGTTCAGATTACGATAACTCGCCAAAAATTAATCGTAGAATTTTGATCTTTTTACAATCTAAGACTACAGACATTTCTCCTTCAAACAAGACCTCATTTGTTTAAAAATAATTTAAAACAGAGTAATATTTTCATCAAAATATTAAACCCACTTTTTCGAGAAATATCGTCACATATGTGGATGTAATATCGATGCTCCTCGAGTTTTTATCTTACAAAGAAAATGTTTACATCATCTGGAAGATGAAAGCTTTCTCATTCATATAAACCTCATTTCAAGTCTCTATCTTAAAATTTCGATTTTTAATCGAATTTTAAAGCTGAAACAGTGATTAAACAGTGATTCCCCTTCGCATAAGGGTGACTGACAACAGTAAATGGCTGTTACATTGCCCGAGAATTACCCCTATGTATCTCGCTGTTAGCCATAACAGAGAAGCGAGCCTAGGGGCAAAGCCCCTAGTTCTATACAACCAAAAACGTTAGAATTTAATTTCATTGCTATGCAGAAGTCACGTGACTCTCGTATACGTCCTTTGGCAGCTTGCCAAAGGATCGGCTGTAACATAGATTGTGTAATGACACTCACATCGCCAGAGAAACTGGCGACTGAAGTTGCTAGTGACTCGACACGTTGAGTTGCCTGCGACTGATTACAAACGCGTTGCTGACGGGTTTGTAACCAGTTGCGCCGTGTGCGTGGCTCCATTCAATTACATAGGTTACGACTCATCACGGAATGGTTTGTGATTGGAGTCAGTTATCAGTTTCTTTTGCGTTGCTCCGTGTGCAGACGGCCTAAGGGATTTAAATCAAGAACAATCATTTGATACAGTATTGATACCATACTAATTGAAAAATTATTATAAAAATATTTGTTACTATAATTTCTCTTTTGACTAATTCTTATTTATAAATACTCTTCTAACGGTTACGAACACATTATTTTACCTTTCAGGACCTGCTTCCAGAGATGTTGACGTGTTGGTGAAAATGATTAAGGCTGGTATGAATATCGTTCGATTAAATTTCTCTCATGGCACATACGAGGTACGTAGTTCGATAACAGCTTGATACATAAAAGTCCGTATTTTTTCTTACCAGTCAGTTTATTTTTAAAATACATACTCTGAACTTAAAAAATTCTACTTCCGTTTATAATGCATATAAAACATACGGGATAGCACGTACAGCTTTTGGATTATATGTTTGTTAGATCGCGGTGTTTTTGGAAGTTCTCGTGGTGGACTTAGAGAAATTTCTTCTTCTCATGGATTCTCGAAAGCTTGATACAGTTCCACTTCGTTTACTCTTTCAGACTGAGCCTTGGCTTTTAATGAAATCTATCAACAAGATATTGTCAGCGGTTACAATTACTAAAACTCATTCCCTCACCATAGGCTGCCAAAAGGGGAAAAATGTTCAGAAACGAGTGCCAAAATACAAAGGAAATCGTTGTGATAGGCAACAATTCTTTATTTATTTGAAACCAAAAAATACAGCATAGCGTTAAGAATATTAAGGGAAGGAGTAGTCATGGCTGTCAAATTGTTGATTTCACTATTCATAGTAATTTGGAATTTGAGCCCCACCAATAACAATTGATAATGCGTGTGCTAGATTTAGAAATGGAGTGTTTCTCCTAGCATATAAAATAAATGCAAGTGTTTGTTCACAATAAAGCATTCAATGGAGGTGTCCCACTCTTTTGGCAGATTTTTTCCGTGGTTCAGTAGCGTATTCAAATTCCCCGCTTTACCGGTTTATAATATACTAGCTGAAAACCCGCGCTTCGCTACGGAGTACATTCAAATTAAATACAACGGTCAACGTATGCAATTTATGCCAAAAAATAAATATATATTTATAATAAATGCGAAGATCAATGTATACAATTGATGTAAAATATATATCTATCTATGTATATATATTTATAAAAAATCGTAAGGGATATGCATTTTTTTTGGATAATATCCAATCGTCTGCTGCATTAGAAAGAGAAAAAAATATTTTTTGTCTATTTAGTTGTTACGCACGTGACGATAAATTTATTGAAAGTACCAGAAAAAGAAATCACGTGATCAGCATTTAATAAATTAAATTCTAAAAATTAATCTTTAAAAATTCACGAAAAATCAGGAAATGGAGGTAAAAATTCGAAAAAAATTTCATTTTGAAGGATTTTTCATGATCTTTCTCGTGATATAAATTTTATAACCCTCAATGTATTATTTTAAATGCAAACGTAAAAAAAAGTTTAAAAAACAGCTTAAAAATTTAATTTAAAAAAATCTAAGAAGAATTTTTGAAAAATCTTTCTCAATGCACACCTACACTATTAGAAGAATCGCCATGCAAAATTTCAGCCCTTTAGGTCCAGCGGTTTGGTCTGTGCGTTGTATGTCAGTCAGTCAGTGAATGAATGAGTGAGTTACGGAACTGTTTTATATATATAGATAGATATAGATTAAACGTTTGTCATTTGGAGAAACGTTTAATTGACAAAACGTTTACAATATAGACGTTCACAATATAAACGTTTACAATTGACAAACGCTTATAGATACACATTGGTATCTCAAAATTAGAGTAAGAGATGAAATAAAAATACAAAAATAAAAAAAGGATTTTAAGTAAAGAATGTTTTTTTAATTACTTTAAGCACCTAAAATAATATTCAAATTAATATTACGTTACTTAATAATTGTGTGCACGTCCGCCATCTTGGATTTTTTTGCTCCAACTTGGCGATTTCACAGTGTTTTGAGGAGTGGAAAAATTCTCGCCAATGTGTTTTAAGCGGTGTTTTCAAAACGCTGGACTTTGAATTTTTTTAGCTTTTTTAATAAAAACCACCTGTTTAAATTATGAAACTTAGAAAATTTTTTGAAAAATCATTTAAACGTTGGACTTAGATTTATTTTTGGGTTTTTGATAAAAACCACTTTTTTCTGAAAAAATCATTCTCAAATATTGGAAATTTTGGGTTTTTCTTTTAGCTTTTTTAATAAAAACGACCTTTTTAAATTGTGAAACTTAGAAATATTTTTGAAAAATCATTTAATCGTTGGACTGAGATTTTCTTTTTGTCATTTTTAATTAAAAACTACCTTTTTAAATTATGATCCATATGAAAAATTTAGTCAAATGAATTTTACTTACAGATAAAATTTCAATGCCATCTATTCAGTTTGCCCTAACTCTTTGACTAATAGCAATGAATCACCAAAATATTATGCCAATATATTGTTAATTAGAAAAAAATACAGCATTTTCGTACCACCTAAATAACTTGCAATTTAAAAATTATCTAAAATTCAGCTTTGAAAAATGTAAAATAATTATGAACCCATAAATTTATGGTGAGTAACCAGATCCTCTTCTTTTTTTTTTTTAGGGCATTGTGGTAATGAAATTTTACTTCAGATTTGACCTTAACCAAATATTTGGTGCATACAATAAAATCGGGACAAGGATTATTTGACCATTTATCCTGCTGTGTTGGAAATAAGAAAAAAAAACCTTTTCCTAAACCAATAACTTAACCTTAACTAACTTTTTAACTTAGGTTCCTGGGGAGAGAGAAGTTGAACTTCAGTTATTTAAATTTATTTGTAATCCACTACAACTTGGAATTATAAAATATTTTAAAATATATTGTATTTAAAATGTATACTGTATTTTACATTTTACGAAAAAATGATGGCTGATAATTTTTACTTCAAATAAATGAAATGGTGTATCATTATAGTATACTAATTGACAATCGATAAACAAAATTAAAAGCAACTTAAATTTAATAAGTTAACGAAAAACTGAAAATGGATTCAAAAATTTTCAACAAAAAGACTCTTAGTTTTAAAAATAATCTACTCTTTTGAGTATAGTCAATTTGACTCAGATTTCCAGGTCAAGGCCAAGAACTGACCTAAAATTATGCTGAAATTAAAAGATCACATCAGAAATAACTGTTTGATCTTAAAATTAGAGAATTTGACATTGGGTTATTTTTACCAGAACGCAATAATTATCGCCATGCGAAATGCGCCAAACCCTGGCGGAAAAATCCAAGATGGCGGCCGTGCACACAAATCTAGAGTATCCCCCCTAACTTTATTTCTACTGATCAGATATACATAATATATAGCCTATGTCCATCTGGAATAATGTACCTTTCAAACAGTGAAAGAATTTTTCAAATAGGTGCAGTGGTTCCGGAGATTACCCTCCACGTACAAAATCTGCTCTCTCTTTATATATTAGTATAGATGAACACAAAGTAAGCACTTGACCCTCATAGGGGGGGGGGGGAGTAATCCGCAGTTATCTAATTTGTTTGGTCCAATTCATGATCTAAAATTGTATAAAACAGTGCATGAGAAAAGAATAATAAACTTTTTTAAAAAACCTTTTTAAAAAAAAAAAAAAAAAAAAAAAATTGAAAATTTTATACTATATTATTAAATATTTTTCATATTTAATCTGGTATTACATAAACTGTTCCATTGGTCTCATATGACTAATCACGCAATTTTGATTTTTTCTTGGCAAAAAGAATTTAGGGTCAACGCAAGTAGCTAAATGGCTTGTTTTCAAGTGCTAAGCATACGCTGGTTTTCTACTCTGGATCAGAAAAATCTTGCAAGGAAAATTCCACCTTTACTTACGAAATGTACTCCCCTCATTTTTTAGGTATTCTCACAATGCAAGGTGGAATAAGGGTGTAAGTCTCCGGCCTTACTTTATCTGTTTTATGAAATGTGACTCATCAGAGGTTTATTAAAAACTGATAAACAGAAAAAAACTGAACCAAGGATAAACTAAAGTCTACCATGTATTTATGCGACGTTTTGAGGTTTTCAGTGCAGTGGCGGCATCTGTTTTTACAAATATAAGTAAAGTTGTGTTATTAAAAAAGTGTCATATTTTTTCATTCCCCGCAAATACGCGGCCGAAGTCCGCGTCTGGCGAGGCGGCAACGGATTACTGCGGTGGGGGCTGCAGGCTGCAAGGGGCGGAGACCCCTTATATATATATATATATATATATATATATATATATATATATATATATATATATATATATATATATATATATATATATATATCAGATTGTACGTATTATGTATACATACTTTTTACAACGTTAGCTCGTTGTTCTAAACATTACTGAATATTGTACAGAGTAGGTATCTTTCGTGTTGCATAAGTTGATGCATAAACAGTTGCATTTCCTTTTGATCTGTAGTACCATGCCGGAACAATTCAAAATGCCCGAGAAGCAATCAAAATCGTTGCTGCGGAAGAGGGTCTTACATCCTGTCCTGTAGCCATTGCATTAGATACCAAGGGACCAGAAATTCGTACTGGGTTGCTTGAAGGAGTAAGTATAAGAATTTATGCTATGTTAAATTCGTGCAATTATCGTGCTTTTTAATTCTAATGTCACTGCCGTTAAAACTACCGATTTATTAATTTAGCAGTAACAACAAATCATTCTACCTGATGTCAACTTGTATAGAGAATATTTTACTGTCCACTACCTTTGTCTCGACATTGGATAGCTCCTTTGGTAGCAAACCAAAAGGGAGAGAAAAGCTTGGACAAAAGCAAGATCTGCACCTGGTGGGATAATGGTTATACCGAGTAATGTTTCTGTGGAAATACGCGACAAAATGAATTTTTTTAAATATTTTGATAATTTATTCGTTAATCCAAATTAGAGAAACAAACATTACCTTCCACGACTAAGATTATTATCAAGTTAGGGAATAAGAAAGTGTTTATATTTAGTTTAAAAAAAACCCTTCATATAAACGAATCTTATTTTTCTCAGAAAGACAGTTCATTTCCCATAATACCATGGTTCTCAGAATTTTATTTTTACTGGAATGACCCCCCCCCCCCTTATAATAATTCAATAAATATTCCTTTTTTCGTACCATTTATACAATAATGCTCAAATCTGGATATTTTGGGTCATTGTGCAGAAACTTAATAAAGATTTTTCCCTAACTTTAAAGACGCAGTGAAAAAAAAATATATTGTTGTGCTACGCTGAAACATTTTCGCTCTTAAATATTAGTAGTGTTTAATTATTTCATTGTCATAATTTCATTCATAATAATGTCTCCCCATTAAAATGTATTTCAAAATTTCCTATTGAAAATTATAGTAATAGTTAACTGTGATCTCTGTACTTCATTTTAACAGGTAAAAATATAGTCACAAGAGATTACGGCAACTATAATTCGTGAAATTAAAAATTTTATCTGTAACAGCTTAATTTTTCACCTTAGGGACCTAGTGCTGAAGTTGAAATGGTTAAAGGCAAAATGGTGAAGGTAACTACAGATGAAGCTTATTATGAAAAGTGTTCAACAGAAGTTTTATACGTTGACTACAAAAATATCACTAAGGTTGTTACTCCAGGCAGCCGCATTTATGTTGATGATGGTCTTATTTCTTTGGTCGTCAAAAACATTGGTAACGGCACCTCTTTTGATATATTTTCTAATAAAAGATAATAAATGTATTAAGGTCTACATAAAAATTTTTTTAGAACTTGAGTATACCTCAACTGAGATCAATTCTCACCAAAGAAAATATTTTGAAAGCCTATATCGGAACAAATTGAAGTCTTAATGTCTCATACACTCATACGATTATATTATAAGAACAGTAGTTTTAATTTACTAACTATCCCACCTTTGGAAAACCACTTATTACTGTATTTTTGTATAGTTAGTTTTGTACTTATAAAATAACTTTCGTCTGCCACGTGGATCTTCTACTTCAATAATAGTTCAGTTATTTTAGTATCGTAATTTTCACAATTTCTGGCATATACAGAAGGTCGTCGCAATTTAAGGAAACGATTTTGATAGTTAAGTTGTATGTATAAATGCCATATTTTTTGCGGCGATTTGCTTCTATCTGATAGCCATGTTTCTTGACAATAGCTCTAGCTTGAATTTTCCCATGAAAGTAAACTTTTTCTTAGTACTGTCATGTCAATTTTACCCCATTCCTCTTGGACCGTTTTCCTAAGTCCCTTCAGTGTTCTTCGATGCCGTTTTCTTAAGACTCGTTTTAATAAACCGAGAGCGCAAAAGTCCATTGGAGAAGCGTCAGGGGATTTTACAGGTATTTCATTAAATGGGATACACTTTATTCCGGTTTCTGATTCTTTCTTTGCTAAATAAGCGGCAGTTGATTTAGATGTGTGACTAGAGGCTTTGTCCTTATGAAGCTCAACTTTATCAATGTCCTTTCCATATAAGGTTGGAATTTCTTCTTCAAAAATTGGTTCTAAAATATTCTACTGATAGTACAGTTAATTAATTTTGGCTTTACTTGAGACTTTTTTTTAAATTTTTAATTTGGAGTGTAACAAAATCCTGCAATTGTCATGAATCCCTTTGGGAACTTTTCTGTACACTGACGAAGCCATTTCGTACGGTCATTCCCGTCAGTTGCGCAATAGAAAATTGATCTCTTTTTTTATTACAGTCACTTAAATACACCCATGCCTGATCGAGTGTTACCACAAACTTCCATTTTTCAGCAGCTAGATGTTTTTCATACAATTTTCTACAGTTTGTTTTACTTTAAGCAATATGCTTTGGCAAAAGCAGATGAACTTTAGGTTTAAACATCTTTTTTAACTTCAAATCTTTATGAATGATTTTACTTAGTGCTAGAAGACATTCCTAGTTTCGATGCAATGGATCTTTGAGTTGGCGAATTTTCTTTTAGGAGACTTCACTTTCTTGATATTTACCTGTGTTCGAACAGTCTTCAGATGAGGTTTCGCGATCATGTTTTCATTTTTACTTTCAGTTAGACTTTTTTCCCTTTAAAATTAATATATTATAAACACCTTTTTGAAATGCCATAACCGCTATTTTTTACAGCGCATTATAATTTGTTGATACGAATATTTCTCCTCAGAAAGCGCAGTTACGTAACCTTCGAGCCATCTATCAATTTTGAGAGCCATTTACAAAATGAATCTTTTATTTTACATTCCAATCAAAACAAAACAGTAGCAGACGATTATTCTGAAGTTGCCAAATTTTTATCTCAAAATGCAAACGACAAAAATAAATTGCAAAATCGTTTCCATAAAGTGAGAACGACCTTCTGTAGCTATGACGAGCTATAAGCCACAGCCTATTAAGCTGTATGTTAGGTTCAAAGTACAAAAATAGGAAAATTTTATAACAGATGATAAAAATTAAAACATTTTTGAATTTTTAAGTGTAATCTCTGTTTTGAAAGGTATCCGAATCTTGAAGAATTCTTCAATTAGTCAAAACTATCATTACGTATATCCAAAAGCATTCTGCTAAGGTTTTCTGTATTTCAGATACGAATAGCATGCTATGTTTTCTTAATTTTTTTAAAATTTCTTCCGCAGGTGATAACTTTGTAGACTGCGAAATTGAAAATGGTGGTTTGTTGGGTAGTAAGAAAGGGTGCAATCTACCAGGTGCTGAAGTCGATCTGCCAGCCGTTTCAGAAAAAGACAAGCAAGATCTTCTGTTTGGCATCGAGCAAGATGTAAGTTAATTGGTATTTAATATCAGTTTATCGTAATTTTTTAGAAAAAATAAAAATTTAGATGAATTTACCTGTTTCACATTCGTTTTTTATGTGTGAGACAATTCTCTCTTCTGTAAAATCAAACGTATTTCTCGTCCCGGTAATAGCAAGTAGCACTTGAACCTGCAGTTTGAATAAGGGAACAAGCGCCTTTTTTTTATTGTGCCATACTGTTATTTACATATTGACGCTCCTTGTAAGCTGTAAAAGGCACTGTAATAGCGGGTGAATGTAAAGAATCTTATATAAAAGTTTAGTGAAGAAAAAATAAAGTTTCAAAGTTTTTTTTTAATTTTCCACAAAAACAGTTTCTGGATTCGTTCCCTTCAAACTACACTGATTCAATTAAATTACTTTTATCAAAAAGTCTTTCACATTTTGGATTACTTTTTACTGTTTAAAAAAAATTTTAAACACAGGTATTCCTCGACTTACGACCGAAAATTTAAATTAAAAAAATTATTTTAATCAAAAATACTGTCCCTCGAATGTACAGTACATACTTACGTTTTACATAATTATTAAAAAATAGGATGCAATAGTTTCGATATCCACACGATAAATCAAACTTTCATTGGCTTCAGAAATGGCTTCAGCTTTTCATTATATTAATAAAGGGCTACAACAATTAGAAGCAATGGATCCAAATGAAGAACCATTCACAAGCGTAAATCGTCGTATTCAGGAAAATCTAGCTTGCTACCAGACAATATACAAGCAAACTGTTCAAACTACCTTGGATAACTTTGTTAAAAAAAAAACTTGCAACGTATCTTCTGTTACAAATTCTGAACCAATGGATTGTACTAACATAATAAGTAGTGATGAAGAAGAATAGTTTGTCTTCTAAATACAATATATTTTAAATTACGTATGTATGTATGAAAGTAAAAAATATATGTATGTACATATACAAAAAGAAAAATTGTTTGAAATTCGACTTACGACCAACTCAACTTACGACCAATGTTTCGGTCTCTATCTCTGTCGTGAATATCTGTAGTGTTTTTTTTTTAGAGTGATTAGATAAAAAAAAATTTAAGTTAAATACGCAAAATCAGCGGTTTCAAATGTTTGCTTAAAAAAAATAGACTTATTTGCTTTCAATGCAGTAAAAGGTTTCTTAAATTCTTCATAACCATTATTTAACAGAGAATAAATATTTCTTCGAGCATATATATTTCCTTCATATTAAACTAAGAGTACTTTAATTAGTTTGACTTTGTACTTCATTTTAAATACTGTTGAAAACTAAACTAATGTTTTTATTTCCAGGTGGACATGGTTTTTGCCTCTTTCATTAGGAATGCCAAAGGCGTAAAAGAAATTCGCGATATTCTCGGGGAGAAGGGCAAACACATTAAAATTATTCCTAAAATTGAAAACCACGAAGGTGTTAAAAAGTAGGTTATTTGACTTTTTAAATATTTTTAGGTATTCTCAAATTTCAGCTTTTGATTTTATTAATTTCTTAATATTTTTAATTATTTCGTATTTTTAAAATCTTAATTAAAAATTGCTGACTTAACTGAATGTTAAGGTTACATTTAATTTTAAATATATTTACGGAAATTCTGATGTAATCGTACGTGTTCGGCTGATTCTCTGTATTGCCTCTATGAAACGAAACAAAAACCCGAGTAAAATTCAATTTCAATTCTATGAAATTATTTGGCATAAATGCCAACCACTAGTTCCTCATAGTACGAAAATTTATAGCCATTAAGTTTCAGCAAAATAAAATAACATGAAAAATTAAAATGCTTCATGAACTGCCTTGATGTAAGGTGAGAAAGCTTGATTTACCAGGGAAATGCGCATAGCAAACGGCATAAATTAAGTCTCAATCACTATGGACGATTCAAGATTTTTTTTACCCTTTATCCTTCATCATAGACCAATTTTCATGCATTTTGGGACCAATATATCAGTCTATGAATATGTTTCATCATATTCTTAAATAGCTTCTGGCGTATTCTAATCACAGGTTAATTTACTTAAAAGTAGCGAGTAGTTACTTAAAGTTTACTTAAAAGTAGTTAGTAAAAAGAATGATTGTTTAAAGATTTTTTCAATTCTACGCCTTCCTCCAAATTCTGATTTCCGTCAGAAAATAGGATTGGAAACGTAAAAATCGGCCCTTTTATCGTATGAAGATTTAACGTAGGAAAATATCAGCGTCTCTTGCTCAGTGTAATAATGTATAAATGTGTTCCCCGTAGTATCGTATGAATATATCATATCAATGAGCTAAAGGAGGCCATTATATTGATATACTCGTCATTCTTTTGAGTCTCCCGTAAGACAATTAACGACACAATGTTTTGAAATGTACCTAAGTTTCAATTAATCTTATAAACTCTATTCTCGGAGATATTTTCTCGAAAAAAAAAGCGTTTGTCTTTAAATTTCACTTAAATGGATCACAAATATCTTTTAATTGAAAATTGCTTGGCTTTCAGATATTTAAACTGTTTTAAAATAACACCGCACCTAGAAATAAAACTTTAAATGAGTTACCAATGAGAGTACCTTTATTGATGATTAGGTTTTATAATCATAGTTCATTAATGGTCAACAACTTCTTTGTAATCCCACTTTCCCCAAAGAATGCGAAATCTGTCTGACGAGTTATGGCTTTACATACAATTGTTTTAATTTCACTATTAGGTGTTTTATTAGTCTTTCACTTTAATTCTCTCTGTTGTTCTAATTTGACTTTCACGTCTCTTTCACCTAATACTTGTTAATTAGAATGCCATTATTGTATTTTTTACTTCGCAAGGATTTGAATTTAATGAGAGTTCCTCAGTTTGGTGGAACAGTTCAGTTAGCAGAACATCAGCCTCAAAGTTGAGACACAGACTGTTTTTTAGAGTTATCTGGGATTTTTTTCTTTCCCAAGCAGAATTTTACATTTTGTAAAAACTAAAGTTAGCCATATCAATTAAAGTTTAATCCCTAGTTTATCTCACAATAAAGGAAATTGAAAGTTTAAAGTGATCTGTTTTAAAATAAACTGAATATTCTTGTGTTTTCAACTCAATGGACATTTTTCTGTCTTATTCAGAATCGATGAAATCATTGATTTGTCTGACGGTATCATGGTGGCACGTGGTGACTTGGGTATTGAAATTCCTACAGAAAAAGTGTTCCTAGCGCAAAAGATGATGATCGCCAAATGCAACATTGCTGGTAAACCTGTTATCTGTGCTACTCAAGTAAGTTCTCTTTAGCTCCTCATTCCTGAAATGGACATTCTTTTTAATGAATACTACAGTGATTTCCGCTTATAAGAATCACGTTTGTTATTACTGTTTTTGATTCTTATAAGCGGTTGATTCTTATAACCGAAATTTAATTTTTTGGACAGGAACACACACACCTATATATACATATATTAGATAATTTACCATAAAATACTCTTTAATTTACAGTAACTATCTTTTATTTAAATTAATTTTTATAGTTTTAAAAATAAAACTTAATTTTTAGACCTATAAGTAGATACACATGATTATAGTAAGAGAAGAAAAAAATACAATATTTGTTACAAGTTACAACATACCTGCTTAACAGTTTTAACATTTCAACTACAGGAAGGGAGCAAGAAAAAGTTTTCTACGGTAGTTTGACGTAATGAAGTTTTCAGAAGGCTGTTTATACCTCTTTCAATACTTATAGTCTCAGACGAAGATTTACTCGGACGGGTAAAGTTGCCTCCGGGTCAAGCTAATAGGACAGTGTTGTGGTAAAGCGTTTAAGGGGAAACTATTATGTTATGTCTAATAAAGAAAGGGGTGAATTTTACGACTATATTCCATCCCATCTTATCAATCTGTCTTTAAAAAAAAAAGAAAGAACTTCGTGCCTTTTGAGGGTTTAAGTAGCTTTTTTGGAAAAATGAAAGGAAAGGGAAGAGTGTAAACTGATTCTTAAAACCGGTGGATTGATTCTTTAAAGCGAAAATTTTAACATGGAAATAATTCATTTGTTTTTGTTTTCGCGATATTCATTCTTATAAACGGTTGATTCTTATAACCAGTGATCACTATAAGCGGTGGTTACTGTATTTGTTAAAAAAAGGGAACATTTCGTGCGTTCTTCATAATACTTTTTTAACGAAATTTCTGGAAAAATCAGAAAGGGCTATACGAGAAATAAAACTAACTCATATTAATAAATACAAAAATAGCTTCTAAAAAATTTTGTTTTACGCTATCTACTATGCACTCAAAAGCATGAGATGTATAACTGCATTCATATGAGAGAAATATTTTGATAGTTTTACAATAGAGAGATGTGTATTACAGTAAGTAGTACAGTAATAGAATCTCTGTTCGAATATAAATTTATAACTCTAGAAACCACTGTTTGATTTATTCTTCAGATTTGTTAGCCATGATGGTAAATATTAAATCATATTCATATAAATATCATCAATTTCTTTCAAATTTTCCGTGCTGCATTGAACGTTTTTTTTTTTTGCTTGTTTTTGAGTTGTATAAATGTTCCTATCTTGGGGTATTGTTAGGAAGTTTTTGTAGAAATGATGGAAATACATGCACAGAACCTTTAACTAAAAATTTGGTGGCCACACACGCATACATATATAATGTATCATTTGGTCTAAACGAGTTTATAATTTACTAAATATAAACCGACCCGACCTGTATGGTATGCGGCATGTTGTAACCTGCAATAACCCTGAATACGCGCCGAGGGTCTGCTATTCGCTCTAATTATTTAGGACTTACGAGACGTGTCAAGTAGTACATACTGCCGACTTTTGGCCCCATCGTCCCCTCTACGAGTTTATAAAGTAGACAAGAAGTGTATAAGATGTAGGGTAAAATAACTTGCAGAGAGATTTGATTCTTCAATAATGAGTGTCAAATTTTGAAGTGTTTAATAACTAATAACCGAATAAAAATTCATAAAAATAAAAAAGGGGGAATATATGACCTATATATTATCAGTTAACATTGGAATTAGTTTCCCCAAGATAGCTTCAAAATATAATTGTTAATTTTTTTTTTTCAATTAAAGGTTCTGCAGTCTTTCTGTAGTCCGCGTTCATCTGAAGAGATTTATGTATTTGTGATTATTTCTAGTAACATTCGCTGTCTTATCTTAGATGTTGGAAAGCATGGTAAAGAAGCCTAGGCCCACGCGAGCTGAAAGTTCCGATGTTGCCAATGCTGTTCTCGATGGTGCTGACTGCGTCATGCTTTCAGGCGAGACGGCCAAAGGTGACTACCCTGTTGCTGCAGTACAAGTCATGCACGCTATTTGTTGTGAAGCTGAAGCGGCAGTATTCCACAAAACCGTTTTCAGCGATCTTATGCTGAAAACGCCTATTCCCACCGATGCTACAACTGCTGTAGCCATAGCTGCTGTGAACGCAGCCATGAAATCTTTAGCAGCTGCTATCGTAGTATTAACGACGACTGGAAGGTAAGCTAGTATTTTAGAGGTTAACAGCCGAAAACGAGAATTTTTCTGAATTATTGGGGCATATATATCTGTGTGAAAGATAAATATTTGTCAATGTAATTAATTGTTTCTACAATTATATTTTGTTGCAATGTGGATGGGTATAAACATCATCAGTTAGCATAATATAAAATAAGACCAAAGGCAAGAGCTGCTGTTTCTGTTACTAAACAGTCATCTAAAATAATATCAGTAGTTGCTATACAGTTGCTTAATATTAAAAAATCTCTGTGCTTATTGATGTAATAAAAATCGCATGTTTCTAAAAGGAAAACTTTATTTCGTCAGTTAATATATTTGTTAGATATTAAAAGCTTTAACGTTAGAGCCTAGAATAGAAGTTTAAATCTGCATAACTTAATTCAGAAAACATTTAAAGTTTGAATTATACTCTTTAACGTTCTTAATTTTTTTGTGCTATAAATATGAGTAAATGAAATGATCTTGCTTTTTTTTTTTTAGATCAGTAATTGCATGCCCTTAAGCCCTCTCATTTTATGAACGGAAAAATACTTAATCTTCTCATCTAATAATTTTTCTTTTTTTAAGGACGGCTCACATGATTTCAAAATACAGACCTAGATGTCCAATTATTGCTATTTCGAGGGTGGGCTTGACCACACGACAGGCTCATCTATACAGAGGCATTGCACCCATTCATTTTGCAGGTAAAGATATAATTTTTTCTATTAACCTAAACAGTACGTGCAATGTGCTATTAAAAAAAATATTCAAATGAATTATATAAAAATTCTTATAAGACTAAAGGAGTTAAAAAGCAAGTGTATTTTTTCAGGAAAATTACAATTCTCTGTATAGAACATTATGTGGGTTTTATAAAAGAAAGTTTGTTACTAACGAAATTGATAAACGAAATAATTGATATTTAACCACAGAGCATTGATTTTAAAGTTATAATTCTTTTTTATTCAAATGTTAGGACAAGATATCGTTTTGATGTGACGTTAAAAATATGAAAAGTAAATTGTTTCAATGAATGAAGAGATGCAATTTCTGTTACCAAAAGTAAAGTACTGTTTTAGATACCAGATGCAAAGTGCTGTCAGTTGATTTTGGTTAACACAGGCCTACAATTTCCTGCGGTGAATTATCCTATATAATTTTGTTCGGGACTTAAAATCTCTCGACTTCAAGACTGTCGACAGGTGATCCGTTTGAGAATCGATTTTTACAAATAATTACCCAGAGTTATCTTCTTTTAATTGCGGACATTCGTGAGGTATTAATCAGTAAGGGCGTACATCAAAGTTCTAACTACAAACAAAACAAGAAAACTATTAACAGGCGTGATTGAAACAAAACTGGTTACCCACTCTAGCTTTCGCATTCACGTTTCTTTCCTGTTAGTTTTATTAGAATGAAAACTCGTTATTTATTTGTTTTATTTTTAATTTAGCGGTGTAAAAATCTCATGTAGAGAAGAATGCATGTTACGGCATTAAAATTTTTTATATGAAGTAACAAAAAATCTATTATTGGAAAAACCAATTTGATTGTGAAGTGTACATGAAAGGGCGAGCATTATTTTTCAAGTCTGTATTTTGAGCAAAATATACAGGTTTATTTTAAAGCCATCGACATTCCGAACTGGTATCCCGCCAGTCTTAGGGATTCATTACTTAGCAAGCTATTTGTATCTAAATTTCTGAAGAGATTACATCGAGTGTCAAACAAACAGAAAAAGTCTTCTGTTTAAATTTCTTAAAGTGGAAAACACTTATATTGTTGAAAATTTGGCTCCTCTTTGGACACAATTACAAATGTTGATCTCTCATAACTGTGGTACACCGCAAAATATGAACAAATGTTTACACAGAAAGCAGAAAAATCTAGATCAATGTAACGACATAACACCTGCTTCAGATCGTAATACAGGAAGGAATACACTACTTTCAATGGGTGAAAAGAACGTCTTCTCATTAATAAGACTAACAAGCTGTTGACAATCCACAATCAAAATTGATGACAAACAAGTTTTAACAACGTCTCTCTACCAATTAACAGAAACTTGTGTAGAATAAGTATTAGCCATTAATTTTAAAACGTAAATATATATACTTTCTACAATCTATATGGGTAAAAATTTTCGAGAAAATATGTATTAAACAAGCATTTTCTTAACTTCATTTGTCCCCCATGTATATTCGAGATGTTCTGCCGACCACAGCGTGAGCTTAAACGGCGTTAATATAAGACCATCCCTCGCGCAAAAAGCAACGACCTGTATCTTCAAAATTTTAATTCTTAATATCAAATCTTTTTTATTATTTTTTAAATCTATTTCAATGGAAACAATTTTAATTCCTTAATTTATTAATTAATTTGGTGCTAAAACATAAAAAATTCTTAAATTTCTTAAACCGTCAATTCTAACGACAGCTTCAAAATTAATTTCTATTTTACCGTGTTCCAATTGGACTTATAAATTTGTTCTTATTATATCTTATTTAAATCCGATTATACATTTCTTATCAAATTTTCTCCCATGTATATGTAATGAAATTGGAAAACTTAAATATCGAATCGGAAAAAAGTTTCGGTCTTTGAAACAATGTTTCTTCCAGCGAGTTGATGCTCGCAAAAAATAAAATATTGCCGAAATTCTGTTATAAATTTGCCGTATTCTTAGTTTATTTGATTCATTTTGAATTAATCACCAAAAACTTATAAACTTGAAAAATAGCGTTTATCCAAACTCCAGAACAACTGATTATACAGCTTTTAGAGAGTAAGTGTCAAGAATTTGTACCAATCGTATTTTTTACGTGGTTTCATATAAAATTCTTATGCACTTTATGAAAGCTTGTGCACTAGCCCTCTTTGATTCGTTCACCTCAATGTTAACCTATGGGAAAAAATGTGTTTACGATTTACTGCTACATAAATGCTGATAATCCAATAAAAATCATATTTTCAGATAGCGTGAACTTTTCTGCACCTTGCAACAGGATTCATTTTATAAATTTCGTCCACCAAAGGAATTTATGAGCGTTTAAAACACACTATACCAAATTGTTTCCCCGAATAAATTAAATTTAAAAATATTATTTACATTCTTTTTAAAAAACGAAAAATGCCCCAAGGTGTAGAATTGCTTTCTCCATTACGGAGTACAATTTTTTAAAAAGTCTTAAAAACCAAGTCGGCAATCCTTAGACAAATTTTCTCCATAGGTTAACATTAAGGTGAGAGAATCCAATAGGGTTAGTACACAGCAGCCTTAAACAAAATGTTTTACGAACAATAGAATTTAGGAGTTTTAATTCTCTCTCTCGAAGCGACGTATTTTATTTTGATTTAAATTTTTGACATTTATTTTGACTTGGCAAATGCATTGTTGTACTGTTTTTATTCTGCAGTTATTTTTAAATGGATAATTTTATATACACTTTTATGCACGAATAACTTAAACTTTAATGGTTTTTTCAGAAAATGATTCCAGTGGTATGTATATTTTTAAACCTGATTTAAGTGTACGCAATATCGCTTCTATACTGCTTCTTATGAGAATGAGTTGTATATAATCTTTGAAATGGGCAGCTTTCATAGGCTTTTTTGCTATTCTCGTCTGTCTTTCTATTTGATGTCTCGTTATGTGTCTCTCTTCTTTCCTGTTCTCTAAATCAGCTTGCATACTTGACAGCTCAAATGTTTCCGTAACTTAACCGAGAATAGACCCATTGAGAGTTTTTTTCCAAGCGTGGTGGCGGTTATTGTTTAGTGTTCGGAAATTGTGGGAAATTTTCAGCAAAAGTAACGTCATTCAAATCTGATTTTTTTCCAAACCTTCTGAAAACACTCCAACTTCTACCGCTATTGGTCCGTTTATGAGGTTTAAATTAACACTCAAACTTTGAACGTGTGTTACGAAAATTCTCACTCACTCAAAGACAACACTTTCATCTGATTCAGCATAAAACAAACGTGACTGAATGTAAAGGGTTTCAGTGGAATCTTTTAAGTTTCTAAATATTCTAAACTTAAATTTGACTCTACCAGCTTATGGAGATAATTGGTGCTATCATTAACAAAATGTAATAATGGTGGTAAATGGCTTACGAGGAAGGCTAAATTCTATTTGGAGAAAAATATTTCAAAATTTCAGTAAAGACATTTTATATAAATAAATAGAATTTTTTACTTGCAAGAAAGTAGAATTTTGTCTATTAAAGCAATTTCCTCGTTTATTTGATTTAGATTCTAAAATAACGTGATAAACCATCCGTTCCATGTCTTTTATGAACCGCTGAAATACGTCGGAAGCTCGTGGCCCATGACATTATTTCGCTTAGCACAATATTATTGCTTCAAATGTAATACTAATCTCGGAAACAGAAAACATTTTCTTTGACCAATGAGCGAGGGACGAGCACTCTTTCATGTGCAATAACTACTCAGCAGTGAACAACCCTCCCGCAACCCATATTGTGACCCTACGTGTTGTGCTAATTTTTGGTCTAGTGCTGAAGGCTTTAGAAAAACTTTTGACTCAACGTAATTAAATTTGTTAAAAATTATAAGGCAGATGTTAGAATTTAATTTTAACCTAAAAACTATGATAAGCTTCTCTAAAACATGGATTGACTTAAAATAACATCAGTTTGCGAAACACGCTCGAGGGAAATAAAGAACTGAAAAATCATCTGGGTTTTAGACACAGACGTCTTCAGTCTTTAATGAGGAGAAAGTGAGATTCCTTTTAAACTGTTCAGATCTATCGACTAAAGCGGAAGATAACCAAAGAATTTATTCAAGCATAATATACTGCCTGCTACTGTAAGCAAGGCAAAGTTTTATGAGTATGCTTCCATGTAAGAATCTTCCTATCTAATTTAAGTCACGTGTAAGCCACCTTTTAAATGAAACTAACTGAAAAATTATTTTTCTTATCACAAAACAATTTCTTACTAAATAACTTCAAAGAATAAGTAAGTGTCGCTTATTTGTACTAACCATAATACATGTATAG